>JAOUZG010050597.1:529616-652262 GCA_026289955.1 Argiope argentata | reverse complement strand
AACAAATATTTGGAAAAGTCTACTATATGCAACATATTAACAGTTCTATTATGTAGAAAAACATTTTATAGCAAACAAAAAACCGTTTATAGCACAGGAAACGTTTGGGAAAAAAAACACCTATCTCAACAATATTAATTTAGTACTTCTATGTCATAAATTATAAAAAGTATAAATGACTCCCAAAGTAAATGTAATCAAAACTTTAAAAGTTAATTATATTAGAAAAAAAATATTCATTTAATTCCTTGAAGCAAGTGTTTTGAAAAAGTTATTTTTATAGATAATTAGAATACACATTCTTTTAGTAATATATGTGGTGATGAATTTGCTGCTACTAAATTCACTTCCCTATTCTTAAAATTTCCCTCCATTCAGTTTAAGAAAAATGATTCATTAGATTCACCTATAGGATAAAATTAAATATTGTCTACAATTAAATATATTCTTATTAAATCGAAGAATATTAAAATTTATTGCAAGTGACTCAATTGCAATTAAGGAACTATTATACGAAAGAAAGCTCGTGTATTTTATAATATTAATTAAAAATAAATTCATTTATACACTCATCTAGTCAATCATATAATGTTCAATCAATGTACTGACTATATTGACTAGCCAATGCACTGGCCATATAGACAATCGATACATTCCCAAAAACGAATCGCTTTACTTACAAAATCCATTATTTCAGACTTCTTCAATGATGCTTTTAGTGGTGTCTGTATTTCAAAGACAATGGAACTATATCTTTTGTATTTACTGAAGCCATCATAGTTATTTACTACAGTTTGAAGTACATCATTTAAATCATCCTAGATTTATTACATAAATGATTATAATTATCTTTGTTACTAATTAGTCAAATATTTATATTCAATTATAACGAGTAATACTTTTAACAAGTAATGAAATATAGATTCGCTGTTCAAATCGCTACATTTTTTTGCAAAAATTTAAATATTTTTCTTGGCTTTACTTTGAAGGTGTTGGAGGAATTAATCACAACTAAAATTACACCTTCGTAGAAATATAAATAAAGAAATATCGTCTATTATAGAAATATTATAAATAAATGCAAAATGGATTTGTAAAATAATGATTTATTCTTATCAAAACGTCTGTCTATGAAAAATATATGATAATTTATTCATAAAGATATAAGCATTTATTGTCATTATAGTTGATTTCTTTACTTTAAAAACTGATTTTTTTATGTAGACTCTCTATGAATATAGACCACTGATGTATTACTAATCTATTAAGCTGCCAGGAACCTATTATTTATTTATATGCCAGCATAACTGTTTTAAACATAGGGAAAAATTGACACAATAAATATATAAATAGACAAATAATTTACAGAAAGATAAATTATTTGGTTTTTCCCCGTTTCTAGACAAACTAAAAAGAACAAGTAGTGACTGTCAGAAAAAGTTTTTCTCATCAGCAGTAGTCTCTAATTTGTTATGACTTCATAATTTTTTCCTTCCTAGTAAATGGACTTTTGTTAAAGAATTTGAAAAATGATAACTTTTAGTAAGAATTCCTACGTTTTTCAGATAAAAAAAAACAATGAAATTGTCCCAAAAGGCAATTGACGTTTTTATGTTCCAGATGACTAAGTTCACAAGGTTTTTATATTACTCACAAAAACCACTTGTCTCTTTTAATTATTTTACTGTGACCTTTAAGTTTAAGTAAAAATTAAAAAAAAACTTGAAGAACGGAAAATATTTTTTCAAACTTAAAAATAAATAAAAATAATAGATTTATTTTTAAAAGCTTTTGGGGCTTAGATAAATTACAAATGAAAATATATAATTTTATTTAAAAGAGTAGTTTAATTAATTTAGGCATTCCATAATTAATTGGAGCAGAATAACGAGCTATACTCGTGGTGCAATCCTGAAGCTTCTTTACATTATGACGAGTCATAGTCGTCCTGGTGTCGTCATATTTTGCATGCAAGTTATCACTGTCACTGAAGGTAAGTAACATTCCTTGGTATTCTCTATTTGTTTGCTATATGTTAATATCTTACTAATTTTTTATATATTTATACATACTCTTCTAATAGAGTTTAAAATGTTTTCTTGAATGTTTCGTCAATATAGTGTCATAAAAGTATTTAACACATCTTGTATGCTCTCGTTACCAAAAGAATACCATAGATATCTGTTAAAGTGGGCTACTTATTTACTATTATTATTATTATTTAAAAATCCAAAATGCACAACAAGTATTCAAGTATTTAAAATATATTATGAAATCCTACTGCTGATGGTGAAAGAATTTTTCATGAAGTAAATAAAGGAACGTTTGGAAATCACTGTTAAAAAAGGGTGAATCTTACTAGCCAAGCTGAACATTATATTATTGAGTGGAAAATTATTTGCAGTTGTTACCCCTGCTTATATATTAAATCAATCTAAATTGGACCCGCATGATTGCCTACAACGGTTATAAACAATTATTCCGCAAAAACAAGGCGATTTCTAATCTAAATTCTATCACGTACAAAATAGAATGAAAATAACTTCTTATTAAACTAAGAAAGCAAATTATATCAATTTAAAATGAAACGATATTCCAAATAATGCAAAAAACTGATAATTACGTGCAATCTGTATATGTGAGAAATTCTTTATTTCTTGTCATACAGACATTTTTAACTGCTCTTTTTTGCAACATTTTCTTGTGAAATGTGTTTTCAACATAAATATCAGAACGCTACTCTAAATGTTCAATTGTTGCATGTTTATTAAAAGTGACCATGATCTTTACGAAGAAATGATATTAAATCGGAAGTTTTCTGCAATAATGTTGACCACGATGTTGCAACATATATGAAAAAGAATTCATCAGAATCTATATTATTAAAGACATTACCTAAAATAAAAATATATTTGATAGAAGCTGGTTTAGTGTTAATATTTTAACCATTGCTTTATGTATGTGAATCAGAAAAGTTTAGAATTCTTTAAAAACCCAATTTTCTTCTAAGGACATTTTTCAGAAAATATTTTTATACCATTTAATCTTCATAAATTGAATGAATTCTTCCTCTTCATAAATGATATGAATTGATGAACATACAAGATGAAAGAATTCCAATCAAATATTATGAAGGTAGAGAAAAACAAACAGCATATAATGATAGAGCATCGAAGAATATATGCATTTAAAATCGTAACATTCCAGGAATCTAAAAAAATGACCGAGAAATAAGATATAAATTTGGAAGTATGCATGAATCGAAGAGTTGGAGCTAAAAAAGATTATGAAAAGTGTGGTCTTTGCCTAATAGAGAGAATATAGAAACGAATGGTGAACTGAAAGTCAGATGCTACACTTGAACGTCATATACCCCACACGCATGCTTCCAGATTGCAACATTTTCCCGTAAGATTAATGCTTGACTTAGGGTGAAGTGTTAAAGCTGAACATTCAGGAAAACAAAACACTGTGAACAATACCTCAAAACTAATTTTCACAGATTAACTAATGAAGGGTTTTGCAGAAAATCTTATAAGCAAAGTACATAAGTAAGGGAAAAATATTTTTGTACACATTAGAATGATTTATAATAACATTAGAAGTTTTTCTTATTGCAATGAGATCTGATCTATCTACAAAGTCTGTGAACACTCAAAAACTAATCGCTAGATTTTGATTAAAACAAACAGAGAGCCTGAGCCTAAGCCTCACGCAGAATATTTTTAACACACACACACACACACACACACACACACACACACAGTCTTAATTGCCAAAACAGGTAAGGATTTCGTATCTTTTAGTTACGTAGAGGATACTTTTAACTCCATCCTGCATTGAAGTCAGCATTGGACTATTATAAATCTATATTCATCCATTTATTTAGAGTATATTTTTCTGCGTTCAGAGCTCGAGTTTAAATTATTGCTGTGAAATCCAAATCAATATCTCTGATGTCTAAGAATAAAGTCAAAGATTGAAAATTAATGCTTAAAAAATATTTTCTTGTTACTATTGGTTGTCAATAACAAATCAAGCATAGAAAATGTGGTTTCATCATTTCAAAACAATATACAAATTAAATGTATGAACAACAGAGATTTGCAGATTACATATATCTTTAGTTTTAAAACTGCGACTCTACTAATATAATTTTTAAATGTTGAAACATCTGAGTTATTTTAGTATACATTTTCTACTATTTTTGTCAGCTTATTTGATACAGATAACGAGGCAAACGCAATTCTATATAAAGAATTTGAAAGAAAAAAAAATTCTACTGACTCGATGTTGATAAAAAATGAGATCCGTTTCTTCCATTTACTGAAAAAGAAACTTCTCCGTCCGTGTGTTGGAAATCTGCAAGAGGTCACATAACAACGAGTGACAGTTTCTTCATTCTATTGTTTATTTTCAGGATAGGAGGAATGTAGAATACACGAAGTCTTCCTGCACGACAATAGCAGCTGCCAGATATTCAATACAATTTTAGAATTTAGAGAACCATTTTTATTCATAAGATATTCTCTATGAATAAAAATGGTTGGAAACGAAACATTTTCCCTCAAAAATATCAAATGAGTATTGAATTTATGAATATCAAATTTCTTTCTTGAGGTGTATTTTTGTATACTTGAAGTTATATTTGGAAAAGAAAGTCGTTGTGACCAGAAAGACGTCTCCTATAAGTAATGAAAAAAACTGGATGCTATATATTTTCCTTCTGAAAGAAATAGAAACTAATTTTTAAAAAAATCAAGTTATTTTTTTCTGTAATTTTTTATCTTTTCAAAGCGTATCATCCTTTATTAACATCAGTGTTAACATTTTTTATTCAGATATCGGCTTTCTTAACTATTTTGTCAGTGTCATTTTTCAAAAGAAACAATCTAATTCAATCAATATGCAAGTTGTTGACGAAGTAGGCATGTAATATGCTGTAGAAGAAAGTTTATTTATTTTTAACTTTGATTTTATGTGGATAAACATTATTTCACTGCTGATCTATGCAAAGATTTAGGGTATGTAACTGCGTAGAAAAGTCGTATTTTTTGCTGCAGCATAGAATATTTAATATATTTAATCTCGAAACAAAATTTTTGATGAATTTTGTTACCAAGTACATTATTAGGAAAGTTATATTAATATATTCATAAAATGTGACTTTTAATGTAGTTTTGCCCTTTTAAATGCTCGAATTCCTAATTTTAGTAAATTCTTATTAACAATATCATGAATTAAAATCAAATTCAAAAACAAACTAAATAAAATCATCAATATACACTGTTGTGAAAAACTTAAGTAACAGGTGCTTTTTTCCCACGAAATATCATCTGAGAAATATGAAATTCAGAAAAGAGACAACATTTTGTACTTAAACGATGACTAAAGCATAGTTGCCGAAGAATGCAGGCAATTTATATAGTATGAAATAAAAAATAAGATTTCAGGGAACTCATATTATCACTTGACATGATTGTCTGTTCAAGAGAAAAAATATAACAAACAAATTTAATGTCCTTAGTATGAGATAAGCTTTCCCGTTGATATAATGGTTGCTTCTAACCATCTTTCCATTTTCAGTACCAGATAGTCCAAGTTTCAGTACCAGATAGTTTTGAAGTAAGAGTGCCCATTCCTCAATCAGCATCTGTTTCAGTTGTTGGGTGCTCCCCGGAGGATGTTATCGTGCCGCAAGACGTCTCCTTAAAGTATCCCACACATGTTCTGTGGGATTAAATCAGGAGAGAATGATGGACAATCCATTCGAATGATATCTTCACTTTCCAGTAGCTAATGAACATCAGCAGTCCGATGGGTCGTAGATTTCATCCAAAAAAAAACGAAGCCTGATCCAATAGTAACTCGAAACAGACGCACATGGAGAAGGATTACCTCCTTACGATAGAAATATCCGGTTACAGAATCTCTGTGGTAACATGGAGCTCTGTCCGCCCGTTCAGAGTAAGGTCTTTCCGATGACAACTGTAGCGGTCTCTTTCCATGATGTTACTGGGGCGAAAGCTTGTTCTGACTCTCTCTAAATCAACTGGCATTGAGAATCAATGAATCACTTGTGGCATTGAAACAATCTCTTCCGTAAAGGGGGCACAAATGCATTGATAAGTTGTCCCGATTTTGGGCTCCTGGCACCACTCTAAACAGTGCCACGGATGGCTGACTTTCAAAAGGATGAAGCATTCAGGAAATTGAGTGAATAGGTTTCCTTTGGGAACGCGTCTAGCCACAGTAAACCGCGACACTTTTCACCCTGTTGCTGTACACAGTTCCTGAGCAGTGATCCTTGCTGAATGGACTCACTTATACTGGTATTGGGCTCTTTTCACCTGCAAAACGATATATTGGTCATTCAATGCAGTTGTGTTCCTAGGGTGACCACCACTAACCTTTCTAACACGTGTACCTATGGTTTGAAAGACTTTCCAAGCGTGCGAAATGTCACTTTTGCTGACCTCTTCAGTTACATTAGTCAAACTGTGCCCCTCTTCAAGCTTTCCAATCATTCACCCCTGTGTGAAATTAGTCAGGTGATTTGTACTAATCATATTTCTCGAAAGAACTCACTTGTATTAGCAGCGAGTGTCTTTAATTGCGTATCCATTCTTCCTTTCTTTTTAGTCTTGAGTTGACTGCACGCTGACTGTACGTGTTTTGCGTAGACTTACATCGCCTATGATGATTTGTTCCTGACATTTGTATTTTGACTCTGTAAGACATTTGTATACAGCAATATATGGCTCTGAATGCAAGAAATAATGCAATTTGTATCAGCACGGAAGAAATAATTAAATGCAAGAGAAAAATAATCTTTAAGATCACTAAAAGTGCTTGAAGCCTTGTTAAGGAAATATATTAGTATCGCCATTTGTATTAATAAATTAAATTATAAGCGTACTGTCTTTTTTTTGATGAATAAAATATGATTTCAAATAATCGTTTATTGATTTCCTTAAGAAATTTAATATTTATTCTAATGCAATGCTATTTAATCATTTTCATTTTTAGCACTTTCATTTAAAATAAAATTTGTCAACCAATTTTCATTAATACTAATGCATTTATTTGTAAACTGGTCGAAAGAATTTCATAGATATACATTTTGCAGATGTTTTATGTTTCAAAACCTGGAAATACAGTGATAATATACAGTTTGAAAAAGCAATATAAATAAAATAAACGTGTTTATTTAACTGAAAATGTTATTATACTCTAAATGACAGGAAGGGAAATATTTACTTTAGGATACGAAAAACAATTTTGGTAAACTATGCTTTTCTCTTAGATATACGATTCCTGAAATCAATATTGCTATGAGTAAGCGGATTTTAGAAAAAAAAAACTGAACGATAAAATAAGCTTTTGATGTTCCTCTAGTGATTTATATGATTTTCAGTATTATTCTTTTCCATTGTATTTCAGGATATTAATATTGGTATTTCTCAGTATTGGGGAAAAATATGGGATTTTTTAGTCTTTTAAGTCTTTGCATTTCTAAACTGTTATATCATATTTTGCTTGAAACATAAAATAAACGGCTTCTTGCATACACTAAGTTTGTTAATATGCATTTCCCAATAAAAATTTCCTCGGGTCATTACATTTAAGTATAGAAATTGGTGTGTTTTTATCATAAAAGTTTAATTTATAAGTGGGGGGATCAAATTAAATTCAGTTCAGGGGGCTACGTAGAGCATTCTTTTAAACATAATTTGAAATTTCAGGCATAATATTTTTTTCTTATGTAGTAATTGTGTAAATAAAATGTTTATGTTCATTCTTTTATGCTAATAACATCTTTATTCCATTAATTAAGTAATCAAAAGTATTTCCCTATCAATTCAAATGAAATAACATAAGCATTTAATAAGAGTTACATGGCCATATATAGGCATTTTACTCATCGACGGATTTAGCCAAAAACCGATAACAACAATTTAACCCTTTTACTTCAAGGTGTGCAGAATTCGCACATACCTCCAGAATCATTTTGGCTCAGTAGCTAAGTGAGTTATTCCACAATAGCCCATTATGACGTTTTCGGCACATTCGTATCTGCCGTTAGCAATAAGTGTTGTCACCAAGCGGGGAAAGGTAGAACTACGACGTCGATCGGGATAAGTCGAAGCAAACCACGTGGAAGATAGTCTACTTGCTGTGTTTTTCTTTTAATACTTGGCTTTCACAGGTAAGTTTATGTGTTTCTAAATTTTATTTTGTATTCTTTATTTATGCTTATGCTTTTCCTTAATGTAATATGTAATCGGAACATATTAATGTTTCAGATTATTTGAAATTGAAGGAAGAGTAAGTGTATGGCGAATTCGTCCCTCTGGGCTGTTGCGGCAATACAGCAACATAAGTCAATTAATACCCTTGAATCCTGATTTCTAATATTTCTTACGTATACTTCATCATGCTGTCGTATTTATATAATCGAGAGTAAATAGTAGTTAAATGGCTAGCTATAACATTTACACTTGACATTGTTAGATATAGTATTGGTACCCTATTGTCATTTCAGAAAATTAATCTTGTTAATTTTTATGGGAAAAGGAAGAAGGATGTTGTGCAAAATGCCATTGTACCACCAGAGGATAATGATGATCCTCATGCTGGTGAAAGTTCGAGCGATGAAGAGTCACCTGATGACTCCGAAAGCGCTTCAGATAGTTTTTCTGAAGATGGAACAACGCCAGAACTTCACCTTGTAGAGTTTGTGGGCAGACTGTGTTTAATTTTTGGAAAAATATCTGTTTTCCTCCTTGCATATTACTTTTTATGCTGACATCTGATATTTAACTGTAATAAAGTTATTGATGATTTCCACAGTGCGCATTGAAATAAATTATGAAAGGTAAAATGTGACCAAGGATATTCCCATGTTTTGTTAGTAAGACTAACCATTGTAAAGAGGCAGTTAATAAGGAATTATTTCTTTTTAATCTAAAAACTGTGTCACGGGTTGCTTACCTTCTGGTGAAGCTTAACTGTTACGGGAATGCCCAAATGTACCCATTTTGGCGCATACCTTAATTTGTATCAATTTTGACAAAAAAGTTTAAAAAATGGGTAGGTGTGCTTCCTATGGTCTCCCTTGATTGAGATTTGGAAGGAA
This sequence comes from Argiope argentata, assembly GCA_026289955.1. Taxonomy (NCBI): domain Eukaryota; kingdom Metazoa; phylum Arthropoda; class Arachnida; order Araneae; family Araneidae; genus Argiope; species Argiope argentata. Next base: position 643,123 of record JAOUZG010050597.1, on the reverse strand, counting down.
TTTTTTTTCCTTAGGTAAAAAAATTGTTGACCATAAAGGGTTAACATGTAAAGACTATACATGAAAATTAATTGACTTTGTTGGGTTTTTAAAAAAATTATCATGAAGCTCCTTATCTCATAAATATACAATTAAGATTATTTCAGGCTGCCTAATCCAAAATAGGAAAATTAATAACACATTGACGTTTTATGTATTTTTAAATACCTATTCTTGTGTTTGTAAATACAATAACAAATAATCTATTTTTGAATATATGTATTTTAGCTATAATTTCATGTCTATCTATCGCTAAATGAGAATCATTTCCCCAATTCCTACATGTATAATTGTCAATTTTTTTGAGTTTCTACGTTTTGAAAAGTTCGAGAATGCATAAATGTTAATATTCACTTTATATATTAATCGTTGTGCGTCAAATATACAATACAAAATTTAGGATGAAAACCATTGTCTGCTCAGTCTGTTCTATTATTGAATTATCGATTTCATGATTAATGCGACGGACAGACAGAAAGATGCATAAACATAATTCTAGAAATGATTTTTAAAGAATTTAAATACCCATCAAAACTCACGAATAGCTTTTTTCAGGAGTTACATTATTTTCTCTATATAAAAAGAGCTTGAAATTTAATTAAGGAATTAAATGTGCCATTATTCGTGCACTAAAGTATTGGTAATAATATTTAAAGAACATATATCAACTGATAATTTAAGGTTAGTAATAATGGAGCGTTACACGATAGAAAAATGTGTTAAAGCAAGATTTTTATAAAATAAAAACCAAAATGTTTATTTTCTTTAATTTGTTATATTTTTATCGAATCGTCAAGTACACAGAGTAGGGTTATTTGTGGAATAAGCATAGAGTAAATAGCCCCCATAACTTTTCTGGCATATATGCATTCTTTTGTCGAAAATTTGATGCAACTTTGAATTTCCTCCTTCAATGCATTGTAGGCTTGTTAACATATACATTGACTTCAAATAACGTCATAAAAAAATTTATTAAATCACACGATGTAAGGGAAAATTTTCAAATTTTCCAACTGTGGTCACCAGTTTTATTAATTTTGAAATATTGATCAACAGTGAATAAAACATTATTCTATCGTATAAAGTTCCATTTTTAAAAACTCTAAACAATTACCTGTCAAAGGATTCAAAATAGGATTGTCAACTCTATAGTGCAAGAAAAGGGGCCAGATTCCAATTTTGCTTTGAATTAAGAAATCCTTTATTTGCATAAGAAATAAAGTACATATAGATTTTCAAAAGCTTTTTTTTAAGAAATTCTTTGTTGCATGCTTTATCATATTCAAATCTAATGATTTTTTTTCTTTTGGTAGTCTCTAAAAGTGGATAAAGTAGAAGTGAATTGAAGACTGGGGATATTTGCAGAAACATTCTAAAGATTATTCCTACACAAAACTTCTCAGTGACTGATTCTTCTTTGTCCCAAGAATATTTTCTCGAATAAAAGAAAATGCGTGCGGAAAAGGAAAAAAAGAAAAACTAAATACTTCAGTGGAAAGGCTATTACAAGAAATGAAAACTCCAATCCGTTTTTATCCCCGTTATTGGGATTGGGCTATATCTCAAAATAGAGACCTTCTATGGAAAAGAACTAAAATTGAAGTACTTCTTTCCTTCCCATTTCCATTTCATATTTGTGTTCTGTTATTCACATTTCTGTTTCTCGAAGTTGGAAGATTTCTAGGAAAAACTGCATAACTATTCAGAAAATTAAATATATCGCTGGAAATGCGAATTTCGTGGTTTTTGGCAGTTGAATGGCAAAATAAATTTGGAACTTCGAACATATTAAATGAAGCCATTCCACCATTCGCTTTACTCAGCATCGCCGTGTCTGGCTTTTGCACCATTCAAATTCAACTCCAATACCTCAGTTATTTTAGTTATTTTAGGGGGAGTGTTAGTTTATTAAAATCTTTTTTTTTAGGGAGAGGGACTTTATTTTCTTCATGAACCCTTTTAGTTTAACAGAATTCTCCTTTTTGACATGCTATTATCTTTTCATTTATTTTCTTTTCCAATGAATTCAAATGATTGTTAATAAAAAAAATTATAGATCTGTTAAGTACAGATACATATAGTAAAAAAATGAGATTATAAATTATTAGAGCGGCAAACTGCTTAACCATATGCTACCTTTATAGCACTATATGTAAGATGTATGCTTATTCATAAAATTCACGCTCTATCACGCTCTATGTTAAGAAAAGTAATTATAGCTCTTGTGATACAGTCATGCGCATTGGTATTATACGTCTATCCTTTATGATATACGAATAACAATAATAAACTTAGATAAGAATTTTAAAAAATAAGTTTTTAGCGTTTGTTTTTTTAAATCTTTGCAGATTTCTTTGCTTTGATCAATGCATCTTGCTTTCATTTTATATCTTTACTATAAACTGAAATTTCATTTTCTTTCAATTGATATATTTGTTAGCGTCACATAATTTTTCATGAAATAAAATTAGTAGTATTCGAAATACAGAGTCGTACATTTTTTTCGACAAAATTTGTATATGATCTATTATAAAATTATTATTCATTTCCTACTATTATTTCACACTCTCCCTGTCTCTCTCTATATATCTTGTTCAAATTTTCATTCTTTAAAAAAATATTTTCTTTTTTTACCTACTCAAGTTCAAATACATTTTTTAAAACTTGTAGTTAATGCCACTTGATGTTAATACTATCTTTCTAAGTATTAGTTCACCAATTAAATTTCATTTTTAATACTTTAAATAGAGTTTGAACAGTTTGAAATGAAAATTGAAATCAACAGGCAGTAGTTCAGTCTGAAAAATTCAAAGATTTCATTATTTTTCAAATGAAGGTTAATAATGCGTTACATTTTTTGCGAAAATTCCCTTTTTATTAAATTAATTAAATGCAATTACTTAAAAATATAATTATTTAATAAATATTAATTGTAATTATTGAATAAAATTTATTTATTTCGCAGATATTGATTGTAATCATTGAATAAAATATAATTATTTAATAGATATTAATTGTAATTATTTAATAGATATTAATTGTAATTATTTAATAAAAATAAATTAAATTTTTCTTTTTTTAACCTAAGTAGGAATTGACTTTATTTTTTTTATATTACTTGTTTTTGGAATTATTTCAGTACAGTATGATACATACGATTACTACATAGATTTTAGGAAAGATGACAATTATACATCCAATGTGAAATTTCATCATATTTGTTATCAGATTGTATCCAATTTAAGAATAGAATTTAAACAAATTCAAACACATATATAATATTCAGAACATTATAATTACGCAAGTGAATCATTTTATTTTCATTTAAATTATTTAAAAGATGGTTTCTCCATAATTATAATCAGAAGAAAAAAAGAAATTTTAAAACTTAATTGAATGGAGTCCGTATAATACACTCTACAACCAATGTAATTTTTTCTATTGTAATTTACAATAAAATTGTCTTTTAAGCTATTATAACTTTGCTAAATTTTACATGAAATTTCAAATTTAGCATATAAATTTCAATTTTTGCTCTTTTTATCCGGAGGATTAATTGGAAATTGTTATAATTGATTGGATAAATGAATTGGAAATTGTTATAATTGATTGGATAAATGTTGAATTATGAAATTTACCATTGAAATTGAGAAGATCAGTCTTGTCTAGTTTTAATTCAAATTTAAGTATTATTACATTATTTTACTTTCTATGCATTATTATATATGGTTTCTTTTGAATACACAAAAATTGAGGAATACCTAAAATGTATATTATATAATATTTATGATAAGTCCAAAAACATACGCACATAAAATTAATTTCATAATTTTTATCAGACCTCATACATTCATAATTTTATGACTGAACTTCTGAGCTTAAAAAGAATCGTTATATCTATTTATAAGTTGGTAATATGTGCAAGGAATGCCATTTCAATCACTTTATTCTTTTTTCTGTAAATTGCTCAAAAGTGGAATGAGTAAACTTTTTTGGAATCTCTTTTCAAGATTCATTTTTATTTTCTTGAATAGTTTGCAACTAATGTTGCTTATTTGTCATCATTTATTAACTTAGATTTGAGCTTTGTAAAATTCGATTTGATATTATTCGTTTGTTTGATTAATTTGGACCATATATTTGGCTTATCATTAAGATGAAACTATATAAATAGATTAAATATTAGTTGAAATTTTTTTAGGATTGTTGAAAAAAAATTTTTCTACGAGACTGTGGAGATTCATGAAGAATACTGTAGAACTAAAATTAAAGGCAAAAACTAAGAGGAAATTTCAGTGAAAAAGGTAAAATTATTCTGTTTACCTTGGAAAGTTAAATCTTATATAAAATTTCTAAAAATAGAAATATATCTAAACATCAAGATACCAAAACCTAGTCATTATATTAAAGGATGCGAGAGACATTAATGAATTTTCCTCAATTTTAATAAAGAAAAATATGTTTAAATATTTTATGAATCGTATATTAGAAATGTAAACTTAAATTAAAATATATGAATAGAATGTTAATAGATTTATAAACTAAATTGGAAATCAAAGCTCTTGGGGAATGATTTCATTAAAGCGGTTATCATAAAGATTTGTAAATATATACTTGCTTTGATATATGAAATTGAATTTAAAGTAAAAAAATATATTATATGCAATCAATTTTAACAGAGAAAAGCCGATAAAGTCGATACAAGTGAGTCCAGCCGAGCGTGTCCGATTCCTCGTCAAATCGCTTTCTTGTCTTTATTTTATAAATACTTTCCATAAATGCATCAATATTTCAAGAATAATTCAGGGAAATTCATCTGAACTCTCGGAAATACAGCTTTGAAGTCTTTGACTATAAATGAATCAAATGGAGAGGAGAAACCTGAAAATCCAATATTTATTTGAATTATTTTCTAAGTCACCCATTCTTAAGCCCTTATATATAAAATCGTTTCAACATTTCTATATAGAAATCAGGGCGTTTGTATTAGATGAGATTTAATTTCAATACTCAGAATTGATAGAATGGAAGAATAAATTGGATCCAATTGCAACCCTATCGCTTTCTTGGAAAACATTCTGCAGAATAAATTATTTGCTCAACTGCCATAAAATGAAACGTTTGAACTTAAGGAATAAGATTGAAACATTCTAAGAACTGGAAAGTACGGGGAACAGTATGGAAAGTTATAGTATAACTGGATGCGATATTTGTATTGCTGAATAAATCTATTTATTTCCAACAATACAATAAAATGCATTGTTTTTTAATAATAAAAAATATAGTTTATAAAAAATTAATTTATTATTCTGGTATATCTCACTTTTTTTGATTGTTTTAATTTTTCTTCTGCTTTTTTTTCGTCTACAATATTTTGCTTTAAATTAATTTTTATAACTTACCAAAATTACATCAAATCCATCTTTTCTTAATTGCTATCATCTCCCACAATAATAACCTTCAACTAAATCTCGCAGTATCCCGTTCCCTTTGTAGTAATGTTTTACTTCTTTGACACTATTAATAATTAGAACAGAAAAAATAAATATGGTAGATGCGGGAATCTTCCTCAGTTCTTGACTTTGCAATTAAAGGTTTTTTGGAGTCCATTAACATATTTATGGTCTGCTTAGCCCAACATTGCCAGAGGATAGCATTGTTTTTGAAGAATTAATTTGAAAGTAATTTCAAATTTTATGTTAATTCACGAATAGTTCAACATAAGCGATCATACGCACAAAACAATCCCATATTTAAAAATTAAAAAAATGGTGAAATGTGCAATCGCAAATTTTAAGTTTTCATTTGAGAATATAAATATTTTTAAGTCATTATTTATCTTAATTTAAGTCATTAACCCTTTTAAACCATTCTGAAACCTTCTCGAAACTTCTATATGGGTTTTTAACCCCCTTCCCTCTGTGAATGCACATATATATGTAATAATATTTTAAAGTTTAAATTAGTCCTAACTATTTTCCTATTTTTTTAGTTTAATTCAGCCCATATCAAAGTTATTATAAAATATTCTCTTATTTCCTGATCCCGTTCCAATTTTTCTAACTAATTAAATCCACTGAAGCTTTGTAAAAATGCTGCATCATCGGTTACACTGACCGAGTGAAGGGGTAGAGACTCGATGATGAAAAGATACTCTTCTAAAGGATCTCTTAGTTTCTTTTTTCAAAGTCAACACGTGGGAGAATTCCTGCCAGAATCAACGCATGCCAGATGTATTAGATTTTCATGGTATATAAGACCAAGGATAAATGATTTCGTTCTATTTTCTTTGATTTCTGTTTTTGTGTCCGCGATGTTTTTACATTATGCGTGCCTCTCGAGATGTAATAAAACGAACATGATTCCAACCTGAATCTCTCCGATTTCAGTCACGACTCTATCTACTACTTCAAACACAAAAATACTTTCTATATTATAGATATCATGACAATTAAATATTGATATATTATTATAGATAATTTAAGCTTTCATTTTAAACTTTTTTAGCTGGTAAACAAAGTTTTCGTGTTCAAACATTTCAAGATGAAAGAAACCAACCATTTTTCTAAATATCGACATATGTGCAATCTGATAATCTCATGGTTGTTTCAAGCCTGTTCAAACTGGTAAATGAATTCAATTAATTAAACCCAATTATAAACATTCAGAGAATGAATAAAGTGGAAATCAAGCTGTAACTTTATTTAACATTAAATTGCCAAATTTGGCAACCTTCTACTTTATTTTCAAGAACCCTAAAAGCGGAAGATTATTGCCTCAAAAGTGACAAAACCACACCATGTTTTCAGATGGTAATAAAGCAAATTTGACATTTCTAATTTGTGGAGTGGGTAATTTTTAAAATATGCAATAAAACATTGAATTTTTAAAACTAAAAACGTGTCGAAGAAATACGAAACCAGTAGCAATATTTGAACATGTTTGCGTTCAATAACCTCTACACAAACAGATATAAACGGTTATTCTTGCTATCCTACACAAGCTATAAGAGCGAATATTTAAGTATTCATAGGTTTAAACAAACAAATTCACTTTGTTTGCTAGAGACATTCAAATGCCGATTTTTATAACTTCAAAAGAATATTATTTATCCTTTCGAGAAATAGATGCAATTAGAATCAATAAACAAAATGAATAAAATAATTCATAGAAAGTTACATTACATAGCAGAATAGCTAGACAACAACAATATGCACATATTCTTTTAGAAAATGGAAATAGGAATTTATCATTACTTTTACATATACATTCAGTAGTACAATGAGAATTATTTTTTCGATTATGGTATTTTTAAAAAATATCAAACTACATTGAATTCGATTCTATTTTTATACATTTTATCTCTAATATGTTATGTGAAATAATGAAACAATCTTGGAATATTAAAATTTTGAGGATCACATTTCAAAATATTTTGAAACGTTCCTTTTTTTTAATCATTTCTTTTTCAAAGTATCAATAATTCATAACGGTAACTGCTTCTACTATTTTTCCTCATCCCTTGGATATATTGATTTCCAAACTAATTTTTTCCCCAGTTCAAAATCCTTCTTTGTGAAAACTTCTTTCAAAGTCTGTCAATATGAATGCAGAAAAATACAAAAAATATACAAGTAAAGACAAAAAGAGATACAGTTTAAAATTTGGAAATTGAGCATTCAGAATTCAAAGCAGGGAATTTTGAAACTTCTTGAATTTGTTTTCTACTGTTGTGAAATTCCTAGAAAAAACTTTCTGAAAGTATCATAAGTATTGTACTCAGAATTTAAATTGATTCGAATACTTAGCAAAATGTGAAGAGATATTAATATATTTACATATCTGAACATTAATAAATTTTCAGAAATGAGTGCACCTGGATACTCATTGTGAATATCTGCAGTGGGAGACGCAATAAAGAAGAAACATTTAAAATAATTCTATAATTTATCAAAATATCTTTAATATCGTATTATCATAATAAAGATAAAAATTTGTTGTTAGAAGTTCATATTTATTTAATCTAGTGAAAATTCATTCTGTTACTATGTAAAGTTTTTTTCGCTTTGATTAGAAAAGTTGAAAGTCATAGTTAAGTTCAAGATAACTTCAAAAGAAATGCTCATAATTCAATTCGCTCATTAAAAAATATTTATCTATAAAATAATTTTCTATGATCATTTTCAATAAAAAATATCAGCAACATTACCTCTAAAGACAAATATTATTTCAGTTAAAAGTTATTAGTCAATTAAAACTGACAATGTATATGATAAAAGCACTTAACAATTGCAAGTTCAAAAACTTTGAGATATCTTCAAAGAGATAAATTTTATCTTCATGTCATTAATATATTAGTGATCTGGAATGCATTCAAGTTTGATCACCATTCTTTCATAATTCATTCAATTTTTCAATCTTTATCGTTAGTTGCGATTCTGATCAGTTCATTCCCAAAAAGTAATGATTTCGTAACTTAACTAAGTAAAAGATCTGTTTAGACAAAGCTTATTCAAAATTGTTTAAATATATATGTTCTTTCGAAACAATACTCCATTAAATTTATCATTTCAAAAATAAAATTAATTTACTGATTTCTTTAATATTCTTTTGAAAGAAATTCTAAATGATGTCAAAGGAAGTTTTGAAAAAATAGCTCGAGTTTTATAATTGGTGAAATGACATTCCTACTTCCGAAAAGTGTGATTAAAGTATACATTTCTATTAAATTATCCCTTTTAACTGCAATGGGGAAAAATTGTACTTGAAAGCGGTAGATTTTTGTGCTAAGTATAGAGCAGCAAAGATACTTAGGGAAATATTAGTAATTACTTTAATAATTCCCTTCCGTCAAAATTTGTCAAATCTAGTCCCATGTATAAATAGGATTGGATCTGAAATTATGAAACAAGACGTAACACGTTTCCTTATTATTGTAATATGGCAGTGGAAATACTATAGGTTAAACCAAATAAAAGAAAGAATTTCAGAAATTACAATTTATCAATGTATTTCATTTTGCTATTTTTGGTATATATAATCTAGAAAGCTTATGAATGTTCACTATTTGAGTAAAAGAATGTTGCTTAACTTAACCCTTTGCAGTCCGAAAAATAATTAGATGCAAAATTATTCAAAAATTTCAAAGATTTGTTTATTGCTATAAAAAATAAATATACATAACTTTTAATTCGAATTTCTTTGAAAAATTAATTTATTTCTCTTAACCTTTATGTAGGCGTTTTTAACCATTAATTTTGAAAAATAAATGAATGAAATGTCAAACTGATGCACAGTCTTGAATGTCGAGTCACACTCGACATCGGACCGCAAAGGGTTAAAACGATGAATCATATGTGCAGATAACTATCTTATACATACAAAATGAAATAGTTTTTCATATTGTATTTTTTCATAAAAATCTGAGACAATATTTTATAGATGAGTGAACAATTATCCATAAAAATGATCACCATTGAACCTACAAAAATTGTGGCTTTCAGAAGAAATATTTATAATCTATTCACTTAGAAAAATCCTATAAAGTTGACGATTTAACAAATTGATGCTCAACTGCTGCGTTCTGTGATAAAACTAGCAATCCAATGAAAATTTGAGAAATCAAATCATAAAATCACATTCAACAACAATGACAAAATTAAAATTAAAGAAATACTTATTTCTGTAAATCTTACGTCTTTGATTAGTTCCAAATAAATAAAATAGGATTATACTTGATTTCACTGGAAAAAAATATCGTTTTTTTTAAATTTAAGATGCCAAGGTCAGAACAATATGTTGATAACCACTAGTTCCATTTGATTGCAGTTTTTTAAAATTTTTACAGTGAAGTTATGAATTTACATTATTTTATGAGCCTCTTGTTATAAAAAAAGGAACGAAAAAATAAAACGTAACTCGACATTCTAAAGGAAACATTATTTTTACATTATTGCTAGGTAACAATTATAACAACCTTTATAATAACAAAATTTCATTGGAAATTGAAAATTAATCAGTAGAAATTGCTTTTTAATACATTTATAATGAAAAGTTTGAGCTTCCTAATCAGTGAGATGGATTCTTACTTTCATATAGGTACAATTGTGTATCTTAATTTATTTTACAATGCAAAATTTTAGTAAATAATTGGAGATTTTATTTAGTATGAGTTCCTTCTAATCAAAGAAGAAAGTTTTATCCAGGAAGATTTTCGTAAATATATATGTCATATGACAGAAAATTTATCTCTGCTGTAACAGTGTAAAGACGAAATAAATTGTAGGTTTCAAATACATATTATTAGAATCTTTATGTTTAAAGGAAGTATTTATCAATTTTTATTTGAATCATTTCCCGGAACATCATGAATATTATGAAACCCTGACTTCTACCCTTGGGAGAAACCCCGCATCTGAGTAAGTTTCTGTAGTTCCATTAGTTTATTTACATACTAATTTATTTAAGATTTATGGATTTAGTGAAATTTCTTCAAATATTTCTATTTCTTCTAATATTCTAGAACCTTTCTAAATACATTCACAAATATGTTTTATTTTAATTTCAATAAGAATATGAGTACAATAAAGTATTAAAACTACTTAACTATTTTGCAGTATTTCAAAAGAATAACTAGCTTTTACTAATAACATGCTTTCAGAATTCTAATATTGCATATAAACACACAACATAAGCGGGAAAAATATGGCTCACTCTATTCGGATAATTGTAAGCAGAGTCATAATTTCTTAAAGCTTTTCTTTCCTCTGTTTTGGAATGAACTTGGATATTTATCCTATTGAGATTTCCTAATGAACCAGTGAATAAGCAGAAATACAAAAAGTTTCAGAAACTTAATGGTGTAATTCGAATTTTTGCTTATTATATGTATTTATAGATTAAAAAATTACGTTAAAAAGTTTTGCTAGATTTCGTTATAAATTCCGAGATTTACAATAACAAGAAGCAAAATAAAATTTTAAAAAAGTCATTTTTCTTGATAAAAGATTTAACTGTCAGCCAAGACTATAAAGAATGATTCGAAATCTGATATTAAAGAAGGAAGAGATTGAAACAATTTTATCACCGGACGTCTCAATACAATTGATCCGAAATCGCGTTTAATATGGTTAACATATATGGAAATATTTTATTTCCATGTCTCATTTCTAGACTCTTAGGTAGACAACTTAGGGTTAAGGAAACCTGTGGATAAGAACAGCGTTTAAGTCAACAACAACCCAAAGCAGCATCAGTGTTTTTTTCATGGACATAATTGCTTTAGGAGTTCTTTTAATATTCATATCTGAAGAACATAGAGTGGTGATAGAAATAGAGGTGGTGTGCTATTGACTTAACATAGAAAAAATAGAGCTTTATCTACAGCAATTTTATATCACCCAGAAATTAAATTTAATAATTTGAAGATCAAGGAAAGATGTGTGATCATTCATTAATAGAAAGGTTCATTACCTAGATGATATCATCAATGCCAAAGGTCTTACATTCTTAAAAGTATATTAGGGGTAGCCATAGTAGGACTTCAATAGAATAGGCACGAATATCTCTAGAAATCTATTTCAGTTGACATAAGACTTTTTTTTGATAGCTTTAACAACTGTTAATTGCTCACAAATTAAATCGTGTTTTCAAAAATTCGGCTTCTGTAATATATTTGCCATTTAACTACGTTAAAGTTAGGAGCATCTCTTGTTGAGAAGGGAAAAAATACTGCTCCAGAATGACATAGAGAAACAAATTAGAAACTTAGCAATTCCTCGAGAGATTTTACATTTTTTTAAATATTTACCCATTTTAAAAGAATGTAGACCATATATCCAATTGAAACCATATAAAATTACAAAAATAAGCATTTACAATAATTTTGCTGGTAAATGCTAGAGCTTCCGCAACATTTCCAATTATTTAAGACTGCCTTTAATAATCAAAACTAAATAAAAACAAATGTATGCTCGAAATTTTTTTCTCTCAAAAATTAAATAAATAAAACAACTGCAATTCTTCAAAAAAAGTTGGTGATCATCTAAAATTTTGCGCAATGTAATTATTAATTTATAATAGTTGTCTAACTCATAGTTGTTTGTTTTTGCCATTTTTAGCAAACACTTTTTAGGATTCACTCTAATTTCGTTGAGGCAAAAATTGATTGGGAAAGAAAGAATGTCTATTATGCGTAATTTATTGCCAGAATAGTAAAATTGTAGGTTTCATTCTTTCAAAAATTGATTTTGTTCACTTTTTAGAAAAATGCTTGATTTGAGTAAATATTTTTAGAAAGTGACGTCATCATCAGATGCCGTGCTGATTTATCGTTTGTTTTCGTACTTTTAATTAATTAATCCGGCTCCATTAATAATCAAGAAAATATCGTTTAGAGTTGTCAAACTTTTTTTGGTTTTAACTAACACACACTCTCAAATTGTGTTCACCATAATAACCATTTATATATGTTAAAACCAAACTTTCACATCTTTAACTTCTCCTAAGAATTCTTCGAGAATATTCCTGTAACCACAAATGTGTCATCAAATTACTTATTCGGCATTTCCAACAACAACAACTTTCTTGTTCTGAAGGTGACGCATCAATAAATCAGAGCTTGTTAGATGTTTACGGGTATATTATAGTCGATCGTACTATATTGTAAGTATTTCCTCTCTTTCGGACGCTTTTCTAGTTCTTTCATCGACACCACAGTTATGAAAGCACATATTTCGTTTTTCTTTAGCTTTTTTTCGTTGATACAAAAATACTGAAATAATGATGAACAGCCTCCATCTAATTTCACACCTATTAGCAGGAAAATGTTTACAAAATATTTTCGATCTGTGAACTTCTCATTTTTAAAAATAAATTTTCCCCTAAAGATTTACAAAATCATCAAATTCTAAAAAAGTATGTTATTATTGCATGTATAGATGCAAATATTAAAATTTTTATTAAAAAATACAGATAAAGTGACAACAAACTGTTGGGGAAAACATAATTTTCAATGCATAACAAGTGAAATATATTGAATGTAGGAAGACCTTACATGCTCCAATGATTTTAATAATATTTTATAGGAAATAGATATATTGATATGTTTAATAACCGACGTCTGTTCAGACTATAATGTAATTTTATAAGAATATAATATGGGGAAGAAAATTACTGCCAAATACTTTAGTCAATGCTTTTAAATTTAATTAACTGCATTACAAAGTCAAAGAACTACAAATTTCCAAACTTTGCTATTCCATGATTAGAAGATTACATTTCATTTATTTTTTAAATAATTTTCTCCTTTTTTTTGCCAATAATTGAATTTTTTAATATATAATTTGTTAGGAGCATTCTTGATATTATTTTTAATATTTGTAGATTTTAGATAGAACACCAATAAGTAAGTATCCATGGAAATTTGTCAAGGCAATTAATAAACACATTAAGGACGGAAAAGAAATCTGTAAGACCTACACCTCGAGTTCGTTTATGGGCAAACTTTCTAAAACTATCAAACGAGAAAACTCGTGAGCGCTCCTTAATGTGTTAATTTGATGTAAACAGCGTATTTTCAAAGCATTAAAAAATTGTAAAGGTTTTATTTCACAAGAATGAATGAATGTTCTTATTTTATACAAGCATCCTCTTTAAATTTTAAGATCGACATTATTTCAACGCATGCGTTAACTTATGTTTCGCTGTGGAATATCATTGAGATTCATTAATCCCTGGTATAAGATTCCTTGAGTTAACATTAGGATTAAGCATTTCAGCTAATCTTTTTAGATCCACATTGTTAAATTTACTGAATTCCTTCTTTGAAGGGATTTGGTAGTGCAAATCATTTTCCTTTTTGCTATCTTTTCACATTTTCGTTTCTCCTCTACAGCTGTTTCCCATAAGTCTATGATTTTTTTGTTCTTTTTATTTGATTGTTTTGTTGCACAGATTGTCGAAAAATGTGTAAATTTCCTGTCAAATTTGTTGCATCTGATGTTTTTGAAATTTGAATGCCGTGATGTGAAGGTTTATATATATTTTTGGAGGCACATTTATCATTGGTTTTGATTATAACACGGGTCGGGATGGTCAGGTTGTCAGATCGTTGAACTCGTACTCCTTAGGTTACGAGTTCGCACATCACTGGCCAAAAGATTTCCTGAGTATGTGATGGCTGGCGCTCGTTAAATCAGTCGTGATTGCATTCTCCATGTCGAGAGTAATACCACTGAGGGTACTGGGTCAGAGGTGATCTTTCTCTGTTCCAGGTCTAAATTACGATCTGAGATGTATGAATGAATTTGCATGAATGCAATCAACCGCCTAAAAAGGTTTGTGACAGGTGTGTAGCTAAAGCATACTCTTGGCTCGAAATGGCGCTACTTGTAAAACAAAGAGACGCATTTCTTAGGCTTAAAATCTGCTGATCATATCATCTTGGGATTGTCCATGGCAAGTGCCATTTGTCACAACAACAACACAACGATTATAACATTCCTTATTTATTTTTGAAAATGAAATATTCTTTTTTAAATTGTTACTTAAAAAGACTTTATTATTAAATTTACCTTCTCGGTTAGCTTATTTTTGTCTTTATCTTACATTTTTTGTTATATTTGGGACTCATAATAACTTATGAATTTTAATTATAATCCCCTTGTCGCTGAGCCTTGTTTATTTTGGATGTTGCTTATTATTTTTCTTACTTCTGTTTTTTATTCGTTTAATGTGTATATTTATTAATTTTAAATTTTTTAAATATATTGAAATATAATGAAATGGCATTTAAAATTTAAAATCGAAATTATGAATTAAAAATGAATATTACGTAAACAGAAATTTGATACACAAATTACTTGATTTATAAGCAAGTGTTTATTTGATTTTAGTATTTGTTACCTTTTTACAGCCCATTTAAAACGTTTAATTACTAAAATAATAAACATTGAAATGGTTCTTTTAAATAAATAAGATAAAAGTGGGCAAAATCAGAGATAAAGGGAAAGAAACAGAATGGATATCATTATAAACACAAAAGTATGTTATTTTTTAATCAATCAAAAGAAGAAATATAGTAATTAATAATAAAAATTAAAATTGCTGTTTGTTCACAATACATGCAAAAATAATCATAATCATATTTTTAAATTCTTACCCACTATTGCATTTAAATTTATCTGATAATTCTATTTACATGAGGTGGAAATTTGAATCGTATATACTATATGTGTGTGTAAGAAAGATATTATCAATCAAATTTCAAGAAAAATATTTATATGGTGCAAAGAATCCTTATTTAATGTTATTTTGTTCTCCTTAGAAAATAATATTGAATGTAACGTTTCCTCTTTGAAGATCTGCTGAATTTTTAAGATAACATACAATACCACTACAGCGATCAGTAGAAAGCTATTCCGTCAAAAACTTTTTTTTTCTCGATTTTTGAGATTGCAAGAAAACTATTATATCTATAATTTTTATTCTATTCAATTCATGGCATCTAAAATCAATTATTCTCCTTGAACGAGTTTTTTTAAAACTTGCATTATCTGAATGTTAAATCCTTTTTGTCAGAATCGTTTCAGTAAACTTATCGTTATTCTGTGGTAAAAGGCATCGAAAAAAGAGAAAATAGCATTTTTAAGAAAGAAAAGTTCAGATTTATGTGATGAATGATAAGGATATAATAATGTATTCTATAGAATAACTCATTCTAAATAAAAAAAATATTTGCAATTTATTACGATACTGATTTATTGAAAATACCTTCTAACTCTTTTTACTTTAAACAAAATCCCCCAAAAATTATTTCAAAGAATTAATTTACAATAAATAATTGTGTCTTGTTTTTCATACGTACATTTTAGCTCCAAATAATGTTTGAGCTTAGTCGGACTGTTACAACGATATGCCGTCGACTCGCTATGTGACTCTATACCTTACAGCGACTTTTTTTCGATTGTCTTCGGCTAAGACTGCCTGTACTTTCATGATTCTCGGAGCTAGATAGAGAAGGTTCTGGAACAATCAAGCATATCTAGCTTCCTTTTGGCTCCATCGCCAAAATTCTGGAAAATTCTAGTATTATCT
The DNA here is from genome assembly GCA_026289955.1 of Argiope argentata. Lineage (NCBI taxonomy): Eukaryota > Metazoa > Arthropoda > Arachnida > Araneae > Araneidae > Argiope > Argiope argentata. Next base: position 626,989 of record JAOUZG010050597.1, on the reverse strand, counting down.
ATTTTGCCAACAAATTCACCAAATTAATTGCCAAGCCACCAAATGATCCCTAATTTTGTCGCTTATCCCTGAAATCACTGTTCTGATGAACATTCAACAAAGCAGAACATCAACAAGCTATCTTTCCAGTAATTGAATTAGACGAGGTGGAAAGTAACATTACAAATTGGTAATAATATTTAGAATTAACTTCTAAAGTGCGTAATGATTAACGAGTTTTGACATTAAATTTTTGACATATAACATAATAACAAATTAATGCATCAGAAGAAAGTTTTGAAGGTCTTGCTTCATTTGTTTCACTTTTCTCAGCTAGGAAGCTTTTATTTTTCATTTTTACATAATTACTGTAAGTATTCGAAAAACTAGCATACGAATTAGGCATATAATAGACGTATAATTAATTAAGTAGACGTATAATTAAATTTAAAAAAGAATATCAGACCATATCTCATCAATTCAAGTCTTCTAAAAGGACAAATTGTATGACAAATGTCATATACCATTATGGCAATTGATCATATTTTCTATGACAACTGATCAATCATATGGCAATTGCTCTATTTTGAAAGGACAAATATGATATGATATTTTCAAACTGTCAATTTAACAAACAAAGATAACGTTTTATAGATCACAATTTTGGCGAAGAAAATAATCCAATTTATCTATGATATGACTGTCTTCAATAATATATTGGCTAATAAATACATGTTTTCTTATTAAATATTACAAGATATTTATGAAAAAAAAAGAATTTTCACTTTTATGATAATTTATTATTCTTTTATCAACAATACGATAAAGAATATTATATAAGCAGTTATTATTATGAGATAATATCTACAGTACAAAACTTTTATTCGGTTTATTTTACTTTTTATTAATTTCAGAATATGCTTACAATTTTACTTTTAAAACTATTTTTCCTTCTTTGTACTAAAATCATAGAGTCTTTTCAGAATTAATTCATACAACATGAAAAAAAAACTTTTTACAAAATATATTCTATTCCTTTGATAAAACGTAACAAGTGTAAGGACATAAGGAGGGAAAAACACTTTCTTCTAATCCTTTGCTTTCTTTCCAAATGCAGACAGCATTAGGAAGAAAAAGAGTGATTAATATAACAAGGAATATTTCCTTTCCTCGAAATAACCTTCCATTTGTTCCCTTTATGTCTCTCTGCAGAATGTAGTTTTGTGAGGAGCAGGAAATATGACAACTTTCAGCTTGAGTGATCATAATGTCCTTAACAAACCCCGAAACTGTTCATCAGAAAAGAAGGACAATTTGATCTTCCAGATGACTTGATTTGCTTGTTTATAAATACTCAAAGAGGCAGCTTGTTTCGCTCAATCATCACAGTGTGGTTTAAAACTGAATTCATGTCAATAAATATTCTTCCCTTATATAGATTTCCCTCGACCTTGATAAATGTTATGTCTTCCTTTCAATATTATGAATGTATATATAATGAGGTAAGTGAACTGCTGCGGTGTTTCTATTTCAAAACTTTAAATAAATTTGAAGAAATATTATTCTGTAAATTTCTTAAAAATAAGAAGTTAGTCTTCATTTGAGTTGAAATACTTAGTTTATTACACCAGTTTAACAATTATAATAGTTCATGAGGATTATATGCGAATTGTTGAATCAGAATAAATTTTAAGGTAAATTATATATTATGATATTTATTATTTGAACAGATTCTCTCACAGATTTTTCATTGCCAGCTTATACATCCTTTGATAAATGCAAAATTTGGAGCGATGATATATATATATATATATATATATATATATATATATATATTATATATATATATGGCTCTACCGAAATATTTCCCTTGGTTGCTAAAAATTTCGGAAAATTTAATTTATGTTAGAAAATAAATACCTATAGATCAATTGTTGTTTGTTCTAAATTCATTCAAAATCTGGAATTTCCAAAAAAAATTTGCAAGTTATATTGAGTCTTGCACAAATATGAGATTATGGATAATATTCGAGATATTTCTACAAATATGACTAAATTTAGCCAAATAATTTTAAATATTTAACTATTTGAAAAAACACAGAGAACATTAGAAAAATAATGATAAATATCCTTTTAGATGCAATTCACAGTCAGAAAGCTTTAAAAAATTAAGGTAACAATGTATACAAATAAAATTATCGTGTTCAGACTTTTTTTCAAATATCCAAAACTTTTCACGTTATATAATGTAAATATGTTTATGCATACCTAATTTATTTCCACTGAAAAACACTTCACTTATATCTCAAATTAACAATACTTCAATTTTTTTAAAACATAAGAATAATTTTTGTAAATAAAGGAACATAGTGAATGCTATATTTTAAAATTATTCAGAAATTTTATTTGAACACCTAAACCCACAAGATCTATTGTATTAATGAATAATATTAATATATACTGATGAAAATAATGTACACTATTATAAGAAATTTTTCAAAATATAGTGCAAGCAGATCTATAAAAAAAGACGATTTGATTCAATTTCAGCTTTAAAGGAGAGATAATAATGTAAATGGAAAGACTGCTTGAAAATTTGTTATATAATATTTTTAATGAGTGGATGCATAACTCAGGGATGAACCTCAGTTATCTAGTTCGCACAGTACGGAGAAACTTTGTTCCTCACTGTAGTGGAATGAAAAACAAATTTCCCCCAAAAGGTTAGGTTATTTTTTTTTTATTTCTATTGTATTTGTAATATCAAAAGTTGACATTGACGGTGTTGTATGATACAAAATTAAAACTACGACGCAAGTAATGATTAGTAAAGAGCGCTATTCAATTTATTTTTTCTTCTAAATGAGGAAATATTAATTTCAGAACTAGACACTATTTCAATTGAACTAAAATAATGCATGAAAATCAATACCTGTGTATCTAATTCAAAATAATATCTGTTATTTGGGATCAGGAAAACAAACTTATAGTAAATTTCATAGTAGTATCATTTATTATTAATATAAGAATTATTATCCGACGACTACTCTTTAGTGGAAATTGACTTAAGCTTGTCTAAAATGCAACCATTCAAGAACATGCACTTTCAAGTTTCAACAGTTAACTGTAACAATGTAATAATTATGAAAAGATTAATCAAATATTTTTAAAGAAAGTGATTATTTTAGTAGAAATACTGATCTTTGGGGATATCAAAAATACGAATTTCTAACAAGTTTTTTTTATTACCTTTCCTTGAATGTAGGGGTTCCTTCTATAGGGCTTAATATTATATTTTATTTTTATTAGTGCATCACTCTTGTTGCTTTATAGGGTGGCTGTGTCCTAGTTTGTAAGGTTTGGACACATGAGCCGTAGGATTTAAGTCCTAACACTCTCACGTTGGTGTGGCGTACTGTGGTGTGGAGTGGAGGATGCCAGCTGAGATGTCGTCCTTCTCATCTGACGGCGATTCAAAATTACGTGGTCCGTCCCAAAATAGCTCTAGTATTATTTTACAAAGGGGTGTTAATATAACCAAAACTAATAATGTTACTTTGAACATAAAATAAATATTTATTATTAGAAGAGAAAGGATATCTAGAATATAAAATAATATTTTATTTCGTTTCAAAATAATTAAAAACCATGTCTATGATGCTTTATAGATTTTTTTAACTTAATTGATTTATGCATAAAAAAACGATCAAATTAGAATTTGGTGCAGTTGAGAAATTCATATTTAAGGAATAAAATATTATTGACTTTCTTTATAACTAGAAACCATTTTCCAGGAAACTGGATATGAATATAATTGAGAAAACATAGGAAGGTCAAAATAAAAAAAAAAATATGAAAAGCTTTTAAGTTCATTTTTAATGGAAAATCCCTCGCTACTAGATACTGTACATTTAAACAACTAAGGACACTCTTTAAACCACTTGGTAACTTTCATTTATGTCGTCAAATATCATTGAAAATGCATTAAATAAAAATATTTATACAGTGGCTGAGATAGTCAAAAAATTTTATAATTAGTACTAAACTTTCATTTTCAATTATAATCATTCCTTTCACAATATTTTTTAAACAAAAATACTGGACAACTTTTCACTTTCTTGTGCATTTTAGAATGTAAAATTCTTTCTTGCATTTCTTGTCATTTTATAGTCGCCCATCTTTAGTTTTTTGGATTTATCCCATTTTTATATAACTTCGAGGGGGAAAATAAAGGAAGAGCTAAGTGAGAATTAAAAAAAAGTATTTATATATTTTTTTTGTAAAAAAGAGTTCATTGTAATGCATGGGGGGGGAACATGCTAGATCTATAGAACCCATATAGTTCTAATCATCAGAAAAAGGAATTAGAATTTGAGTTCAAAGTTCAAATATAATGTCTATACCTATGTTTTTTTATGGTGCAAAGAATAAATAAATAAAAAAAACTAACTAACTTTTACATCTTTGAAAAATTAAATTCATTTTTTTTAAGTATTATTTTTAATTAGAAGACACTTGTTTTATTTAGAAAATCATAATTACATAATTAAGCCTAGACTCATGGATATCAATTGATTGGCAGCACCTTTAGATTAGGGATTTTTGGGGAAGAATACAATGGTTAAATGACTATCTATAGCAGTATTGTTAAGTATGTGTAATACTGATTCCTTGCGATATGGAAAATTCACGTAAGAAAATAATTATTATGGCTTCTTGTATAAGGAAAGGAATTTTACAGATAGCTCTTAGAAGTGTTTAATAGTAACCAGATTACTGGCCTTCCGACATTGACGAGTGTTTTGTGCTTAAAAAGGAAGATACTTCGAAATTCTAAAAGTTTGGTGATATATCCACAAATTTCATATTTCTCAAGGGTACTATAAATATGATGGCGCATCAGGATCAGAATCAGAAATCAGAAAGTTGTCTGAGTATTCAAAAGTGGAATAGCTCATTGAAGTATCTTTGTAAAGTCAATTTCTAGGGAATTAATTCCGAGATCTTTGTGCTGTTCTTAGTGATTTCATGATTGTGTACTGCTTTTTCTTTAGTACATAGTTTATATGCTACTTACGTATTATACCGTCTTTGCCAACGATTGTCACTTTTATTAGATCAACTTTTTTTTTAGATTAGGAGTTTTTTAATAGCCATAATTGGCGATTTAGACACTCATTGGCGATGACCTCAAATTTGGCAATAAAAATGGACAGACGTAAGTAACTTTTTTTATTGGTGTTTGATTCTATCGTATATTTTTCATTGCGTTTTACTGCTTTCTAATCAATCACAATATTGTTATCAAGTTTGTTAACAGCACACTGGATGAATCTTTCTATTACAATATTTATACAAATTTTATTTCATATTAGTACAGTATTTCAAAACTGTTTAGTACATATCAAGTTTCATTTTACAAAAAAAATCAAACGACAGACATAAATAATATTTAGGCCGCTGTAATATACTAGTATAGAATAGGATAGTATTAGGGCTTAATGGCACAAGAGGCAGATTGAGCTATGCTGCGCAAATTGTACTAGACACTCTAAAATGAGAATGCGATAAATGAGATAAAAATAGCTGCTATTCATGATAACCTTGAAGTAAATAAAAAATCATGTAATCAGAATTAAAAAAATTAATGAGAATATAAGAATTTATTTACAATGTGGTAATCGATATCTTATTTCAGTTCTGACAATTGAGATCTTCTTTATTATTTGAAAGAAAAAAAAAGAATTTTTTTGTCTTTGGAAAAAAAGGGTACACATTCTAATCAAGAATTTTTATGAAGTAGATCTAAAAATGGACTAATACTTTAAAAATTACTTTAAATTATAAATACTTCAAAAAATAATTTCAAAAATATTTCAAAAATTTAATGTAATTTAATCAAAGAATTTTATTCAAAAATGTAAGGAAAATCGAAATAATAATCCTAAATAAAATATTTAATACCACTGTTTTCATTAATTTTTTTTTAATTTAGAAAAAAAATTATGTCAAATAAAACTGTATAAGAAATGACAGATTAGAAAATTTTAAAAGTTTTCATTTGTTTTTCATTTTTTATTAGAAAAGTAATTAATTAAGCTTCCAATCAAACAATTCCATAAATTCATGTAAATTGCATAAAATTGTGAGATGCATAGAACAAATATTTGTATTTTCTATCTAAATCCTCAGCTATTTGCATCAATAACATGCTCATTAAATTCTCTTTTATGAACATCCTATCATATAAATTCGATTTAAAAAAAACTCTTATAAAAAACTTTCTGTAAATAGAAAACAACACAAATAAAATAATCTTTAATATATATATGTTCAAAGTAAATTTCTTAAAGTCTACGTCGTAAATTTCAATCCATCTCATAAATTTATGTGACTGGACCAAACCAGGCGTATATGCCAGACGTAATCATTCAGTAAATCGCTTTTACAACAGGGACATGTCTAGGAGATAAGTGCAAATTCGTAATGCGTAATTGATATCCAAACCCTTAATCATTTTTATAGAGATCAAGATAGGAAAATATGATTTAGAACTCAATTTTAAAAACTCCATCTTTGGAAATAACATATTTTATTAAGACGTAAGCTCAACTCCGAAATTGTGGACCCCGAGTGAGATTTGTGCTTCAAAAAGATATCAATCTATTAGCATTAGTCTATTAGTGTCATAAAAAATATATGACACTAATAGACATTTTGATTCGGTATATAAATTGACTGCTATACGTATGCATTTCAAGTGGTCAGTGCACTATGAAATGAATAAATCTTCCCAAAACAGAATTTTTAATCTAATCACATAGAATATTCAATTAAATTTCTTTGAAAACAAAATTAGGTTATGCAAGAGCTTTTCCGAAAGAGTATTAAACGAAATATGGAAATTTCTGATGATGGATTAGAACGAAACGAATTGATTATATTATTTTTAAAAAAAACATTTTTGCGGCAAATAAATTTTTTAATTTTATTTGGATCTGGAAAAGAATAATAGGATAAAATAATCCTTTTATGAAAGATTACTTTAAATTATAAAAGGATGTATTTTCATAAAAGAATTATAAAATAATCTTATTGTGAAGGGAAAAAATGATGAAATAATCATTGACATGCGAATGAAAAATACAATGACTATTTCTTTTTAATTAAAAAATATATTCATATTTTTGGATAACATACAGCATGCATAATTATAGCGTGTATAAAAAGAGGTAGAAACATGATAGCGAGTATAAAAAAATTAGAAACGATGAGCTAGGCTGGGCAACCACAGTAAAATATTTATTATACCAGAAGTTTTGGCTTTAAATTTAATTTAACTTTATAGTACGATCCATTTTGAAAAATCTAAGATACAATTTGGAAATTTTATATTTGAATTATAGTTAAATGATGATCTAAGACGGTTTGAACCTCTTCTAATTACAGGATTTATAACCCTCAATACGGGATATAACATAAACAAAGCATTGTTCCACATAATCGTTTTTGGATTTGGTTTCAAATCAGAAGATCCTAAAGTACTTTTTAAAAAAAATATTAAGTACTTTTAGAGCTTACTAGAAAGAAGTCATGATCTTATTCCTGTTTTAGATAGAGCATTTGCAGAATTTATGGTACTGTGTCTTATTTGATGCTTTTTAGATTCCACCACGATTATGATTTTACAAAAAATTTTCAAGATTTCACCAAAATAATGATAAGAGCTTTATTTGATATCTTACGACTTCAGTTCTTTATGTCTTGAATTTTTGACAATTTATCAAGTATGCTGCAACTATTATCAAAATTCGAAATTTATATATTTCATACCAAGTCATCGATAATTCCATTTAATTGGCTTTAAATTTTAACATCATTATATTTTGAATGCTAGAGAAATCAAAAAGAGTTCAAAAGAAGGAATTTAAATATTTAAAGTCCCTGATTTACTTGGCATTTTCCGGATTATGTCCAGGATTTAGTTAAGATTTTGGCATTAAGGTTTCATATGTTGATAATATATCACGGGGGATTTTCTTCGCCAAGAATTTTTCTCTTTTGAGAGCTTAAATTTGTTCTCAATTTTGATGATTGAATATTTTTTTTTGAAAAATTATATTTTTACGACCAGGCATATGATAGCTCGATTTAATAGGCTTGAAATTTCAAAAACATTATATTTTTCTAATGCAAGAGAAACCAATGGGGGAATTCTTCTCGCAAATTTCTCATAAATTTAATTTACGGATAAATGTGTGCTAAATATAGAAGTAAGAGATCATAATCAAATGCACAATCTGGACTCCTAAAATAAGCTATAAAGTTCAAACTTTATATACATTAGCCGTTTTTATGTCAAAAACGATATTTAATTCTTTTTTCTTTGGTAAAGAAATAATGTTCGCAAAACTTTTGAAGGAAGAAATAGCAACTCGCGCGAATAGCGTTACCCATGACAACACTCTTCAATAGAAAATAGATTACTCTGCTAAAAGAATACTTTGATATTATTAACTTTCTTATTGTAAAATGATGCATCGCTTTCAAAGGGGTCTAAAAGAACATGTACGAATATGCAGGCTTAAAAAATTGCGATTTATTTACTATGATAACCACCATTCATGTGCTTTGTTTTTAATATTTATACTGTATTTCTATATACAAAATTTTCTTTCATTTTAATATTTTTTTATAATTTATTTTGCAACAATGATCCGTAACTGTAGATATCAATAGCAGCTTAATTTTGATGGCTTTTACAAAATATCGTTTTGTTAAAATATTTTTTAATTCGAAATTAAATTTTCTAGTTAATTAAATATCCATAATTTGATGAAAGTAACCTGCATTTTATAATTCGATATTTTGGTATAAATCAATAAACTTGAATTAAAAAGGGCGTCAAAATATAATGAAATTCTTTAATATAAATACTATTTTCAGAATATTTTTACTAGAGTTTTGAATTTCATTTATTTTCTATTAATATTGGTTTAGTTACGAGTACTTTTTTGATACATAGAAAAAAAATTGAAACAGTGTTTATGAAAAATATTTGCTCCATTATTTTGTGGTCTTTAAACACAGCTCTTTTTTTATGTCGCTAGATATAATTTTCTACATTTTGGCTCGTATAAACAAAATGTTTCACTTCCTTACAAATGATGATATCTTTCTTACAACGTCCATCAGAGTAAATGCTCCGTTACATACTTTATAAAAAGAAGGTTAGCATCCCCACTATCTTGGGACTAGGGCAATAAATACCACATGAAAAGATTCCACTCGGTGTCCCCTTCAAGACGTCAAAAGCGAAACACTTCGCGAAGAAGCGATTTATCTCGTCTTACGAAGCATAGCCTCCCCACGACAATGTTTACCCTTGTTGCCAACTCTAATTTCCGTCCGGTTGAGTTAATTTAAAGTAGACATGCTCCAGTTGTTCAGAAACTCCGGGAAAGCTCTGAGTGATTCTTCTGCGAATGGCCCATTCATGAGATCCATTGCATTTACATCACTTTGGGACTGAATGAACCTCTCCCTGAACAGCAATTGAGACTTAGTTCAGTTCTGTTTGGAACAGATCTATAAATGCGATCTTCTGCATTCATCACACTGAATATTTTTTAAATGATTCGCTTTAAATGTTGCATGAAGATAGGCTTTGAAGAATCGGTGAAAAAAGGTTATAAATTTAATCGTAAGATGGTGAAATAATAGCGTTCAGCCAATAATGTTTTCAGCACTGGGTGATTTATAATTGCATTGTTTAGAGAAAACTTAGACATGTGGACATAACAATACTGAAATTAGATATTTGCATTGAAAATATTTCATGTATATTTCAAGAGATTTTTTTACCTGTTTAAAAAATAAAGTTTAATTCCCTAATTCCATAAAATAAATTTTTGGTTTAATTTGACAATTTTAAATTCAATTTAAAGGAGTTTGATAGTTTTCAACTTTTTACATAAAACTATTATGTAGATTCTATCCTACATTGTAAATTACTGCAAATGTATTAATTCATAAAATTGCAAGCAATGTAGAACATTTCGATCATTTGTGTCATTATTTATCTTATTGGTAAATATTAGATATAAGTATTGGAAAAAAGTCCATTGCTATAAACATTAATTCTAACATAAAATTAATTTTAAAAAGTTATCCAAATGTGACAGGTGAGTCATTTAAGAAATTAAAAAGTATTTATTAGTCAACTTACGTATTTATCCAAGAAAAATTTTACTTTGAATTAACAATTAATAGATAAAAATATTTGAAAGTGATGGCTGAATTAGAAAAAAAATAATTGTTTTATTTTCTCAGTAAGTTTCAAGGAAAACATTTTGAATTTTATTTAATCGATTTTCTTGTTATCAAGATTACTTACTACATTTTATTTGAAATTATTTCTTCATTTGCTAGCATTCTTAGCAAATAAAAATATTTTATTTTAATAATAAAATATAGTTGACAGTGGAAATTAATTTCTAGTATTTAAAATATTTAATTATCTTTGACTAAATCATATTGTAAAAATTCGTTTTACATAATATATAATGCAATAGAGAAAAACCATATCATAGAATTACATTTTCCAATTTTACGAAAACTTAATTTGTGTAACTCATTGGTTTTGAATTCATAAAAAATCGGTTATCAGGAAATGAAGTTTGTAAATAATGTTTTTTCTTTCTATTTTCAGGAAAACTGGAGAAACATAACCTCCAAGAGGCTGTGAAATTTGTATTACAAGAGACTCTTGTATGATTTTACTATATTTTTTTCATTAATCTTTTTGACCAAATTCTGATGGTTTTATGAATTAAAGTTTCATTTATACCTATCTATACAACTTTTATGTTATGTCAGTTGAAATTAAATAAAATCCTGAATCAGTACAAATAGGATGCAATTAGAGCAGCCAGTAAAATCAAATTGTCTCAAAAAGAGAAAAAATGATCCCTTTTGTTGAAATAATATTGAAATGTTAACAGAAAGATGAAACAAAATCACAATTTTTTGAGAAATATCTTTCTAACAGAAACTTTTAAAAACCTCGTTCATCAAATTCCTCTAAAAAATTTATTTTAAAATTGCTTTTATTTTTGCTTTTTCAATCACTGTAGGTGATCAGATTGTTACTTATTTTCGTGTTTATCATGAAATATACTAAACCAAATTGAATATAAAACATAGTGCATGGTATTACATATGACTGCTTTTTGAAAAGAACTTAACTGAAGTCATGCAAGTAATCTGTCGATTCATTATTAGATAATGAACTCGACAAACACATCTCTGAGGAAATGAACAACCCTAAATCTGAAAGCCGATGGAAACGAAAAATAAATACAATTTTAAAACGATTCATATCTTGAAGGCTGAACCATTGTTTCGATTTTCAGTAATAATAAAGGAACAGATTTCCGCTTTATTCAAGTGTATGTGTGTGTGCTTTACAGAGTAGATTACAGGACCAAGTATTACTGAATTCGGTGCACTTTAAAGGATAGCAAATCCTTTGAAGTAAATTAAGAGAATCATAAATTAAGAGGAACTAATGTATAAAAATTAAAACAATTTCCTGTTCTAAATTAACTACTCTGTTTAAGAAAAACTAAAAAAATGAAATTGCATAAGATACAATACAGAGCAAAATTAAATATACGAATCAGATATTTAATTTCACTATGATGTCACAGTATTCGACTATTAGCAAGAGTCATTACCCATGGCAAAAAAACGAATAAAGCAAAAAAATGGCCATTTGATGCCTAAAAATATTTTTATCCGAGAATAGGGAAGGGAATATCAATTTATGCAAATGAAATGTAACCATTTGATCTCGGAAAAGTAATTAGATGCATAATTATTTGATGTACAAAGGTTAATCTTTTACTCCAAATTTTTGTTTGTGTGCGTGCGTGCGTGCGCGTGTGTGTTTAAAATAGAATTTCTCTGTCTTTTTATTGAAAATAAATGCAAAATGGTAATTAAAATTGAAAAATGAATATATTAAATGTCAAAATGATGCATCGAGTGCAAAGGGTTAATTGAAATTGAGAGCCGGCACTTCCCATAAACCAACCAACCAACCAGTATGGGCGAAAAGTTTAACCAATTTTTTAGTGTGTACGTTGACGTTGTATAGGGCAGACTATTTAAGCAAATGCTACACAATTAGGCACAAATATACTTTAAAAGAAAAGAAACTTTTTGAAATGAATTTAAAACTAAACAGAAATCTGGAATGCATTTTCTACAATTTTTGGAAATATTATTGCAAATATATAATTTGTACGGTTTTTAAATTTAAAAAAGGCCAAAATTAAAAGTTAAATCCACTGGTAATTTAATAGTATGATTGAAAAAGTGCCAAATAATGTCTTCCTTTTTAAGTTTATTAATTAATAGTAGTCACAAACCGAAAAGTGCTTTATGAGTTGATTTACATCTAATTCATTTTAGTTCCAAATTAAAATTTGAAAACTAAAATAATAAGATATTACTAAATATTATATTTGAAATTATCAATGAATAACAAACAAACACAAGTTAAAACATTTCTGAGAATATAATTCTATTTTAAATAGTAATTATGTTACTTTTTTCATTAAAAAAAATTGAAAAAATCATTGTATCCGTTGTGAATTTATTCAATGCTACATAAAAGATTGGTCAAATTAAAAACAATATTATAAATATTATTTAGAAAGAGCGATATAACTCATAATTTGTATTAAGCAATTCTTGTGTTTTGGAAACATTTATTTATTAATTTTCTATCTAAGTATCAATAATTATTTCGTACTAAGTTACCTAGAAAAGGAAAAAAATATAAATTACAGTTAATTTCCAAACATTTCAGTAATAAGAGATTTAAAATTACATTTTGACAGTATAATTTCAGTAGAAAATTGCTTTTAAGATAAACAATCATTGTTTTAATTTTGCTTTTAAAGGGGATTTAATCACTTTTAACAAAAATATAACATTTACATATGAGAAAAAAGCAAGAACTTTATAATGATGAAGCAGCATTGAAGATATATATTTCGACAGTCATACAATAGTAAATGCAAAAACTATTTTATAGCAGACTTAATTAAAGCAATTATATAAAGTAATAATTTTTATTCATATAATTCACGGAATCTTTTATAAAAGAGAATTTCAATCAAGGTTTCTTTTCTTTTTTTAAGAAAACAATATTAGAAACTTGTAATTATTATTAAAAATAATTTTTCAGTATTCCGATTATTTGTATAGCATTATCTTTACTTTCAGCAACAAACATATAAATTTGGGTAACTGAGAGAAGTATAAATAATGTAATTAAAATAACTTTTCATCATTAAACCTTACACTTTTCATAATTAAAGAAATATTTAATAAATGATAAAAAATGCTTCATTTATCAATAATTATTCTTAGAGTGTAATTGTAATAACACTATTTTTAATGTATACATACTATTTAATTATATATATACTATTTGATGTAATGATTTAAAATGAGCCATCTAATTAGAAGGTGTAAAACGCAGGCATGAAACGTTACTGGGAGAGTGTTACAACTTTTTTCAGCGTGATTAATTCCATTATAATTGCTGATCGTTTTTCGACCAGATTAATTTATTTTCCCATGTTTTGAAATGTGTACAGCTATTTATTGTTTCACCTTTTTTATTTTATTTAAGTTGAGGACTGTAACAATTATTGCCACAAACATGGTTTCTAAGTATAATGAAGTAACCAAACGCTACATGGTGATATTAAGGCATCAGTAAATGACAAATATTGTTATTGTTGTTGTTACTTATGGCACTTGCCATGGACAAGCCCCGTGCTGATACAGCAGCAGATTTAAGCCAAAAGAAGCGTCTCTTGTCTTTGAATTAGCGCCAACTAGGGCCAAGAGTATGCCTTAGCTACACAGTCGCCACATTTGCTTGCACAGCCCCTTTTTACAGCAGGGCACAGTCACACATCTCAAAGATAGCACACAGAAGAACAACCATGCCCTAACCGGGACTCAAACCCCGGACTCTCAGAACACAAAATAAAACGCGCTACATCTGTTCAAGAAAACAGGCGTAAATGACAAATAAGAGAGTTAACCCGCCTATCTCAAAAACTATACAAAGTAAGGAAAAATAATTTACAAAATTCCAGACCACTTTTGATATAGCATGAAAAGACACCCTGAACAAAAAAACTGCCAAGACGACAAAAAGCCTAAAAAAGACAAATAACATGTGGCAAACGTTGCTATTTTCCAATTAAATTTAGATATTAGTTGGAAATTAACTGATCAAATGTTTTGCCGGATTAAAAAACTCTAGTGGCTACTATTTCTAAGATAGCCCTTTTTTACATAAACTTTATTACACACATAATTCTCTTATAATCTGATACGTAATTTCCAAATAAAATTAAGAATATCAATTAAATCAGGGGACTTTTAAGAGGTTATGTTTTTCTAATCCAAGCTCTATACTACTTTCAATCACAACATTATATTTTATAACTATAAAATGTAGTTAAACCCGGAGGAATATTTTTAAGTTTGCATTTATTTTTATTTAAGTAAAATTAACTATGGAATCAAAAAAAGTTAATATTGCAAAGATTATCTTAAAAAATAAAAACAAAAAGGTAATTTAAAGCAGACGTAAAAAAATAAACTAATAAACTTTTTCAAAATCTCACCATTGCCTAGCAACGGAGTATCTATAAATTTCCTTACTTCAAAATCGTCTGCAACTATTCAAAACTTAATTCATTTTTGGAAAGAAAAAAGAAATTGAATGCCCTCTTAAATGGAAATGAGAATGATAAAACTTTGGATTTCATGACAGATCATATATTTTAAAGACATAATTTACCTCAAAATCACTGCAAAAAACTAAGAATTACGCTAATTTCTATTTTATTGAGTAGTTAATTAACTTTTTCCTTTATAAATTCTCTTATCAAGAATAATTTTGTAAAGTTTAATTGTATTAGGCCCAATTACTAGGAAAAGCTAATCAATATACGTACACGAATAAACAATGGATTTTATTTACATTGGAAAGTATAAAAACATTATTATTTATCAATTTACTTTAAAACTTGCGATTTTAATACTGTTTCGTTAAACTTCTAAAATATGGTATGTGTATCTTTATGGTGAATTCCAACAATCTGAATAACAAATAATGACGCCTTATTCTGCGTAAAGTTAAAAATAAGCACGGCCTGATCGTAAACATCAGAAAAGAAGCAGAAAGTTCATAATAAGCAAATTTAAGACATTCAGAGAAAACAGGTAATCCATTTTGACTTACATTTTTATATCTACTGTGGCAGGCAAAGCAACTTCTAGAAGAATATCGAACCTTCATTCATAATCGAAATATCTCAGAACTTTTTGAATTCTCTTGGTCCTACATGGTTCGTTGTCAAAATTGACTAATTCATCGTCGAATGATCGAGGATTGTCATTTATTGAACATCACTATTATTTTCGTAAAACTATCTCTCTTTAAGCAAGGGGAACTAATATTGAAAATTCGTAACATTATGCAATAAGATTGCGATCAATTATTATATGTTGAAAATGCTATACGTCCTGCGAGTTATGGTGAATTTCATGGGATATGTGTTAATCGTTCCCTGATTATATAGAGCGTGTTATGAATTAAAATGAAAGTTTATACATTTTCCAGTTTCTAGAAACTTTGTCCAATCCCACTTTTCATCAGTAATTGTAATCCATAATTATAACGAAATACTTTATATATGATCACGTATTTTGTTTGAAGAATACAATTTAGAAGAAGAACAAATTTTTATCTTAGTTTCATTACATCCCGTGGTCACGCATTATGTACAAACGGAAGCCCCGAGCACAACTTGTCACATCACGAAATGAGGAAAAACTAAAGAAACGTTTATCCCTGTGAATACTTAATGTGAGATTTTAATAGGGATTTTTGACACATTCCAATCGCATGGGAAGAAATCATAAGGATCTTGCGAATGAATGTGCTTCGAAGGGCAATATTTTATCCCTTCATTCGGAGCATCAGATACTCACAGCTTTTAGCCGATTCAACAATTTTAAAACGCTTCTGTCGAGTTAATTAAATAGAAAAAGTGGAATGGGATCAGCAAATAAGAGAATATTTTAGAATGGAGTTATTATGGGCTGAACTGAGATAAAACTTTGGAAATTAATTAGGGTTTAATTCAGATTTTTAATTATCTTTACATATTATATTATATATAGGGAGAAAAATTCAATTATACGTCATTCAACATCTTCCAAATTTCCGAATTTTATGCTCAATCATTATTTTCCTCTTCCAATAAAAGAAAGTGATTTTATTCTTGAAATGAGAGACAACATACTTCTCCTAGCGGTAGTTTCTAAATAAAGAACGCAGTACGGGAAGAACATCTGGGAACATCTAACGGTCAGAGAATAGGAAACAGAGAAGATGTGATTAGATCCGGATAACTTTCGCTAACTGGTTTGTTTTCACAATAAATTATTCTTGAATTCACCTCTCTATGAGATAAAAAGACCTTCTTAATTCCCTAATTTTTTTTTCTTTAAATTTAAGCCTTTTAAACCTAGATTAAAATTTTAAATGTTAAACTTTAATTTCATTCAAAGAAATTAAAAATGTATAATTACCAATTAATATATATGTAAGTAAGGTGTAATTTATCTCACTTTTATGATAAATGTTTTCTGAAATTAAACTATTATTTTTAAAATTATCCAGCTATTTACTAAAACCATTAAAAAATCCTGTTTATGTAATCTACATTTCGTAAACAACATTATGTATTATATACCCTTTTACATCTATTCCTTTAAAATTGAATAAACGGTTTTTTATTGAATTACACGTTCTTATATTCAACATCGGTTTCTTTCAGTTCTTCCTTCATTTTTAGCCTCTTTATTAATTTTTAAGCTAAGGTGATTTTATTTCTTATTTTAGCTGTAACAAATATGTTGATTAGATAGGTTGTAGACACTCTATTGACGAATTAAAAATTTTCGATATCTTTTTTTAATAAAAAAAATTCTTTTATTTAATTTTAAATAATTAAAAATACGTATATAATATTTCGATAGTCCTTGTCCTTTTTTTGTCAAAGAATTTTTCGTTTTTTTATTATTATTTTCATCATCTTATGCTTCAGTAATCGAAATTTTTTAAAAACATTATATCGTACAATTTCGTATTTGTTTCGTTGTATACATAAATCTATTCTAAACTAGCCCTAATCGAATAAAATACACAAGAACATAATAAAATTCTTGATAAATTTAATGAATTATTATATTCCATTTTTTTGCAAGAGTAACAAAAAATTCTGTAAAATTACATATAAATCTAATTCTAATTAGTGCTTGAAAATTTATTAATTTTTAAGTAAAAATTTCTTAAAGAGCTTCATTAAATGAAACAAAACTGTATACTGATTCTTTTTTTTTGTCTATTTAATACCTAATCTCCTACTCCAATTTTCAGAGTTCCGAAGTTAAGCACATCAAAAGGAATTTCTTCCTTATAGCAACAATCATCATGAACATCATCATTATTATCATCCTTACGCTTTCCAAGGAATCTCTAGTTTCACTTATGGCTTCCCAACTTTCTGAAAAACAATTTAAATGTTTTCGGCTACATTCTTAAGTTCATTTTACATTTTTCGCACGCCTCCAGGACTTTTTGCTTAGTAATATCCCGAGAACTTCAAAACTTATTAATAAAATGGTGGAGGATTTTTCTCTGGTCACACAACATTAATTTTTTCTTCCGTTGGATGTAATCATTACTTTGTCTAACTGGTTTTTTAAAGTTATATTTACTTCTCTGCTTTATACTAGTATTCAAGAAAGAAGTAATACGATTCATTATTTTATACATCTTTTTATTGTTATGATGGTGGGACACGTAATTCAAATATTATATATTTTTTATGTGGATTTATAGATACTGAGAATGAACAAGAAATGAATATTATTACGATAATTCACCAAAAACACAAAAAGTGAAATATATTATTTTGAAGGATTGGTGTTCTAAGAATATACCTATCCCAAAAGTACCGTTTTCAAGAAATATTGCAAATTTTCGTTATGATTTCTTATGGAAATACATACATTTAAGATTCAAAAATTATACTGTTGTTTCCGCAGGATAGTTGGAAGAAATATATAGCCAAAATTAAAGATAGTATAATAGTGAAATCAAAACATAACATAGAAATATTAACAATTCATAAAAAATAATTATTTCACCATCTTCAAATAATATGAATGTATAATTTAATTTTCAAAATAGAATTTATTTTTATCTGATAAGTGTTTTCTTAATTTTCTTAACTTTTTAGAATTTTCATTTGCAAAACATTAATTCTTATTTTAATTATATAAGTTAAATTATTATGACGTTAGTTATCAATGAAGGAAAATTATTAAATCTGCTGTGATAATTGAATCTTCAATGAAAATCAAACAAACCAAAAACTAATGCTCAATAAGCATGTCAAGATTTTATAAATTATTAAGTGAGCATTAGTAAGAGAAATAATCAGGACACCAAACTATACTAAAACAATGAAGTTTATTTGGAACTTCGAGATAAAGGATTATTAAACTGTATTTATATGGTATGACACAGAGTAACAAGGTTTTTAACTTTTTCTTTTAGAGTTTTTATTTTACTTAAATTTTTAATCAAACATTGTTCTTAGGAATTCAGATAGCAGGTTTATTATTCAAACTATCTGTCATAGGGTATATGACTGCCTTGATTTAAAATATCAAATAAAAATAAAAATATTAAAAACTTAAAAAAATCAAAACTTAATGAAATTAAGTAAGTGACCTAAATACAAAGAATTTTAATGTTCTATTATGTATGTAATTTTTCAAGGAAGATTAAAATCTTTATTTGAATTTTCGGCAAAAATTGCAATTTTTATTTCTTTTTCATTTAAATTAATAAATATATTTTTAATAAAAGTTTTTATATATTTTTTGTATTTCTTTTTATATACTTCCAAGTATGTTTTGAAGATTAATTAAATATACTTACCCATTAATATCTACAAAAGCTTGTGAGAGTGAGATTAAAAAATCTCTCAATTCTATTGTATTTTCATGAAATAAGAGGAAATTATAAATTTAGAATTACTCTAAGAAATCTTTTAAAATAATGATTTTCAGTTTTTTTTTCAAAGAACCTATGGTTCTTTTTATTATTATTCGAGCCGATTACAACAAACATTTTAACATGAACTGTGAGAATACTAAATAAGTTAGAGAATTTTGTTTTTAATTTAAGGAGACTCAGATAAATACAATTCTCATTCAATTTTTTTAGTTCAAATACTGTTATTCTTTTTTTTAAAAAAATTAAATATAGGTGTTTGAATATCAGTTATTTCTAAAATCTCAGTTGTGAATATAAGAACGTCAAGTTCATTTTTTTTAGGGTTAGATACCCAGATTAACAATATCTAATATACAACAGTTTAAATTTAAAGGTTCAAAAGGCAGCTAAATGAAAAGAACCCCAATATTATTATCTTATAAGCAATGATGTCTAATTCCTCTTCATTTGACACAACGCAACAGCAAGCCAAAGGCATCATAATGTGAAAAGGTCATGGTGTCAAAGTACAGTATTAAATCTTAGATGACGCTTATTTGACTCGCGGGGAAATAGTTATCACACAAATTTTATGTCAGCAAACATCCCTATAGCTTTTGATTTTGATATATATATTTTTTATTTACTCACGAATTAAAAATGCTTTCGCGATTCATTATAATGCAAATTACTATTACAAATAATTGCAAAAGTGAACACTGTTACCAAATCCATTTTATGTTAAAAAAAATTAAATTATTATCCATTTAATTTTAAGTTAGGGTTTTTTTCTTTCTTGATTCAGTTTATTTTTAATTTTGTCCTACTCAGCTCGTAAAAAAAGTTTTAACATCTCCGCCGAAAAAAAGTGGGGATAACATTTAAAAGAAATCTCAGACAGCAAAGATAAGCTTATAGACTATCAGAGAATTTTTTTAAGAAATAAAAACGAAGAGACAAACTTTACTGATTCTACAAACTTTGAAATTGACTACTTTTTATTAAAATAATCATAATCTTTATTAATAATCACAATCTTGAATAATTTTGTCAAACTATCTACCTAGCAATTATAATAATTTATGGAGTGAAATATTTTATTAAATTATTTTTAGATGAAAACAACTGATTTTACAAATGAAAACTAAGTGATTTTTAATTAAATTATAACGGAAATTCTATAACTAGATCTAATTTAATTACGTTAGCGCTCCGTATTTTAATGAAAGTTAAGATAAATTAATTAGAAATAATATGATATATTTTACAGAACTTTACAATTCGTTTAATCATTTGTTGTACAAAAATTCGCAAAACAGAATTTATAAATTTTCAAGAAATAATTGCTTGAAATCTGAAAAAAAACCATTTAGTTAATAATTTTAATTCATAAGTCGAAATTTGAAATTTGTATTTATTTATTATTTAATTCTATAAAAATATGCAAGTTCAGTATTTAAGAAATACAAGAAAGTAACACTAAAGTATTAAATTTAAAGAATCAAACTTATTGTTTTGTAATAAAACTTAATCATATTTCCATTAAATCAGTTAAAAATATTTTTATCATTTGACAAATGTGATTTTTATTTACCAATTCCTTCATAATACAATTATATTAATCAAAAGCATTTATCTGTTTATTAACATTCGATGCACGCTTTTCCTCCGAGAATAGAGCTTTGATTTCAATTTCATATGCAAAACATATCAGTCTTATTATTTCCTTCATTTAGTAACAATTTCATCTTGATGCAACTTATTTGTTTATCCAGAATCAAAGAAACCACCCAATAAGTAAAATTACCCTTATGATACTAAATATAAATTTAAGCCATGCACAAAAGAAAAGCATATTTGCAAATTAATTGTGTGGGTTCATTAAAATTAATTGAAAAATGATGTTTTGTTTAACGTTATAAGAAATAACAGTATTTTTTGTTTGATAGAATTGCAATATTGTTTTGTTCTTAGAAAATGTTGTTTATAAAGTTTTATTCTTTGTTATTTACTTTTAATTGCTATTCTATACTTTCATATTTTATTTGTAAGTGTTGTGAGAACAATATTAAACCAGGGGGATGGTGTCTCCAAAACGTTTATATATATTCCATAATAGAGGCTTTATTCCAAATAATACTTGTATCATAGTCATACCTATTTACAACATAACACTTGGCTTAAATCTGGAATTTCTGTTGAATTATTTGATCCTTGACCAGAGTTTTAGCAAGTAATGTAGTCATGTGGTTAAAAGTACCCAAAAATCGAATTTTTGTTTTGATTTTCTCCAAATAAATGTTTTTGAAACTATAAAAATCCACAAATTTTGTGTAGGCATCGAATACCACATTACTCCCGTCTGGTTTTAAATAATTCTCAATGTTTGTCACAGGGAAAAAAACAAACGGGTGGAGAAATGGTCAATCAGACAAATAGGCATAATGCCGAAAATGAGTTCTCCAAACTCCGAGAAGACTAAAACGTGGAAATTCATCACAAGTTTGAATGTTGATTTTTTATAATTAAAAAAGTATTTATACTTCTTGCACTAGAGGTAAAGAGTAACAAATTTAAAAATAAAGAAATTATATTATTATTTATTATATAAAGTTAAATTTTAGTCCAAATAGCAATCCTTGTATTTTCCAAATGCAAAGGAACATCATAGCATATCAATTACATAATGTTCGATTGCATTTTTTTTCTGTTTGAATTAAATACCCAAGTTTTTTTTCTCAAAGAATGGCAGTTTAGTAAATGCTGTCTAGAGCAATTTTGTTTGAGAAAAATTTGTAACTAAGCATTATACTCTATATAAATAGCAGCATATAAGCTTATAAATCAAGTCACAGAATTGTGCAGAATAACATTAATATATTAGCAAACGAATTTTTTTAAAAAATAAAATATGCCTTGAAAAAGAAAATGCACATATAGAAAATAAATTTTAACGGTTTTCCATTCGAATTAAAATTAATATTATAAAATGAAAAGTTTACACTTTAACATATAAACTTTTAACATATAAACTCAAACCTTCAGCAATATCAGTTAAAATGACATTTTAAAGTATACATAATTTATAAATTTAACCAAAGAATTTTTTTGTTATTAAATTAGCGATAAATTTGGAATGCTCTTATAACTGAATTCGTATATGCATGTCTTAAAAGTAATGACTATAAACAAAATTTTCATTTTAAATATTTATTATTTCTCATAAAATTATCAATTGCCCCTTTACTTATATATTCAACTGCTACCGATTTCGCATTAATGTGTAGCATTCTTTAGAAATGAATTGAAATTCACAAATGTAGTTTTGAGAGAGAATTCTAAAACTCATAGTTTAGGGGGTTCCAGAATTTTAAATATCCTGTTACTTCTTAAGATTTTACTTGCTAAAAAGAACGTAAAGCCATCATAGTGGGTTTCAATTCTAGCCCGAAATTGTTTCACATATTTTCATGTAGTATGAATTTACTGTCGTTTTATGTTTGAAGTCACTGCTAAAGCCTGCATACGGCAATTCGTAAATATATATATTTGAAAATCCCCCCTAAAAGGAATAATTTTTTGGAAAAACTTATCTTTATAAAATATGTTGCGTTATGATCACATTCAAAAAAGTATTACAACCAAAAATTGTTTTTGCTGTTATTTTTAAAAGAGTTATATTTTGGCTTTATAATTATCTATTATACATTTATTAGCCAAAATATTGATGTTCCATATTTAGGAATCAAAACATATTCTTAGGTTTTTTTTTCAATATCTGAATTTAAAAAAATTCATTCCATTTTCAAAAAGTCTATATCATTCAATTATAATTCATAATGGGAATAGAAGCATTAACAACAACAACAAATAAATTCCAAATATTGTCTCTATATATACTTAATGGCTTAACTTAAGATGCTACTGTGAACCATGACATTTTTTATTTGCCCGATAGTTTTTAAAGGCTTAAAATAAATTAATTTTTTCCAAACCATGTAGAAAATAAGTAATTTTACACCAAATATTAGACAGAGCTACATAAAAAAAATACATTAAAATGGAACTGTTATTTATTCAAAAAATTAGTTCAAAATAAGTATAACTTTTTTTAAATATACATATTCATTAGAACTCAAATGTGCTTAATAATTAAAGAAAACATTCCTATCTTCCCACATTCAGGATTTTCGTTTGTTTTCCCCGTTTTCTTTATTTGTGGTTGCCCAGGACAATTCTCACTTTGGGAGGTGGGAGCGTGGAGATGAGAGCGACGCATGCGCACTCCGAAACTCGGGAGCGCGCGGAATGTCCGGAGTAAAGTGTGGGTACATTTCTGACATTGAGTTCTCCCGGATACATCCGGAAAACTTCGGACTTACCGCATATCCGCTACTCGGCGCGGATTTCAAGGCTGCAGGTAAAAGGAACAATTTTTTCATTTGTTTTCCTATTCAAGGAAGCATTTGTTTATTTTTAAAAAATTGTATTTTTCTGTCATCCTTTCTTGATTTTTCGGTATTCTGAGAGTTATAAACCAAAAATTTATTTTAAAGAAACTTTTTTTGAGTTAATCGGATTCTCTGATTTGGTTAAATGTGTTAAGGTTTCATTTTTTTCTGTTCAAGGGCACATTTGTTTATTTTTAAATATTTGTTAAGTCTATTTTTCTGTGATAACCTTTTTGATTTTTCGGTATTCTGAGAGTTTTAAATCCAAGAATTTATTTTAAAGAAACTTTTTAAGTTTATCGGATTCAGTGATTTGGTTAAATGTGTTTGTATTTATCTATTATATTTTATGTGATAAAATATTCAAATAAATATGCAATATTTAAGGACCAAAAGATTCATGTTCTGTGATGATTAAAAATAAGTTTGTGTTAAGATTTTGAAACAATTATTATATAAAGCGAATTACTAAAACTTTATCATTCAGATAATGATGTCAATTTCTTAGAACATTATTCTTGTGTTCTCATTTACTCTTTTTGAAACTTCTATATTTATTAACATATTAAAATGGCACTTTAAGGACAATTTTCTAATTTTCCTTAAAGATCCATTGTTCAAGGTATATTTTATATCGTTTTTGAAGTGGTATCTTTAAAATTCCTAAATTTTTTTGTATTGTATTTTTCCAGAATACTTTTTAATATAAATGTTATTTTGATACCAGTATGATTTATTTTTAAATATAAATATGCTTGATATGATGTATTTTATTCTTTTAAGAAACAAGATATTGAATTTAAAAAATTTGTAAAGGTGATTGAATTATACTCATTAGAACTAATGAATTCTTTAAATATTCATTTCTAAATTGTTAAGATAATATAAATCTAAATTTCTTCAAATTAGAAAAAATCCAGCAATTGAAGATTTTTTTGTCATATGAAAAAATAAAATAGTTTAATTATATTAAAAAAACTAATATCCCATATTTACCTAACAGATTATTTAATAAGTAAGAAGTTTTACAGAACTAAATATCATTAAATATTAAAGCTCTGCTTTAAAAATTACCTTACCACAGCTCAAAGATCAAAAAGCTTTGGTTGAAATTCATGAATCATTTTAATTGTTTCGTTTTTAATTCGTTGATTAATTTTAATTATTTCGTGGTAATTTTTTTCAGATAAATACAACGAAAGGGTTTTGTTTCCAAGTATAACATTAAGTTTAATTATAAAAATGTAATTGTTTAAACTTTACAAAAATTATACTGATTTAGAAAAAAATGTTTTACGAATGGACTTTCGGTAAGACAATTATGAAACATATGAACATATGAAACATTATGAAACATATATTGAAATTCTCAATTGTCAATATATGTATCATAATTATTTAGGTGAAATTTGAATTGATGATGTTAATTAGACATCTGTTTTACGGTAGGAATTCTACAGAATAAGACTATTTTAAGAAGGTTAGGAATATTATACTTTGTAAAATTCAAAAAAATTTCTTTAAAATGTATATTAAACAAAGAGATGAATTAAATAGTAGAAATAAATTTTGAAGTATTTAAATTTTAATTTATTTCCAACATTTTAATTATTTTTCAATGTAAACAAATTCTAAGTAGTCAATCTGTTAGTTTTATGATAATTAAGATGAAATTTGGCATGATTAAGTTAATGGAACCAGAAAGCTATTTTACGGTAGTACTCCCACGGAATATGATTTCTTCAGAAAGTTAGGATTGTAGTATTTGGAGAATTCAATCAATTTATTAAAAAAGTATTTGATAAAAGAAAGGCAAATATTTTTTAAAAAAAACATTTTTTCAGAATATAAGTTTAAATTCTTTTCGGCATTTTAGTAATTTTTATTGATTTCGTCTTACCTGTGCATTTAATAATGACTTTCTTTAATCAAAAAATAGATTGTTTTGTTAAATTTCAATTCAAATTTTAAAGTTAAAAATTTCGGAATATTTCTGTAACGAAATATTTGAAGCAATAAAAAGAATTTGATTCTTAATTTTAAGAATGTGAAGTTTTGCGGAATTTTTACTGAAACCTAAATGATTTAATAAATAATAATTACTTATGATATAAATGATTGGATGAGTAATGTAATTTGATTGCTTCTATGTTTATTTATAAAACAGATATTTATAAAACAGATTTATTTATAAAACAGATAATGAGAATGGTGCATTTGTGTAGATATAATTTAACAAGAGTACAGCAATCGCTCTAATTTTTAAGTTACACTGATACATTCAGCAGCATCTGATTTTTAGTTAACTATTTAAGTATATTATAAATATCATCTTGATTTTTTATAATGTATTTTTTATCGACACTGCCATGATTATTCTGATGAAATTTTACGAAAGTTTCTTAAATGGAAACTTTGAAGCAACGTCAAAAGGAATCAGTCAATATAAATGTACTTGTAACATCATAAAAAGAAGACTATAAAGAGAAAAAAATATTGCCTATTTGTTTAAATTATGAAAAGTTTCGATCATAATTTTTTTTAAAAAAAATTCATTCATTTTTGTGTTAATTAAGAAATTGTCATTATGAAATATTCTGAAGTAATACTTCACTATTTTATATACTAAGTTTAATTTTCCAAGATGAAATATATTTAAAGATTGGAAACTATGCCAAAAGAATACTGCTTATAGAAATCATTTACTATACCAGAACTTTAGATGAATAAAAATGTACTAATCAACCTCTCATTAGTGTTGCATTCTTCAATTAGTAAATTTGATTTATTACAAATCAATTCTAATGCTTTATAACCAACCAAAATGAAAGCTTTCAAATATAAAGCTCATTAGTTATATTATTTCGATTTAATTAAGAAAATATCGTTAATAATGAATTTAACAATGTATTTTCTTATATATGAGCTTAAAAAATTAAAATGTTTCAACATTTATTATTTTAAGAATCAATTATTTAGATTATATTTCAATTTCTTGGTTGCTTCTTTTCTGTTTACTTTAATGGGGGAAAATATTCATTTTATTTTTAAAAATTGTACTTTAATAAATAATTTTAATAATATTTATTCAAAGTTTAATCACATAAATCAAAATATTTTCCCATATCCTTCCCGCTCTTCTGTTTAAATATTTATACATACTTTGAATCATTATTATATAACTTATTAATTCCATCTAACAAGGTTTAATAGCCGAACTCATAATCCCTTGCTTTGATCCTTTCCGTTCTCAGGCTACATTTATTTTTCTAAAAAGAACTCTCCAATTAATTTAAATGAGCAATTAAAAGGAAATTCTTATTGTTATAATGCTGGAACAGATGGTTTGAGATTATCGGTTTCTCTATATAAACCAAATCTAGTTCTAAATAGATTTGTTTTGGTTAATCATGCATGCTATATAAGCTTCAGTCGGTGTTAGGAGAGAGGCTATTAAAAGAAAATACGTTTCAGTGCCCAATGATTGCCTAACAGCTTTGAAATTTCCTAATTTGGGGTAGTACTCCGAGTTACTTTAATAATTTCGATACTTAATGAGTTACTTTAAATACTTTCGATACGATAATGTCGATACTTTAATAATTTCTGATTAGTAGGAATATTCCGTATTTGTGCTAATTCCTTTTAATTAAAGACGGATCAATTAAATTGTGTTTTGAAAATTCGATACATTCAATAAATCCTTAGTGGTTATTCATAGATTGTCTGCATTTTAGGAACATCATGTATTCTGACGTAATAATTAAAATATATGATACGTTGCCAATATCTTATTTTTAATGCACTGTAACAAGTAATGATTAATCGTTTCAACAGATTGATTACACAAAGAACCCATTTGACTTTTATTAAGGAAATATTTCATAGATCATATACATTTCCTTTAATTTTAAAAGCCAATAAAATGCTGAGTTGCCAACGCGATTTCCTAAATATATATTTAGCAAATTGCTAAAGATATATTCAAAGTAACTGATTCAGTATTTCAAAGTAACTGATCAAGAAATATTGAAAAAAATTGCAAGAAAAAGTTTCAGACAGATAATTATCGATTTTTAAAATTTTATAGGAATTTATCGGTTTAAATATTTTAAAAATAACGTTTTTAATTTTGCATTTTTTGGTAACGTAATATTTTTTTGTAATCAGACAGTATTCTGAGTGCGCATCAATAAAAGACCATTCAAACATTATCATAATTTATTACTTGAAATTTTACAGCATAACGTTCAGAGTATTTGTTAATCTAATATAAAATACAAAAATTTAGATGGCAACCTCATAGTTTTGGAATATAGAAATGTTACGGATGCTTAAACACACATTTATCGTTTATGCAAATAATCTTTGTGTTAACGGGGTTTCTGAACTCGATGGTTCTAAACCTCCGAGTACTTAAAAATAATTCAAAACAGATTCAGTTACATAACCAAACACATTTATTGCACTCACCTTTAAAATTATTATCATGCGTTTGAATTAGACACTGTTTCTATTAGAAAGTTACTTTATTATAGACTGCTTTAATATCTCACTTACTTAATGTAATTTAGCCTCAATATTATTTTATTATTATTTACAATATTCGTTCAATGATAGCAGATTTTATATACATACTTCTACAGTTAGAAATCTCACAAGATCATGTTCTCTATACATGGAGGGGGGGATCCAACTAATCAAAGCCACAGAACAGATGAAATAAATTATTGAAGGAAAAAAAGATAATTTCTTTATTAAAGCTTAATCTCAATTGATATAGATAATTAATAAACCTAATTATATATATATATATATATATATATATATATATATGGTTTATTTTGTGTTTAAGGAAACTAAGCAGCTTTCTTTCCACATAAGGAATAATAAATAAAGAATAAGAAATCATGATTAAAATCTCAATTTTTAAATAATTTTTTCAATTAATCACACTTTTCAAGGTATCATTTTAGAAAAAAATAATTTAAATTAAGGATTTCATTTTAATGAATTTGAATACAAAAGTACTCTAAGTATGCAATTTTGAAATTAATGCAATTTCTTTCATTATAGCGTTGTCTATTGCAATTCTTGAAAGACGTATATACGAATTTAGGTACTGAACCTGCTATTATGCAATTTATTTCTAGTCTTCCTATATTTTTTCTTAAAATTATCTCACAAAATAAAGAAATATTATTTTGAGTAATCATCAAAATTTACATTGATTTGTTGCAAATCTGAAAGTTTATGTATGTGCTTTAGGTCACAAACAAAGAATTTATGGAGAGAAATGGGTTCGTAGAAAAGTTTTGCTCCATAAAAAGTTAAAGGAATCCTACCTGACAGAATGATGAATGTTGTATTCTGAAATTCAAGCTGGTATGCTTTTGAGAATAAAAGGACTTTCGTATCAGTCGATGATGATGCAAACATTTTGAGCCAGGTTTATCGAGAGATATTAAGATGGTAAATATATTCAGATCCCGATAAAATGTCATTCTGATTGACTTGATGAAAGCAATTATTTAGGAGTGAAAATGTTTAGTTTTTTTATCATTATATTTAGCGCAAGCAGTAATATTTTTCATAACTATTTTAACTTATAGAAGATCGTACTATATTTAGAAATTTCTTTTATTTCAATTATCTCAAAATACATAAAAATAAACTACTTCTAGCTACTTTTTTCAATTAGAATATCTAAAAATATTATATAAATATCGCACAAACCTTCAGCCAATAGAAAACTGTGTTAAAAATCACAATATTCTATATTTTTAACATTTCTATAAACAATATTCTATTCAATATTTTTAATTAAATTATTATTCATGAATCGAAAAGTTCCAAACGTTAATCAAAATTACAAAACTTAATAATTCCAGTCAACTATAATTGTTTCGATGTTATTTTTTTTATTTCTTTCAATGAAAGAACTTTTTTAAAAAAAACGATTTCACACCACTATCAAGGCAGCATAATATTGGTTCCATATCCATCACCAGTATACTCCTCTTTATTACGTCACTTGTAATATATGGCAATAATTTCTTTTTTCCCTTCTTCATAAACTATGCATTAGGTTTAAAATAACACACAGAAGTTGATGTTTGATTTGAGTAAATAGTAACTATTAATAAAACATGAATATATTTCAATGTTTCAATATTCATAAAATAATTTATGGAATAACTAATTCAAAAAATTCTGTAAAGATAGAATGATCATTTGTGCACAAAAAAGACGTTTTAATGAAATTTTTTTTGAGTGAGAAATGGATTATATATTGGTTGGTTTTATGAAGCAAATTTACGCGATGGGAATAATTTGTGTTATCGTGACACTCAGCTAATTGCATTCTGATATCCAAAATAAGATGAGACACTAACCTAATATTGGAATACAACACTTTGACACAAGGAACGATTGCATGCTACAAGTGACAAATAGAAAATAATTGAATTACTTAGTGGAGAGCCATTAAAACATCATTCATACAGTGTTGACATTTTTAATGGTAACTAAATTATTTCACATCACAAATAACTTTTTGCAATGCATTTTGTTTTGGAAATATAACCTTACATAATTAATATGTTAAATTAAACCAATGTCATTATAATTTATGATAATGAGTTAAAAATTATGATTTTTTTTCATAATAGATAAGCCTAAAAAAATATCTCGGTACAGCTTAGTAATGCATTAAGTATGCAGATTTAATTTATGCTTACGATGCTTTAAATAAACAGATTTTCGAACCAGTTTTAACTTCTTTTACGAATTTGATTATTTCAAATGTAACTGTGTTTGTATTATATATTGACATTATTTATATGACATTCCTCTCTTATTTTGCCTTGTCCTTTTCTCTTTTATATACCAGTTCTGAAGTCGTGCGTTCTGATATATATATTTAAAGTACGCATTTCTTAAACCTACCTAAATCTTTATATATATATATATATATATATATATATATATACATGTGTTGGAGAAAAATATGGAAATATGGGAACACCAAAAAAAAAAACATAATATCCTGCCTCATCCCATGTAAAACAACCATCAGCATTTAAAACTGCTTGAATTCTGTTAGGTATCGATAAATACAGGTCCTGTATGGTTTTCAAGGGAATCTTATACCATTCTTCCTGCAAAACAGTGACAAGTTCAGTTAGAGATGATGGAGGGGGATAGCGATCACACACCTTTCTCTCTAAAGTAGACCACAAAGGCTCAATAATATAGATATCTGGTGACTATGGTGGCCAGGGGAGATGTGACAAATCCTTCTCATGCTCCCAAAACCAGTCTTGGACGATGCAAGCGGCGTGAATAGGGGGCTCTAGCGTCTTAATACACAACATTATCATTGGGGAACAAATATTGTACCATGGGATGGACTTGATCGGCCAAAATGGCCACATAATCTTTACCAGTAATGTGACCTTGCAAGGTAATCATGGGGTCCATGGAATACCACGATATGGCTGCCCAAATCATGACAGAACCTCCGCTATGTTTTACTCTTGGCAGCAAGTAGGTTGTGTAATCGTACGCTTGTGACGGCGTTCGCCAGACGTAAACTCGACCAGAAGTTGGGAACAGCGTGAAACAAGATTCATCTGACCAAATGACCGTCTTGCATTGCTCCATCGTCCAGGTTTTATGGATTCGGCTCCATCTTTTCCTGTTACAAGCATTTGCATTACTGATGAGGGGTTTTGGAATTGCAACTCGTCCTGCAATTCCCTGCTTATGGAGTTCCCTTCTTATTGTTTTAACGCTGATAGTGTTTGTAAGACCGACATTAACTTCAGAAGTGATTTTTGCAGCTGTCGTCTTTTTATTTTTTGTCCCAATCATCTTCAATGACCGTCTGTCACGATCACTCAACACACATTTTCGTCCTTGTTGTGACTTAGAAGAGGATATTTTCCGCTGTTTTTGTATGCAGTATAAATCCTTGATACCATGCTTCTTGAGACACCAAACACTTTGGTTACCTTGGTTACGGAAGCACCTACCATTCGAGCTCCAACAATTTGCCCACGTTCGAATTCATTTAGCTCAGACATAATGCACTAGCAACTACACAGAACACTAATCTGACAACAACTGACACTTGCAACGTATTAATAACATTGTACAGGTGGCGTTAATGAGGAAATACAGCAGCGCAACCTACAGGCTCATCTAGAATCAACTATTACTTTTAAGTAAGCATTTCACAAGGTGTTCCCATATTTTTGTCTAACCCATGTATATATCTTATACCTATCATCTGTTTGCCTATTCTCGTGTGTTCTTATTTGTAGGATTTTAATGCACGAATTTCCTATATCATATTTAATAATATTTTTTACAATTTAACTTCAGTTTTGCCAAACTAGAGTTTAATAATGTATATTATCAAAATGCATTATTTTTTATGGATATATTTGTTGCCATTGGTTATAACGAAAACTTCATTTAAAAAACTTGCTCCCCCCTTTCCTTTTTTGTCCCTCTGAAGGGAGAAAAGCAGACATGTAGCTGGACTCTGTTTTGTCAGTCGCATATTCCATTTCATATCGGCAAAACTGTTTAAACAACTTCAAACATTATAATTTTAGGGCATTAAAGTGATGTTCTCTAATGCATTCCACTTCAGAGAAAAGTTTAAGATTATGTACCTCCATTTCTTCAATTCCAAATCATATTCGATACCGTGCTTAGGAAACAAGTGATTGCAAACAGGTATTATTTTTCAATTACTACTATTAGCTCACACTCTACCTATATAAATATATCTTGTTCAAATTTTTAATCGTTAATAAAATAATTTCTCTTCATCCACTCCAGTTCAAATAATTTTTTTCAAAACCTGTAGTGGATGACATTTGATGTTAATACAGTTTTTTCGAATATAATTTATTAATGAAAAATTGAAGACTGATTTCCCATCTTTATAACAGTTCAATTGTTAGGTCGTAATAGCCTGATTGGCAGGGCGTTAGATTCGTACCCTTTATATCCCAGATATTGAAGAGTTTTTTATCCTAGATAATGAAGAGAATATAAACTTATTTAGTCTGAGGGGATTCATGCACTAGATATGTATGGATAGGAACATAATTCAAATTTTAAATAAGAATTGACTAATCATATGTACGCTGAATTTTTTTTATTTCCTACAACTAGTTCACACTCTCCCCATATATATATAATCTTGTTCAAATTTTCAACCTTAATAAAATACTTTCTACTTATCCAATCGAGTTCAAGTACATTTTATAACTTGTAATGGTGTACATTAATAATACAGTTTTTTTAATAATTCATTCATTCATTCATTCATTTTTTATCAATTAAAACTAATTTAAACGCCTTTATAGTAGATGTAACTTTTATGTCAGGTTAGCCTGGTCGGTAGGGAGTTGGATTTGCATCCTTTGTGCTGCGTGTTCGAACCTGGTCACTAAGTTCTTCTTGTCGGGAGTTATACCGCTGGGGGTACCGAGTCAAAGCTGATCATTATTCGATTGCTCATGCACCATGCCCTCAGAAATTATTGCACCCCTCCTTTCGTTGTGAAGTGGAACACGAGAACAAAATTGGTAATTATTTAATAAAAAGTAACCAAAATTAAAATTCTTAATATCCAAAGTATGAATTTATTTTTAAAAAAAATGTTTTTATATTACTTGTTAAAGATTAACTACCCTTAGAAGAACTTGTGATACGTTATTTTTTTATCATTTAATTAACCATAGATACTGCAACATCTTTGGACAAAACGGAGACTTGGGTTGGAGATGTATGCTTTCTGCTCCTTCTTGGAGTATTTTGAAGAGTAAATACGACAATATTACTATGTGAAGAAAAATGACACAGTTATAATCAAACTTTAATTAGTGTGCAAAACTATAATATTAAAACTATAGTATAATAAATCCTGTACATGAATTCTTAGAAGCATCCATTTGAAGAGGAATAATTTCTTATTAGAATTATACCTATTCCCCAAAAAATATGTTAACTTCTGATTTATCTAGATGAATATATGATAGGCTTACTGAATGTAAATAATTTATTTATTGGTATCATTATAATGAAATACACATTTCAGTGTATAAATTGTAATAAATATTTCAATAATGGATACAATTTAATAAATCGTCAAAAGCAAGCTCAGAGGATAGAATCCGTAGCTTTTATTCATTTAATGTTTTTTTACTGTTATCATATCGCATACTAATGAGCAACTAGATTTTCCCATGTGTACTGTAATTCTATATAACTGTGTACAGAGCATGGCAGTACAAAAATTAAGGTATTTAAAAAGCAGTAATTATTAAAAGCATAATAGCAAAACTTCTTTTGATAACAAGTTTTGAAAATAATAAAAGGATATTTGTTCCTAATTATCTGATATGATTTTAAATATAAATTTTATTCTATTATCTTCTGAGAAATAACTCGTGTTATAAATAGTATAAAAATATACAATCATTTTATTTCAGGAATCAAATTTCTGAAAAAAATTAATATTTCGCTGATAAAGTACAAATTTGATTCTTAAAATATTTATATTATTTTTCTTTACATTCATCATCAGAAATTCCTAGCTAATTATTTCGAGATAAAACATTTAGTTGAATTTGCTTTCTGTTAAATGAAAGCCCTAGGTTATTTTATTTTGTCTTCATTACGATAAATCTTTGATAAAATGCCTGGGATCATTTATTATCGTTTGCTAAAACAGTATTAATAAATTTTTAAAGACTTTGCAAATTAATTAATTATTCGTAATGATTTTCCTTTAATTTTTTTCTCAAATGATTGCACGAACCACTTAGTAATTTTTCTTTAATTATGTGTATCTTCTTTCAGGTTTAATTATCTTGAGAAGCAAATTTACAAATTGCTTCCGTTTAGCATTCTTTAAGTTTAGAAAAATTTGGGAAACGTTCTTAATGTAAATTTTTTTTCTAGTTTCTACAATGGCAGTTGATTGTAAACTAAAAATGCAGTTTATGAAATAATATTCCATGAATTCTAAATGTAGGAAAGTATTTGCATATTAAAATTATTGATTTACTAGAAAAACTGTCCTATCCTTGATAATTTTGATTTAATTCACTGTTTTTTTTTATTTCGTTTCGTAAAAAAAGATAAAATCGCCTAGAGGTAATTAATTTCAAAGCGTATTTAAATATATGTTTCTCTTTATTAGTTTGGTTTGTAAGCGGGCAAGATTTGTTTTTGGAATTCTGGATGATGTAACTATAGAATAAATTTTTTACACCTAAATGCAATCTTCGATTAATGTAAGAATTTGAAATTTCCGTTTCCTCATTTGATATTTCAATTAAGCATTTATTATTGTGGTAACTCACGCTTTTAATATACAAATACAGATAGTTAGAAAATTGATATGGAAATATATAAACGTGTTTTGTTTTTCCATCAAATTATAAAAGTTATATTAAGCGCCCATCCATTTTGTAAAAAAAATCAGCATGCATATGATAAGTCAATTCTTATTTAAAATTTGAATTCTGTTTCTATCCATCCATATCTAGTGTATGAATCCCCTTCGACTAAACACAAGTTGAAGTTCTCTTCAATATCCGGTAATGAAAGTTTCAAAAAATAATTTCTCCAAAGTTTCAAAACTTACCACTTAAACTTTTTCAACATGCTACGCTACCTCATACATGGTAAACTTTGGTCTTTTCCTATTAGTTTAGGAATTTTTGGCTTTATTAATAAAAGTAGGTGTTAGCAGTTGACAGTTGGCAGTTTAGACACTAATTTCACATTTCAACAAATTAATTCTGAAGTCATTTTTAATACATGTCAATTATAAGAAATGGATTCCTTCTGCATAAAAAGATTTAAATATATCCCGATTTCAAAACGTGGATTTCATTTAGCCGATAAATGGGTCTTGGATAGTGATTTAATTCAAATTGTCTTTTGAAAACTTTCCTAAGTACCCTAAGTGGAACATAAGTTTGCAGTCTAAAATTAGATATTCAGTATTTGGCGGTAGGTTGCAATTTTAAAGGATTCTGAATGAAAATCAATTTATGCCATTATTAATGGAATTTCACTCCAAAACATCGACTGGAAGAAAAATCGGAAACCCCTTTGATTTACCTGTTTTTTAATTTCACAAATGAAACAAAAACAGAACCTATTATTTATTTTATTCATTAACAGTACCGAAACAAAACAATTATACCGACGATTGACTAATGTAAAATATTTTAAAGCCTTGAGACGCCACCAAAAACTTGAAAAATAGCTATTTAATTTAGCACAAAATGAAAAGATTTTATTTTGTTTGCAATTATCCACCTACGTATATTTGAGCTTATTTATTGCTCCAAAATGGCTTGTTTCTTGCTCCTTACACTTTTTTATAACTCCTTACCTTCTTATTGTTGACTGCTCTTGAGCTTGTTTATTGCTCATTACCATCTTATTGATCTGGAGCTAGTTTATCGTTCAAAATTCAATGTACATTTAATTGTTTTAAGTTGAATTTCCCCGAAAAATAAATTACGTATTTTTAAAATTCTGTGGATATTTAAAAAAATCAAAATTGAAATATAAATAAAACTGCAAACTGATGCTATGTCTTGTATGGTGAATGACAGTCACGATTCGAGTTCAAAGAGTTAATAAATTTAAATGGTTTCCGGAATCAGAAAGCAGCGATGTGTTTCGGTACTCAATGTAAAATAATATCTTGAATATAACAAAAGTCCTATTTATCAGATGGCAATACCAATGCTTCAAGAACTGAAAATATCATGCTTAAAACAAAATTATATTGTAATATTGTCATGTAGTTTTAATCTGAAATTGAAATTAAACATTTTCAAGCTGGTATACTATGAAAAATTTTAAAAATAAATACCGATTCAGGTATTTTTCTCATCATGTGATTCATGTTGAAAACTATGAAATCTTCTCCAAACAGTTGTTGTTCCGAAATCGCACAAATCTAAACTATGAAAATTGAACTAATATAAACCAAATGTAAGTTTTATTTTAAAACAAAACCATGCATAGTTTAATACCACTTGAAAGCGGAGGAATTTTTTTCCGAAAAAAAAGGAAGAAATTTTTATTCTTTGCTTTGTTTCCTTCATACGGTCATTAACTATTTTATTCTTAGAAATTTCAAAGGAATGTTACTAAATAAGAAGTACCCCAGAATTGATTGGAAAAGAATAGCTAAATTAATCCCTTCAAACGGCAAAGAATGTGGAACGCCATTCTCTAAAGTCGTTTTGTTCCCAATTTATAAGATTACGTTTTCTGTCTGGGACAGTTACATCTCGCTTAAAAGAGTTGTTTTTCTCAATGAATAGACCAAACAAGATAAAACTCAGTTACTCTAACTACTTCAACTTCAGAAAGATTTCAGTTCAAAGTAACTACAGGAAGGGATTGGGGACATTTTCACTACATCTTAGAACGTTTTGAAGAAAGAACTATTAGAGAAGTTGCTAAAAACTCTAAAGCTCCTTTTTGTAGTTGTTGAAAATAACGTGGAATAGCAAAAACACTTTTTTTTAAATTTTATTTCCTAATACAATTTTTATTTCATTATTTATAGTGGCGAATACAAAATATATAAATCTGCGAACAATTTATGTTTTCCTTTAATAAATTAACTTTGCTTGAAATATAAATATAAATCCTAACATAAACTAATAACCTAGCGTATGAGACAGGACAATTTATTATTTTTTTTACCAAGAAACTTCGGTTGCGAATTTTTCAAAACTACTCCTGTTTAAAATTTTCTTTTTAACGCAGATAAATGTTTTGGAGGGAAATTCCATTAATAATGGCAAATTTCTTCTGAATTATTTTGTAAGTCTGAAACGAAGTTTTATTATTTAACACAAATATTTTGCAACAATAGTTGGTGATATTATGATTACATTGAAGACAAAAAAACAAACATTTTGCATCTTTAAGAGTTTCTTTAATGAAAAAATCTCAAAATGTATATAATTTCAGGAATAACAATAGTAAAAGAATCCACATGAATAATAATAAGAAGAAAAAAATAGAATATTAATCTCAAAGATATGTTCATAAATTTAAAGTTAAAAAGATTTCTTAAATATCAGATAATTCATAATTTAATCTGTAAATGAGCTTTCCCTCTTCTTACTATTCAGCTAATATAATAATATATTTTGTTTTGTGTTTGTTTTTATTTATTTTGTTTACAAAACACGAAATAGTATTAAAATTTATTTTATTAATGTTTTTTATATTATTTATTCTTATAAACATTGAATAAATAAATAAATTGAATACATTTTTTATTAATATAAAATGTAACATTTTTTATTTCTTTTTAAGTGTAAAAATTGGCTTTTATTTTTAATCTTTATCTTAAAATTTCAGTTTGACATAGTTAATTACAATCACGATTTTATTTTTGATGCTTAAAGGCCGTCTGTTCATTTAATAATTTGGTCTTTTTATCATTCAATAAACCCTTTGAAAGTCAGAAAATTCAAATAACATAACTACAGTAAAAATAACATAATAGCATATCTTCCCGATTTTACAAAAAGGAAACAGTTTTATTAAGTATTAATTTTTCTATTAATTATTTTTCATTTTTTTCTCAAAAGTTTTAAAATTAATTAAAATTAAATGATTATAAAAAACAAAAATGATACAAGCAATGCAAGAATTTGGAGGAAAAAAAAGATTTTAGAATTTAATGAATTGCGAATAAGGAATTATTTTCTTGTTCGATATTGTCTTTTATTTTTCCTTTTTGAGAACAATACTTTTAATTTGATTCACTATTGTTAACTTCAAACCCAGGAATACATAAATTAGCTGTATTTCTTATTAACTCTAATCGAATTAAAACATTAATCCTTAAGCTCTTTGCAATCCTAAAAATAATTAGATGCAAAATTATTTACCTAATACAAAGATATGTTTATTGTTTTGAAAAATAAATATACATAATTCTTTTAAGTCGAATTTCTTTGAAAAACTAATCAACATTTATTAACCCTAATGTAGACATTTTTAACAATTAAATTTGAAAAATAAATAAATAAAACGTCAAAATGATGCACACTCTTGAATGGCGAGTACCATCGGAGTGCAAAGGGATAAGTAATGTGAAGTGTTTGATAAGAAAGATGTCAAATTGAAGCACTTTTCTAAACTTTAAAATCATTCAGTGTGTTATTTAGCCCCAAAATATAAAAGGATGCTACTGGTTCTATCCAAAAAGTACTATAGATCTTATAATGAGAAAGTTATCAAAAATTTACGAAGTCACTCCTTCAACCAACTTTTAGAAAGTGAATCAAATGTTGAATCATTAAGTGTTATAAACATTTCGACAAACCAGGTGGTAATAGGCTTCATAAAGTAGCGAAGTGGCAAGCCGCCCAGATTTTCATCCTAAACTATTAGAGCTAATAGCTCGCTTATTGCCGAAATATATTCTCTTTAACTAGTCTGAAAATTTAGTACTAATTGGAAAAAGCAAAAGGTGAGATGTTTCTCTAATGAGGAAACAGCTTTTAAAGGCTCAAACCGCAATAAAGTATCATTCTTTCTTAATGCGAATAAAGCTTTCGTTCTATACCGATACCCTATGCACGCTTAGGTAGTAAAACAGCAATAAAAATAAATTAACACGGATTATACCTTTAATATGTAGACTATTTTGGGCTGTACATTATATAAAACTTTGGATAATCTCCCAAGTTTGCTGAAGTTAAGATTTAACAGAAATAATAATTTTTCAGTATGATGAAAAATGAAACAAGATAAAGGGTATTCCCATGTTTATCCTAATTAGCTAGAATAAGTAAAAAACTGTTTTATAGAGCACAGATTTGGGACAACGTGAATTTCCTTTTATTTTATTATTTCTATGTTTATCCTTAAATATGAAACTCGCGTAAATTACGGGAATGGGCTTGAAGATGTGCACGAACCGATGACAAATATTTGTCAACAGTGATTTGGTAAGTAAATAAAAATGAAATAAATGGGACAAAAAAATTAGAATTTTTTTTCTCTTAACACGCCAATGTCATTTTTCTACAGTATCGAAATTTATACAAATTAGGTGTCGGAAAACGAACGCAAGGTTTTAGTTTTCCGTCATTCGTGTAGTAAAGTGTTGCCAACCCTATTAAATAAAATCATTTAATTTTGATAAAAACATTAATTGACAGTTGAATGGTATTTTATCAAATAAAACCATTCAATTTGATAGCTGATAGTTTATGTTTAGTAAAGGTAGAGCCTTATACGATACAACGACGTATTAACGTAAAATTTAAATGAAATAAAATAGTTTTTTTCTTCAAATATTATATTTAAAATTTTGCATTTTTCTTCAAATGCAATATTTTTAATGAATCTTAAAATTAACAGGATAGAATTATGTATGGAATAATACATAGGACAGTGTGGGTTCCACGGCTTTACTGGCACATGTCACTCTTTGATCGAAATTTTCCATGTGCCATTTTGCATAAATTTGTCTGAATTTCGGTAATACAGAGTTTCCTCTTTCAATGCACGCATGCTTGTAGGTTTGTTCACATAGACCTTTGAATTCAAATAACTTCATAAAAAGGTTTCAAATCGTGATAAATTAGATAGTCTATGGGGTCTATTCTCAAATTTTCTGACTTTCTAGGTCAGATTTTTTTTTTTTTTTGGGATATTTTTGGCCATTAAAATCACGTTGTTCCCTAACGTATTACTATATTTTTACTAATCCTAAACTATCAGCTATCAAATGTTTTTAAATCCAGTTGATAAATTACGGCACTCCTGTTGAAGAGTCAGATGTTTCGTTAATTCTGGGATACTTTTTATTTTCTCATTTAAGAAACTAAACAGAAGTCAATCGTAGCATATTTCTATGCCTTAAGACTTTTTTTGTCAATATACCATCAGTTTGATTAAATTCTTTCTGTGCTTAAAATAAAACAATCAGGTCGTAACACTGATCTTAAACATAAGAAAAAACAAATTAGAGAAATATATTATAATTTTGTTATTATTCATTGGCATAATAGATATGCATGCATTCAAAATATTGCATTAAAAACTAATTATATAAATACTAGCTTTAAAATTGGGGTGGTACTTGAGCTTTACTTGGATTTATAAAACAATAGTGGTTGTATTTTAATTCTTTGTCTTCCTCGAATTTTTGTAGCCTTTTTACCATATTTTAAAGTTAATGATAACTGTATTAAAATATGCTTTGATTGTTATAAACTTCAGTAGTTTAAATTGAAGCGTTCACCACTATAGTATAAAATTTATTCTTCCTCAATAATAATAATAATAATAATAATAAACAGGGAAACAAAGTACAAAAACTTCCAGAGTAATGAAAAATAGAAAACAACACGATACACTTATATTTTGCAGAAAATGAAGTTTTTAGGATTTTAAACTGATGCTAAAGTCCCAAAGCTTGGTCTTTATACAGTTAATAAACCAACAGATTTTAGTCATCTATATTAAAACATCATAAATACATAGTTACGCAACATTAAATTACAAATTACATATATGCATTATACCTCCTTATCTGTTTGATTGAGTTTGCTTCCAATGCCTCAAAAAGTTGCAGAAACAATGAATAACTGGGTAAAGCAATTAAAGGCTTAAAAACATAGCTTAGAAATAAGGAATAATTACATTAGAGGATACTACGCCGTCACACATTTTAGTGCTTATTTATATTTCGGCAACTATAAATTATGAAAAATCTTGGCATTTTATTGAAAAATATTGCTTGATTATACAGTCTTTGAAGGGTAGTAAATATTTAAATCTTATAGAAAATCTGAAATACGAACAACTTTTAGTTAATGTTACAGATATATTTTATTCATTGTAATATATACTATTTACGTAGACGTTACCATGTTATATATATGAGTAGTTTATCATGGAAGAAAAAAAATAAAGTAAAAAACTTCATTTTCATTAATTAAATATATTTATGAATATCATTAATATCTTGATAAGATATTAATGCTAATCATCATAGACCAGCATTATTTAACGTATCAAGCCATCTTCATATTTTATTAGCTATTAATTAAACTGAATGAAATTGATGATTCGGGTCTCATAGCGTTAATGTTCGTTTATGTTCAGTTTTATTAATTATGCTTTTCCAGTTTAAACACATCATCAATTTAACTACAAAAGACGGAACATCATTTTTCAAATTTAATACATCGAAGATTTAATTTTACATTAATCTTTCAATGAGTAGCGATCTTCATATTGCAGAACTACGAAGCATGTATTTGGTGAGAAAAATGAGCTACATAATTTAAGCAAATACAAGAATTTAGGTTCGGTTACCATGTTTGATATGTTGTATAGTTTCGATATTTTGCCTCTGTTTCTGATAAAATATTCAGTGTAAAGGGTTATATTTATTTTTTTAACATTGCAGCATTTAATATTTATGTATTATTTCGTGAAAATATCAAAAAAAATCTCTTTTAATATATTATATTCAGTATAGTATAATATGATCAAATAAATATCATTCTTCGTACTTTGCTTAAATTTTAATTCCATAAGGGTTGGATTTTTTTTATTTCCCAAAGGTACACATGCAGACTTAGAACGAATTAACGCAGACTATATCTTTAAATAATTGATGACTATTAAACCAAAATTCTGCAAAGAGTAAGCTTAGCTACTTCCAGCTAAATCCATAGAATTTAATGATAATGGTGCGGAATTTTTTCAAATATTTGGCGTAAAACTAATAAAAATTTAATAATTTTCCTAATATTGGGAGGGCAATCTGATTATTTTTGATTTTTTTAACAG
The DNA here is from genome assembly GCA_026289955.1 of Argiope argentata. Classification (NCBI taxonomy): domain Eukaryota; kingdom Metazoa; phylum Arthropoda; class Arachnida; order Araneae; family Araneidae; genus Argiope; species Argiope argentata. Next base: position 584,491 of record JAOUZG010050597.1, on the reverse strand, counting down.
AAATAACTAAATTGTGTAAATTCTAAAAATATATCTTATTCAATTAGGAAAAGTGGTGAAATAGTGAATGGACTATCGAGACATCAGAGATTATTTGTATTGATGTTTTTTGCAATTAGAAGTTTCAATATGAATTTCATTAGTCTTTCATTAGTCTATCAATTTTTTACAGTAGATTAGACTTTGTGAAATCAATCAACAATCATTTAGACACATTAAAAAAGTTAATCGAATAATATAATTAATCTATTTGATAAAGAACTAAACAACTTGCTTAAATGTAAACGGTCCTTCGAGTGCAGACAAAATACTGACATTTTCAGTCAATACTTTAATTGGCCATTTTTCTAATTATCTGGTTTGTTTGCTTCGCATAATGTAGCTAATTTCTAATCGAAATCGCATGGAAAAAAATATGCTTCAACAAAAATAAGGGATGTAGAGTTAAATGCTAATTTTTATATATAATAGGATGATTGAATATTTACTGTTAAATGACCAATAAATTGGAAGAAATTTATTGGTCAAATTTCATCACAGAAGTAATAGGAATTGGTTATACTCATTTAAAAAAACAATATTATGTAAATTCTAAAATTAAAAAGATCCATTACAGTAAATAATGTGCTAGTTTTAATGATCCATTATGATACCAAAACTGTATGTTAGATACCTGTAAGAAAATGAATTAGAAAAAAAGAAAAAAATCACTATATGAAGATCCCCCATTTTAAAAATGAAAAATAAAAGCCATTAATGAAAGAAATTAGTTTTAAAAAATCAATAAAAAACCATTTGTAGATGCATAGAAGAAGACTTAAAGCTGAAAAATTGTTTAACTTGAAGTAATTGTGTGGACAAGGCTGATACCATTTGATAAAATGAAAAATTGCATTAAAATCTGGAATTATATGTTCACATTAAAATTAAAGCAAATATTATGTTATAAATTCTTTTCGACTGAATAAGCATCTTACTATCTTTCCGGGTTTTTTAAAATAAAAATGATCACTTTTATGAAGATATATATATATTTTATAAGGACAAATTAAAAACCACATTACCAATTCTGGATACTTAGTTAATAAGGTTCTACTGCAAAATAATTGATGTTTGAAACTTAATCCTTCATTTTTAAGGAAATAAAAATAGAAAATAATCTATGCACATAATACGGTTTTTAGGGATAGTAAGGGAGAAATAATATTTTTATATCACAGATTCGTGTATTTAAAAATTACGAGGCTTTTAAAATGTCGATCTTTAAATGCTTTTTTTGTTTGATTATGACTGAAGACACAAGTGAAAAGCCCAAGTCTCCGAAATTAATTACGAACAGTGCGTGTGCTTTCAAAATTCTTTCAAAAGTTTATATACGTTTCAGGTAGGGTTATAGTCAGCATTTCTTTGAGGTATGTGATTCTTATGACATTATGATAACGATAACATGTAGTTCATTGATTATCAGCTCAAATTATGGAGTTAAATCTCGGGTAGTGGAGGACGGGATCAAAAGATTGTCCATCTCAGAAATTAAAAATGTTTTCTCAGTTTGCATTTAATTTGTTAGAAAATAGTCAAATTTTCAAAATGAAAAATAGTTATATTTCAAATTATAGTCAATATAAGATACTATAATTTGAATTTATCTTGAAATTATACTTGTTTGAGTATTCGCCCATTAACACTATTTTTTATATTGGCATAAAGTTCCTGCACAATAAATTTAAGACGTTTATTAATTTTCTAGTTGTTGCGTAGTATCTTGAAGATTTCTTAAAACATCTTGCTCATTCAAGGATATGTAAATATTCCCAGCACTTACTATGACTTCGCTTGTCGCTAAATTTCTCCCTCATTATGCAATAAATCCTCATGTAATCCATCGTCTTCTTCATCATGTAAATAAACGATTCTTTCCCACACGCATAGTTTAATTCTTGCGCTTTACTGAAGTATTTCCTACAACCACGTATTAACTGATTATTTGTTTTAACGGGAAATTTGGGAAAAGTAATATATTGAGACAGTTTGTCAAAATAATTTTAGGTTCTTAATTAAAAATTATACATTATAAATATTAGTTCACAATGGAAAAAATTAGAATTCGATGCATAAAGTATTAGTAAAGTTCAGTAACAGGTTAAACTAGTACACGAGAATTATTTTCTAGGATCTTTCTGAAAGTTTATATACATTAACAATATTATTAACAGTGTTCTCTCATTAAACAGCTAGATTGGTCTCCTGGATCTTTACTTGTATATTCTCCAATAAATGAATTTGTATACTATAAATCGTACACCATTGGCAGGCAAAGGAAATTTTCCTAATTAAATTAATTTAGTTTTATTTCATATATATCTATTTTTCATTTTCTAGTTTAAGGTATTTCTGAGTTATCTTGTGTAGCGATAGACAGTTGGATATACGGAAAGATTTTTTTTTTTTAAAAAAACCATATTAAATAAAATTTTATTTGAATTTTGTACTGGTATTTTTCAAATCATTAACAGTGTCTGCCATTTTATCTCCACTAAGGTATATCCCTGATCCTGAAATTTTTATGGTTACTCTATCTCTTAAAGATGTACATATAGAAAGATTTATTGCACAAACATAAAAGGATACGTTAACGATGTCTACAGAATATCGTTACGGAAATTAAGAAAGCTCTCCACACACAAAATTCAGTAACACCAATGGGTTGGCTCAGTAAGTGTGTGATACCATTGTCATTAAGCTTCAATAATAAATAACAGCATTTATCAACAAGGATACGCAAACAACAAAAAATAGTCGAGACGTAAACATGCAATGCACAACAGCAGTCGGAGCAAATATCAGTGCAAAAACAGTATCGATAGTAAACAACGACAACATCCCACAAAGCGACAGCAGAACTCAGCAGGAAGAAACAATGCAAGTAGCTACTCTCTAAGGTTTTTCCAAACGCCTGATATTTTCCACTGTATCCTCGCTTAAGTCGAACTCATTTTCTAATTCATTACTATATGACTGGCTGCTCTAAACGTGATTCGATGCCGTTTCATTACAGCTCTAGAAGATTTGGTGCATGACTCAGTTCTCAATCGTCGTTGTCTCTTATCTAACAAATTATACGCCCACACTGAATCCAACTCGATTTAACACTCTTTTACAGCTTTCGGAACAGGGAACAGAAGGTTCTCGACGATTCAACATACTTCGCCGTCTATTGGTCATATCATCAAAATTCCTAAAGATTTCAGCATCGTCCATTTTACTGTCAAATTGATGCCAACTTCTTGGCCAATCTCAAAGGAGGGAGAGATGACATTGATTTGCATCTTATCAGCATCCAATAGAGCTGTCCGTAAGACGACCTTCCCTAAGATGGAATTAACTATACTTGAAGCAACATATAAGAAATAAGATTTCTCAGCACTACTATACAAAATGGAGTATGTTTGTTGTGGAATAATGAGCTTTTGGAGTGTGATATTAAGTTAAATTTTCTTAGCTATGATCTTGGTAAAGAACATTGATGAAACAGTTAATTTTGTACTGGATGGGATAAATACAGATTAATCTGGAGAAGCTGCATTGGTTTCTTGTTTGATTTTGATTATCATCAAGTTCTTCCACCCAATTAGAACGACGACCCCGGTTATTTTGTTTAAGTGAAAAAAAAAACTAGGAGAGATTAAGAAATCGTATAATGATTTAAAAAATAAATTATGGTTCAGATGAAGTGAATGAATTCTCGTTTTCCCTCTTAATAAATAAAACTTTTTATTTTTGTATCAAGGTAATTATTCTGATTGTCTATGAAAGCCAATATTCATTAGCAGTGATCTTATGAAATGTACAAAAAAAATACGGTAATAAAATGCCAAAAGGATGATTAGACTAAAAATGAAGAGTTTTTTACATAACCGTTACACTTTTGACTTCATGTCACATGATAATCAAAAAAAAATTATGAAAGCAAATAGCTGGTCGCGCAATATTTTTACAAAAGGTATTTACAAAGCCTTATCTCAAAATACAGAAATGTATAATTATAATTGTTAATTTATTATTTCACATATATAAATATAGCGTATAAGTATTTTCATATAACATTTGCAATGCTAATAGTTTAATATTCCCTGTTGCATTTTTAAAATCACATGCACATTTTAATCATTTAGTGAATAGAAAATACCATATTTTAATAAAAAACATTTTATAGCACCAAGTTAACGAAATTTTTTTTCTTTATACAATATTCTTTTCATTTTCCCAAAAATAATTAATGTTAGATTTTTTAAATCACAAATATAGCAAACATAAATATCATTTTATGAAGCTGCTGGTGAGAAAAGAATACATACTAAAAAGTATTATATTAATAACTTGAAATACAATTTTCATGATCCAATATTATATTAAGATACAGTAACCAGCTCTAGCTTGTTGTCAAAAGTAGGAAAATCTATAACTTAAGGTGTTTACGTTCTTCAAGAGAGATAATTCTGAAATCTTGAATTCAAGACGATATTTTTTTGGTATTCAATAGTACAGAATGGAGGAAACGCCATTTTTGTTACTTTTTATAAATCCCTAGCTTTTCAAAAGAAATTTTTCTACATAAACGCAAATTATTTTTTTATCTTTCAAATGAAGCTTCCAATAACAAATTGTTAATTGGATTTTTTTTTTGAATTTTCCAACAACAAGGATGGCTTTCTTTTCATGTTACTAAAGATAATACAAACTCTAAGATCTTAATAAATTAGATTTCTTTCATCCATGTTTTCTGAGCTAAAAAATGAATATTATTTTTAAAATACTGTTACTGCAGGGAAACTTCTAATTGAAAATAAACTTAACATAAATAAGCAGTAAGCTCAAAATAGTCTCCTGTTTATAAAATTATCATTCATAATCATTTATATGTTCTCGAGCATTAAATGGGTCTTTTATTTTACTTTAATTCAAAATATTAACTCACAAAAGGTATTTTTGATCATTGGTAGATGAGATTCTATCACATTTGTATGCATTTCATATTTGACTGAGTTTTTTCCTTTTCGTCTCGTAATGGCTCTGGTATATGTACTGAAAATTACATTGGGCCAAAAGTCCTTTCACTTCAGTGATTCTAAATTATGGTGAATGGAGAGTTTACTCAGATATTGTTTTTGCCTTTCGTCTGTCAATGAAAATAACATCACTAAAAAGTTATCATGAAGTTTTAATACCTATTAAAAATTTAACTTATCGTAAAATTACGAGTTAATAAAATTTAATTCTTGTGTTCTCATCAAACATTTACACAACAGGGCGGGTTTTGCGTTTAACTCTATAATTTAAGCATTTAAGATCTTTTGAATTAAAACTGATTCGATTAATTTTTTTACAAATTTACAGTTTATTGTAAAAACTAAACATAGAAATCTTAAACTAGAGTAATGAAATTCGAATTATTATGCTGAAATAGACAAGAACGAATGAATAGTTATTTAATAATTTTAATATCAAATTATACCACTGTTTATAATTTCCGTAGAAACCCAATTCCACCAAATTTCAGAATTAATCAATCTTGATGCAGGAAAAGATAAATTAATAAAGCACTCAATTCATCGACGAAACTGTTTCAAAATATATCTATAATTATTCATAATAATTGCAAAATTACTAGAAAACTCTATATACAATCATGCATCATAAAATAATTAATCTAAATCATCATTTTATCAATCTGTGCCCCTTTACTCTAAATGTATATCTAATTTATATCCATATAGAAAAATTATCTAGTAGATTCAACATTTTCCAATCTGCGAATTTTATTTGAAATTTTCAGGTATTTGTTATTCCCATGTAAATAAAAATAATTATAAATTTAATATATATCTCCTCCTCATCATCAAATGGCTCATTTCTTACATATTATAATAAAGATCTAAGAGTTTAAAATATGGTTTCTCTCATAAAATCTTATTGGTTTTTGTACCATTAAGCTTTGATTTATAAAAAATATTATGAATATGTTTCGTTTTTATTCGATTATTTAAATAATTTTTGATATGCTACCACATTAAACACATTTAATTTTTTTTTCCATTTCTGGCAATTTAATTGCAGAGGCTGAATAATTCTTACAAAAGAAATAAGTTTAAAGAAATTATTCTTATAAAATTTAAATCTATAAATGCCACTCAGTTATACTACTCAGTCGCCCACTAATTATGCCACCCAGTTTAAGAATCTTTAAATCAAAGAAGAAAAGAGAATTTAGAGAAACAAAGAGAAATTATAGAAAACCAGTTTCCCTGTGTCAGGGATTTTTTTTATAAAAGAGATAAATCTTTAAAAAAGAATATATCCATTTTACATTTATCTATTTCATAGAAGCAAACCAGTGCTTACCAAATCTCGATATACGCCGTCTATTGTAATCGATCTGTAATTTAGGAAACATGTTAAGGCTCTATTCCTGGATGCTATTACTGGATGATTAGGCACATGGCAGCTGCATATGTCGTAGAATGCGTTGAAAGTGTCCGCCTTCAGCATGACCCCAAAGGAATGCTTTCCACGTCATAGCGTCTGGACACTCAGTTGAGGTCGGAAATCTTGGCCAGCATGAGTAATGAAGGGGATGATACTTCGAATGTTTGTTTGAAGCGCAGATTCGTTCATTCATTCTGAAGATAAATACATTCCATATATATTTATAAATATGCTTTTGTGTTTACTTTCATGATTATGATTGAAGTGTTTAATTTTGATAACTGAATTATTTCAACTCTGTTTTTATAAACAAACATTAACGCTCATTTTAAATTAGGAATGAGCAAATATTTTCATTCTTAAAACAATTTCAGGAAGTGAAGTATTTTAATACACTTTTGATTTAGAAAATCTAGTACAAGAATCTTATTAATCATTAGAAAATAAGAAACTAAAAATCAAAATGTTAAAGGAATACTTAAGAAATTAGTTATTAAAATAAATATTTCCCAAATGAAAAACTATTAAAATGAAGATACATTGTATTTAGAGAAAGTTATTGCCGAAGAATCTAAAACACAATTAAACGTAGCTAAATTAAAAAAAATATTCAGTTAATATTGTACAAAATGAATGAAATGGAATAAAACATTTGGAAATGAGGAATCCTCCCTAAAACCTTTATCAAGTTTCAAGCAAGGAATCAAACCAGGGATTTTTTTTCCTTAGAAATCTAACCCGTACAAGTAACGGCGACTTGTACGGGTTCGCTTCGTGACCATAAAAAATTCCGATAAATTAAGGTTTTTCCAAGAAAAAAATTAATAATTATTATAATTAGATATTAATAAAGAAAGGACATTAAAATTATACAATAATGAACATTTATATTTTTATTTATATCGAACAAATTCAACAAACTAGCTCATTTAAATATTGCAAAACATGTGTATAGGAATATAGGAATCGATGATGTGAATTTTTCAAATGTAATAGCACAAAAATTACAGTAAAAGTTTATAACTTTTTAACGAATCAATTATATATTTTTACACTCAACTAATAAAAAAAAGATTATCTTCACATTAAAAATAATACGTTCTAAGTGTTTGTTTCCGAAAGGGAAAAAAGGAATTTCTTTAAACTGCCCCTAACGGCAAAAGATGCCCAAAAATATTGTAGGGATATCTTTTTTAGTATTTGCTGATATAACATCAGAATATCGAACAACATCGGGGAAATATCGTTAAATGTATTGTGTTAATAAAGGTAATTCATTATTCCATGTCAAATTTAATTGATTCTTTGAAATAAAGAGTTGAGATGTGAATTTTTAGGATCACATAAATGAGAAAAAAAAAGAATGACAAATTGTTTTGTCTTTGGATAAATAACTCTTTACATCCACAAGACAAATAAAAGAGTCATAATTGTAGATTTAATTGATGTTTCAAGTAACTTAATTTATTGATTTTAAATGGTGCATATCACAAAAAGAAATCGTTAGAAAATATCTATATTTTATTGAAAATTTATTATATTTAAAAATACAAAGTAAAATAATATTAAAAAAGTATGGATGAATTCGTTCATTTTATATAAAGAAACTGAACAAGCTGAGATTCTAAAATTATTCTTATACAAAAATTGAGTCAAACAAAAGTTTTGAGTAAAATTATTTATGTAATCATTTCGTCTGAAACAATAAAATGTACAACAAAAGATTCAACATTATTTTTTAATCCAAATTATTCATTTAGTACTTCTTTATTTCTTGAATCCCAAATACCCAATAATTTAGTTTCGTAGTTAAAAAAAGAAATTACAGGAAGATAAGTCGAGAAATAAAGACTAAATTAAGGTAACATTAATGTTGGGCGTGTCTTTATAATGCCAGCTATCTCAGGCATTCAAACCCTCTTGCATTTAATTGGGCTAATGGAAAGCTTGTAAAGAGGAAATCCCATCTGAGGAAATATTTATTCTGACAACAGCAATTCTAAATAATAAGAAAATTAATAACAAACTGAATTGGATAACAAAGAACGAGATTTTGTATTTTTAGTAGGGAAAGAAAGTTAAAAATGTTACAAAAACCTTTTTTTCGAATATTAGAAAATGAATTATTGGCCACTTGACAGAAAATTTGACGCAAAATCAATATTTTATTTAAAACCTCTTTCTCTTGCATAATTCTGATTAAATATAAGTTTTTGAGATAAGTGTACAGCAGATTAAAACTCAAGGGTTTTTTATTAAAACCCTTTGCATTAGGAAAAGTAATTCGATACATAATTATTCAACATACAAGGGCTTGTTTATTTCTCCAAATTTGTGTGTGTGTGTGTGTGTGATTAAAATTGAATTTCTCAGTGTTTTTACCATTCTGTAGGTATTTTCAACAATCAAAATTGAAAAATAAATAAATAAAAAGTCAAAATGATGCACAGTCTTGAATAGTGCTCAAAAGGCACCATAGAGTGCAAAGGGTTAATATTAAAACAGAAAAAAAACTCCGAACACGTCCCGAACAGTGCCCCGTAAAAGTTGAATAAGTATTTTTCATTCTCTAATTTTTAAAATTATGCATACATTAATTGCAAAGTTTCATTAAATAATATACCTAAATACAAAAAAATACTTTGGATTCTATATAGACTATGGCTATCACAAAATTTTCTTTTCCATATAAAAAAATGCTTATAATTGAAATATTTTCCTAGCACTCATCTAATTGTACACTTAATTTTATGCTTCTGAAATACACAATACTCTGAAATATAACGGTAACTGATTTACCACTTTAGACATTTTTTTTTTCATTCTTCTAATGACTGAACGCGATTCTCAGAATAATTTTCAGGAATAATTTACATATTACCACATATTATTAAAAGGGTAAAATGAGAAAACAATACGTACACAAAAACGTTTCTTTAAATAATACTTGTACATACACGATGATCTAGTTCCTCACTTAAGACATATAGACACTTTTATAACATGGCAGCAAAGGGCTACGAAGTGTGTGCTGACAGATGCAATTTATATCTAATTTCGGGTACTTCAATAAAAATTTCCAAATTATATCATTAATTATTTTGTTGTGCAAAATTAAATCAATCAATGAGTTTATAAAATGTTGAAATATTCTAATCACCGATTTGGAGTTATTGAACAGTGAACTGTTTGTACTCACTAGCCTGAGTTAATTTGAAGAATAAGCCAATATGTATATTTGTGTTTCATATAAATAATGCTTCATCCTATCCATTTTGCCTCTAGAAATTGAGGATACTCTTATTTTTAATCTCTAAACTATTTTGTAAAACATATTAAGTTATAGGATACTCGGAATTCGGAAAATAATGGTAATCGTTACAACTATGGACCATCATTACCATCATCTTATTATAATCAACTGCTTTAAAAATCTATAATATATCAGAAGCTGCAATTTTTGTTTGAAATACAATTATTTTATTTTAAAACACTTCCTTATGATTATAGTTTAAAAATGCGGATATAAAAAAAAAAAAACATTTACCGCATCAGATATATGATACATAACATGTTTGAAAATTCGAATGTAAAAAAAACGATAATATTTCACTTTAATTTTTATTTCAATTTGAGTAAGTGAAATTTAAAAAAATAAATTAAAACTATTAAGTTAACAAAAGAAAATAGTTTGAGGAGTTGAATATTTTACGACTCCATACCTTTAAAATTTTACTATGGTCATTTTTATGATATTCTCCGTTCAGTTTATTAAACATGTATTGCCTAATACAATTATTTTATGGTAAACTATTCGAATTGCTATTCGATTTCAAATACATAAAAAAATAATCAATGAAAGATAGTAGCGACACTTTCCACCTTCAAACATTCCCGCTGTTTTAATATTATGAACTCTTAGTGTACAGGAAATAAAAATTGTTTTGCATAATCAACTCAAGATAGTCCGCCATCGCGTAATTATTTTCCAGGTATTGAAGCTTCTCGAGGCATAGTGAAGGAGTCGCGAGGCATGATATGGAACAAATGCGCCTTCCCTCGCAGCGGACGCCGGCATCGTGCAGCATGTGGTGGGTGGAATTCCGAAACAAAGACCGTTTATAATGGGAGAAGGCAAACGGAAAATTAACCATTGCGAAGTCAATTAATTTATCACTTCTCCATATTAAGCGTCTGCACTGGCTGCCATTCGCAGAAAATGAATGCTTGTTCGAGTCACTTACTGACATTATCAACAATGTTTCTTATATTACGCCACATGAAGAAACATTAAGAAATTTGTGATATTAGCTATTACGCAAGATACCTTTACATATATATGACTCAAATATTACGTTGAAGAATACTTTTATTTTCTTGGTTTTAAAAGTTTATTCTTAAATGTAAAAGTTATTCACTGTTCAATAGATTTATAAAGTTACGTCATTCTATGTTGATTTAATTATAATAGTTATTCATGGGATTTTTTTTTTTAAACGATAAGTACAAAAAAGTATTCTAATATAAAATGTTAGAGAAATTATATATTATTGAAATGTATTTACTTAAATAATTTTTTAATAAATTGACAATTACTTTAAATATAAATTTGGACTAATATATTATGATAGTGCCGCAAAAAGAAAGATTGTTATGATTCACCGTGGCTCGATTGGAAGAGCATTGGACTGTTAACCCGTTGATCCCTGATTCGATTCCCGGCCAGCGCATTTTATCCAGAGACCGGATTTTAAATTTAAAATTTTTCTTATTATTCCTCTAAAATCAAGATGATTCCAGAACATTCTTTACTATTCGAACGAGATGATTCTCGAATGTTCTCCAGATTTATAAAAGCTGAATTCGGCTCTGTTCACCAGAGAGTTACTTGATGCTAATAAACGCAATTGTTTCCAACTATCAGTAACTTTAATTCAGTCTTCGTTACAATATTAACATTAATTTAAAGTGACTGCCCTTTGTTTTCATTTTGCGCAGAAAACTTTGAAAAATCATTTTGCAAACATTTTGATTGGAAAGTTAATTTTTCCTTGCATTTGAAAATATAAACACATTGACAAATTATGAATTATCTTAAAAGACAAATACAAAATAATAATTTAATCAGAATGGACACTTTTTATAAGTGTATATTATTTATTATTTTGAATAATTGTAAAAAAACAATTAATATTAAAATAAGTAAATCATTCTCAAAAATGCATACACCTTTCTGAAAGGAAGTATGCTTCAATGCTAATAGCAACTTGATTGGGAGCGGATATCTCTGGATATTAGCGGATAAAGATGGTCAGGAAACATCTTTCAAAATTAATTGTAAACTCATTTTGGTACGAATTGAAACGAATTTTAAATTCTAAAATTAATTATAAAATGTTTTTCTTCCAAAAAATAATGAATGTTTCTTTAAACAATAATAAGAATTGAAAATAAACCCAAATAGTGGAAATCAAATGCATTTTCTAAAGCCCTGTACACTGCATATATGAAATTTTAAAAGCTGGAAATTTGATTTTACATATTATATTATATATATATATATATATATATATATATATATATATATATATATATATATATATAGGTATTACCAAAAATCGTTTGCTGTCATCATAACATATATAAGATGTTTAAATTTTTCTCCTGATCTTTCCTAATAGAAGAGAGGGTTTCTAATACTTTAATGAGTAATAATAAGGCAATTTAAAAATTAATCATTAACAAGGCCTCGAAAATAACGAGTCTTAGATTCTCAGTAAGTTCATTTCCTTGTTGATGGGATCTAGAAGTTTAAATGAAAGCATGTGAAAGAATCTAACCTAGAATTGAACTTATGAGATTTTTCTAAAATAATCCTCATTATTTTCAAAATTATATGTTGGTATAGCAGAAAATTAAACCTAATTATATCTTCAATTCAATTCTATTCAATTAAAATGTCTTGTGTTGAATATCTGATCATGAATCTTATTTCCTTTCTACAGATATAGAGAAAATCTGAGCCAGCTAAAGCGAACAAATTTTAACATTTGATTTAAACTTCAGGTTTCCAAGTTTTTCTTTTAAAGAATATTGGACATATTTTATAAAAATTAAATAAATACTAACTAAAATATCTTACATTATATCTCGCTTAACATAACATCTTTCGCTTTATTTTCATACCATTTAAAATGTTCAGATATTTTATTTGTCCTCTGTTTTCTAAACAATGTAAAATACTTACATTTTGCGGATTTTTTTTAAAAAAAACATTCTTGTTTCAACAGATTTAGAGTAAGCCGAGTCCTACAACCATGGATTCAAATGCGTCCAACTACTCCGACCTGGATCCAGAGGAACTGTTTGTATCCCTGGAGGCTATGGGCCCAGAACTTCAGCTGTTCCTGGTTATCCTGTACAGCTGCACGGCCATCGCTGCCCTGGGAGGCAACGGAGCAGCCATCGCTGTCCTGCTCCTGGGCAAGCGGAGGTCCATACGGCTGTTCCTGATTAACCTGGCACTCTCAGACATGACCATGGCCCTGTTCTCCATCCCATTCACGTACACGGACTTTATGTTGGGCAGGTGGATATTTCTTCCAGAGTTTTGCCCGGTGGTGCAGTTCTTTCAACACGCTTCGGTTTCCGTGTCTGTGTATACGCTGACTGTAGTTGGATTAGACAGGTAAGACTTAATCTTAAATTTTTTTGAAGGAAATGTTTAATTTGATCCATCTAATTTCAAATGGATCAAATCCAATTTTAGATTGATTTAGAACCAAAAAAAAAAAAAAAAAAAAAAAAACTAAAGTACATATATATAAAATGAAATAATTTTTTTTCTGATATTCTAGTTATATTATAGCTTAATAATGATAAACTTAAGTAGCAATCGAAAGAGCATAGGGAAACATGTTTTTTTTCACACGAATTGTTTGACCCCGTCTGCCCGTTATCGAGATATAAAGTCGTAAAATTTGCTGAATTATTTAATTTAGGAAATTTTATTTAATACGGACAAAAAAGAAAAATTAATAATTCAAAAGTGTTGATAATTAAGTAAATATAAAATACAAATATGAGATAGAGTAATATAAAAATGCTATAAACCTGCCAAAAAATATGCTATAGACAAATTTGATACTGAACAAAAATAATTAAAGTGTAGATATTTGTTGCATCAAGAATATTTTAAACTCAGATCTAATCTTACTTGCACTTCATTTGTCTTATATTGCGTTGGTTACTTTCCTATATAGTCAAGTATGAAATATTCTTGTATAATCGCTGTAATTTCGTTAATATTCAAGATATAGACATTATGATCACTAGTCTGAAATTCATCCATTACCAAAAGTCTCCAAATTAGACTATTTTTTTAAAAAAAATATCGTCAGACTTAAAAGATAAGTAAAAATTTTGTTTTATTATACTCTTCTGAATGATATCTATTTAATTTTTATTCTCATTATTACTCTATTCGTGTGTGAGAAAGCTAATGAATGTGAGATCAGGGGCGATTGAATAATTTAAATATATCACATCAATTCAAGCAAATATTTTCTGCTGAAAAATGTATTACGTATAAAATAGTTTTGCAAACGTTTGTTCAAAATAACTATGCTCTAGTGGTACAATATATTTTGTTTTTTACTACGGAATAACATAAAAATTACTTGTATCTCCTTAAAATATTTTAATGATGTTGTCTAAATTCAAATGCATGTTTTGTAATTTATTTTGTTTGCAACCACATTGAACTTTGCTTAAAAATAATTCCATAGACCGTCAATAAGGTTATCGGTGTATATTTTATACCTCGATATATAATAGAACTAAAAACAAATAAAGATAAATGTCTAAATAAAAAAATTCCTCCCAATAATATAAAAAAATCCTTCCCTGTAATATAAAAAAATCCTTATTTTTCGATATTAGGATATGATATTTTACTATAAATTTAATCGTTTTCAGCCTGAAAATAATTTTATTAGATATAAAAAATGTTTAATAAGAATTTTTATATTTAATACAATTTTTACGTATTTATTACAATAAAATAAATTGTTTTATTTATTTCATGTCTTATTCATAAGAACTTTAATCGACTTATAATGGAAAATTGAATATTCAACGAAGAAAATGAGCTTCCTCATAAAAGAATATAACTTAATTCCATAAATGCGATGGGAGCATGAAGTCGGTTTAATTCATACTTATTCCTCCCCCCCACACATTTTTTAGGTAAAAACTTGGTTGTAAGATTTGCTAAGTGACACCAAGCAAAATGAATTAAATTTTTAATTAGATGATTTTTCAATAAACCATGCTAAGCGAATTCAATTATAAGTTCGTTTTATGACACGTTTTAAATTTCTCCATATATAATTACATATCTTGAATATATACTACACTGAACAAGAATGCAATTATCATCAAATATCATCATGGTTATTATTATTTGGAGTTTTCCCTCAATACACCCTTAAAAATATTGTATAATATATTTTTATAATCGGAAAGTAAACTTGTACCTCTCCTTTATATGAAATTTGACACCGTACACTACAAAAAAAAATACTTAAGTTTATGATAAATTTTCAATGAAATTTCAAAACAAGTCTCTGATTTCCAATCTCCTAATTCCTTTATTTGATAACTTCTTAGTGATAAATTTGAAAAGAGCTGAATATAATTAAAATTTTTCGAATGCATTTTTAATAGAAAATATATATTCATCCGATCTGAAAGCTACAATAGGAAAATTAATATTATATATTATTGTAGAATAAAAGAAGAAACATTGTACTAATTTAAAGTATCAAAATAACTAAGATTTAAATAACTAAAATGAATAATAGGAGCCCTTAAAAAAGAATTAAGAAAATGTTTTAAACGTTTTATGGCTTTTTATTTCCTATGAATTAAAAAATATTTCTTACTCATACTGAATGTATTGAAATTAATTAAAAAATTTGAACCATCAATAAGAAAATCGACAATTTTGTAAAACATATGAAATCAGATATTTACTAGATTTTTGAAAACGCTTGGATAATTATCTGAGTCTTCATTAAAAAAATATTTAGTTTTGTTAAGTTTTATTAAGATTCTTTGTGTAAATTTTTGTTGCAAAAATATAATTTAATAAAAATTGAAATATATTTAAATAGCAAAAATATATTTATATCATTTTTATACATAGATAATAATTATATTATTCAATATCATTTGTCTGTTGAAAAATGTATATCAAGCTCGAGTCATATGGCAATAAGTCGTTGAATACACTGAATACGAATTTGTAACATCTCATGCTTGTGTAAAATGCACTTTGAGAGTTTATTTGAATATACTCTAACCAATACTAATTAAAACTTTTATTTTGGAGCCCACAGACATGGATACTTTACATCACAAGAATACTTATAAGAAATATATGTATAATACATTACCATCTCTCTTAATATACAGAACTACTAGAGGAGGGGATCTTTCTTAATATCTACGTTACACCAGATGACGTTAGCAATTCAGTTGAAGTTATCAAAGACTGTTAAAAACTATGAATCGTGAATTTCTATTTTAAAAGCTCAGGTTATATATTTACAACCGTTTATTGCAGAAAAAACTTTTTAAAGTGTAATAAATATGAGATAGCTTTAATCAAGGAGAATTCTGTTATTTATATATTACTAAATTCAAATATATTATTAAAGTATATAAAACCCATTAATTATGTTCAGTGTTTAAAATATGATCTTTTAAAAGGCTCAAAGCAATCATGACATCATGGTCATTAGAGAATGTATTAAATAATGTGTGCTTAAGTGTTTATATATTTTAAAACAATCGGAATAATTCTTTATTAAAAAGTTATAAGAAAAAATGTTTCCAATGTTGCGAAAATTTGAAAAAACATCTATAAAACAAAAGTACACAAGTAGGTTTTTTTCTTCAAAAAAGTGAAAAAAGCGATTTTTAATTCAAACCTCTTTTTCTAAAAAAGAAGGTTTCTAAAAAGGCATATAATATATGTATATAAGAGGTAAAGTAGGAATTGAATTAAACACTAAGCACTGTAGCCAAAGGCTTCTCTAATTATGGTTCCATTCTAAGATGAAGATCCAATTCAACACCTATAACATACAAACATGTGCTTTTGGCAATATTAAAATAAAGGTGAAAACATTTTCTTTGTTTGGGCATTAATTTTGAAGTAGAATATTTATTTCCGTTTTAATTTCGTAATATAACTGCAGTTTTCACTCATAATAATTAGTAGAACATTTATTCTATAAAATTCTTTCCAGTTGCAACATTGGGGAATTAAGAAAAAAAAATTATTTCATTTTCAAGTTTTAGCAGCATAAGAAGGTCAACAACTTTAGTAAACAATCAAGTTGCTAAAGGTGGAGAGAATCCACTAATTTGCTTCAAAATTAAACATCCACAATAGCTACTTCTTTAAAATATTAATTTATGCTACCTTTAGATTTTGAAATATTTTTCAAAAACGGAAGCGAAAGGGTTCTAAAATAGGAGCATATGATCTCATGAATTTAATATCAGCCTTTTCATGTCTTATTTATACCAAAGCGGATAAAGTCAACTAATTATAACGTGAATGTCACCACCTGCTGCGCTCGAGAAAAATAACCGGCAGATGCTGCTGTCGTCTCCCATTTGTAGCCTCCTACCTTGAAGGGGAGAAAGTGAAGATTCGGAAGAGATAAGGACTAATGACGTGTATTAAGGTCGAAGATAAGGGCTTGAATCTTACCGAGACATGGAACGCGTTGAGTATTCATGTTTATAAGTAAAAATTTGTACATATAATGCAGGTTGTTACAGATTTTTCTGATAGTCAAACAAAAAAAAGCCTTAATATTTTTTTTAAAAAATAGAAGTTTTTATGGTATTTATTAAAAGCTCAGTTTCTCCTTGATAAACATATAAAACTCCTTTAATGCAGCATTCAGAATTTTTGCATCTTCGATACAAATAAAAATATCATGCATTAAGACTTTTTATAATGATATTATTTATGAGGATGGTGAATACTATTAGGCCCTTTTGCCAATTATTCAGTTATGGCCATGCATTTTGAAACGGCTATGAAAGGAACAATAAGTTTACAAATTAAGGAAGCTCCTCAGAATGTTCTTTTTCATCTATCTCAGAATTATAAACAAACGTTAAACACATTTTTCTATAAATGTGGTTTTTCTATAAATATCCATTTTTCAAACAAGAATATTAAAATTCCACTTAAAAAATCTAATTTACAGCTGACCTGAAATTTGTTTACAATATTCCACTGATATGGATCAAAGAGTTAATGAATTGGCATAGCATTGTAAAGTTATGTAAAACTTAAATTTTGAACAGGCTGGAATTCTCCCCAATGCTCTACGATCTCATATTAATATTTGTAATTTGCAACAATTTTGCTGAATTGCTAAACCTTCTGTTTATTTCCCACCACTTGCACTAATAAATATATACTCACAAAATTATTTGCTTTTTCCGTATAGTTTTAAATAAAGCTCTAAATCAGTAGGAAAAAAATAATTTGTGGAAAATATATATACTATTTTTTCACAAATGTCATCTTAAAATGAAAAGAAAAAAAAAACTATCAAAAATCATTTTTTGAGAAAAAGGTCTCCCCGATTATTGAATAGTTAGAACAATTTATTATTTTTATTTTTATACATACTGTGGAATTTAATAATATAATATTTACAGATTTCCCAACTAAATACCAATATTATCGAATGAAAATCTTTTTAAATAAATATATTACTCGTGAGCCCAATTTCTAAAATTGATATTTAGTTATATATTAAGGTTTCGTTTAAAAGCAACAATAAGAGCTATCATGGGATAAGACATCGTGATTTCGAGCCATGGTCAGATGACGAGGACGGCACTTGAACTGGCACCCCTTCTCCACATCGCACCAGTGCAAGGAGATTTGACTCGTTTAACGAGCATTATACCAGATTACACGATAGTTTTGGGTGGATTCGGGACTCGAACCTGAAAGCCTCCGGTTCCGAAACCGAGAACTTACCATCAGGCCACCGTGGAACTAAAATTATTATAATTTAGTATTAATATACAGGAATATCTTGTGAAAGTAGGAAAATCAAACGTAACATCGAAAGAGTTGAAAATGATCAACAGCAAATATGAAAAAATACAGGAGTTTAAAAACTATTAGCTACCTAACTTCATTTCAAAAAATAAATGAAAATAGAGATTAAAAGAAAATCTGCTATGCATATTTCAATACATCATCTCAAAACATAATTTCCTGAACGGCCAAGCACCACATGCTCGTTCAAGTTAAATTATATTTTTATTCACTTTAACGGTTTCTTTGAAGGAGTCACTTTAGTATTGCAAACGATCCAAAAAAAACTGTCTCGCATTTATTGTTTAAAAAATATCACATTTCCTATTTATTTCATTTCATATAATCACTTGCTCAAAATGACATTTTTTGAGGTTTTATTTGCTGTAGCCATTAACTTAATTTTTTAAATCAGTCAGCTTTTAATAACGTGATATCAAAAGTAAACGGGATGATATCACGTTATTAAAAGCTGACTTTTTGAGATTCTCCTGCAGATTTTTTAAATTTATTTTTCGCATACGGATTTTTGTTGACGTCACAAACCTCATTCCTAAAACAACATCATGTTCTGACATAAAAGAAATTATTCTAGATTTTAAAGATAATTATATTTCCATAACTATAAATCTTAAAAGCCACAAAACAAATCATAGCCAAGGAATTTTTCACTGCCATCGTCTCTTTTCCACCCTCAAAATATAGTTTTACAAACCACAGGCTACGTTTTTAACAATGTGAAAAAAGTTTTAAAATCAGCTTTACCGCACAATTTAAATTCAAATAGCTGATTATCCTACTTAAATTAGAATCAGTATATGTGAAAATTTAAAATCTGATATAAATTCTAAGACCATAAGCGATAAAAATTCAAAGTAATCCTATGTGTTGATCAGATATGGATAAGTTTGTTTTCGCATACTTTTTGTGAAGTAAATACCACAATAAATCTTCAAGCAATGCCCTTTTTTCGAAAAAGATGAAACATCCAGAATTATGCAAAGCTTCTCTGAAATTATTCTGTCATCCAATCTCCAACCAAATATTTGTTGACTCAGTGGCGCAAATACTACAGGATCTCTGACAGACAGTAATAATCTCTTCATCCGCGTCCACCGAAAATCCTTCGGTAAACTCTCAATAATTCTAAAATCAGGAAACCGATGCTGCAATTTTCGTTAAGCGATCTGGTGCTTACTCTAACGTTTAAATAAATATGGTTCCTTGAGTTGGAGTTTACCTGCGAGGACCAGAAAATGAGTTCGTAAATGAGATTCGCAGAGTTGTATATATTTGTTAAGTTTCATCCAATTAGAGTTTGTGCAAGAGCATGTCAATTTGCACCCTTAAATGATGTCGAAAGGTATTTAAATATAATAAACAATATTTAAAAAAATGTATAAAATATAATAGTAATCGTTATTATTAAGCTTTTTATTTTTAAGAATATAAATTCTGTGCATTTTTAAGCTCAAAAAATGTATTTATTCATTAAAAAATTATATATTTCAGAGTACAGGATGGTTAAAATTAGAGTTCCATTTTCAAATTGTCATAAAAGAAAAACTGGTTTAGCAAACGTTGTGAAGCTAAGGAATAGTTTAAAAGAGTACATGGAAATTTCTTTAATGACAAAAAAAAAAATTCAAAAACTCAACACCAAGAGAGAAACGGCACTATATGCAATATTGTTAAGCAAAATGTGTTTAATAGTTCTGTTATCTCAAAACAAATTCACCAATTGTGTTACAAAGCAAAATGAATGTGTTATCTCAAAAACCAATTTTTATTGTGAAAATCTAAACAAATTGTCGGAAATGGAAGAAGGTATACATCGAAATGCACCTGACATTCATCTTGATATGCTAAGAGCTAAGAATGCAGTAATGCGATTTAACTTCCTTTCAGAAATTTGTGTACGGCACATTGAAAATGCTTTGTAACGATACATTTCAACTCATTTGATGAACCGATGCACTCACATCCTATTTCGTTAAACAATATTCCATACAGAGCTATTCCCCCTTTGGTGGTGAGTTTCAAACTTTTTTTTTCTTTGGGTGGAATAGAATTTGCAATGATATTCTTTAAAGTACTGCCAACTTTAATGACATTTGGTCCAGTAATTTTCTTTTCATGACCATTTCAAAGTGGAATTTTAATTATAACTACTTTGTATTTCAATCAAGAACCTGTTTTAGTTTAAAATAATATTACTTATTATATTTTACATTTCTAGAAGAAATCGGAGAAAATGAACACAAGTATCTTAGAAGATGGAAAAATTACACAAAGAATTTCCAAACTACCACGAAATTTGGTGAAAGATCTGGGAAGGGGTAAAGTTCAACTTTTAATGACATTTGATCTTCGGTGAAAAACATCAAACAGCAATTAGTTTTATCTTCTTCATAAAACCGCAAAATAATCTGCTCATATACATGATAATCATTTTCGTGAAATTTTACTTGAATTTTTCATGAATTCCTGATAGCGAGTTAAATCAATTTAAAACAAAATTAAAAAAATTATGTCATCAAATGCATTTTTAATCAAAATGTTTAGCCTACTTCAACTGCTTAATTTCATCTATTATTCGCTCTATTATATAAAATCCTTCAGTTTTACCGAACTATACAAATGGATCCTTCCTTTACATAAGTATTACAACCGCACAAGCAACTCTCAATATGTACAACTGTCATCTCGAATATTTGTCTGTATTAAATATCATATTTTACACTTGTTCTCCAACTTCAAATAAAGCTTTTTTAATACAATGAAAACGTTGAAAATGGCGTGAACCTCTTGTGATACATTTTGGATTACATTTATTTCAAAGATTAAGTTTGGGAGTTTAAGTTAAAACTCCGACAAAAACAATGTTTTTTTTTTGTCTTATAAATTCCGGTTACAAATTTTATATGTCGTTTTATAAACTAAAAAAACTAGAATGATCTGCATATAAAATAAGAAATAAAGTTCATCATGATATATTATAAATATTTCTTGGATTTGACAATATTTCTCTTTGATATTTAAAAAGAAACTCAGATAGATTGGGCCATTTACATTATAACATGTCATTGCCTTCGTAAATTTCAAATAAAATTAGAAAAATAAGAAGACATTTCAAGAGATAGTTAAATATTGCTATGAATAATAATCAAGAATAACTGTAATTTATTCATAAAGCTTATTTACATTTTTCTAATATTAAAATACATAAATTCATAATAAACCAATGTATAATATAAACTAGAGTGGACATTTTAACAAAATTTATAGCAGTAATTGCAATCTTAAATTTCAAAAATATTTTCAATAAAATATATGATAATTTTATTTGTTAAATTTAAAATGTTATTGAATATGTAAACTCTAATTAAGGTTGATAAAAATAATTGGAAAACTACTTCTTATTTTCCTTGATTTCAATTCTTTACGAGAGTCACAGATTCATCATTTCCCGCTTCAAGTAGTAAAATTAAAAATAGCTTTTTCAAGGTCAAGATCAGTATAGTCAGAAAGTCCATAGATCTCATGTCTGCTCTTGGGATTATAGAAAATGTTTTTTGAATGTTTTACAGAGTCTACAGATATCGAACGAGTAAAACTGGATTAATATCCGTTTTGGTCGTTAGGACTTAACAATTTTCAGATCCCAAAAACCTTATTTTATAGAAATTTCAATTTAGTCTCTACATAAAGCAATTTTTTTAAAATTTAAGATATAGCATAGTTGAATATTAAAATTTTGAACTGATAAAGTATAAGGAATGAATGAATGATGTATGAAAATTATATATAAGTATAATTTCAAACATAAAATTATAAGCATTTATAATTTGATATAGATTATATTGATTACCCTAAAATATTTTTTAAACAGTCTATACATTATATGGTAAAAATTTTCCCGGGCTATCTAGTTGTGAGTCAGTCGCTCAATTATACTAATATTCCTAACAAAGAATAAACAAATCTGCAAAACAAACAAACAAAAAAAATCTAAAATAATATTATGACAATTAACTAATATTTAACTTTAATTTTATTTAGCTGTCACAACATCAATGCAACACGTTCGAGTGCATGAAATCTTAAAAGGAAATTAAGGAATTACATTTCGCAAAAATATCAATTTAAAAAAAATCACCATCTACATTAATGTATAATAGGGAGCAGCAACAAGTATACAGACGCCTAAATGCAAATTTTAAGAGGGGGGGATGCCTTAGAGGGTGTTTATTACTTTTTTCAAAGTTAAATATCTATAGGGGTAAAATAATGCCACACATTTGAGGGTTATTTACACTTGATAAATTACTAATGACGACAAGGGAATAGATACACTGCAAGCTATATTATATATACTACTGTTATTTCTGATGGCACTTGCCATGGACAAGCTAGCTGACGCAGTTAGCGCTGTTAATCTGGGGGCGCGCCTCTTGTTTTTTTTAAAGAAACATCAATTATGGCCAACAATACGTCTTTACTCACACATCATATTCACTTGCACAGCTCCTTTAAACAGGGGGGGGGGGAGGCACATTCCCATATCTCACTGATAGAACAGAGGAAGAACAACCATGCCCGAAACGGGACTCGAATTCAGGACGCGCAGATCACAATGATGACTCTACCTCTATGCCAGGACGTCTGCATATTATACTATATGAAATAAATCTTATATATTTGCCTGTTTGTTAATACAGCATTGTGATTCATCTTTAGAGAAGCCTAAATCAGTCCTTGTATGAATACTTTAAATAAAGATTCCAACACTACTGAGAAAATACATAATACCTTAAATGACGTCCTGAAAGCTTTAGGTTTATGTTCGATTGCATTAATATCTCGTTTGGAAGAAAAACTGGGCCTGTTAATTGCCAGAAAGGACATTTATGTGAAAGCTTTGTTATTATTTAAAGAGAAAAACTTCAAAAATACTTCCCCCCCCTATGAGTTATTGTTAATATTAATATGTTTATTTAAAATGGCTTATTATTTAAAATAATATAAGTGTTGAAATAGATTTTATCTATTTATAATTATCTTGCATTTTATCTTAGTTCATTTTATTAAATAAATGATTTTTATTATGCTAATTTGCCTATATTTATCATATCATACAAAAGTCCTGTAGAGGTGGGGGCAAATTTTAATTTTCATCTCTCTAGCATATAATTAGGTACAATATTTTGAAACTGCTCAGTAAAACTCCATTTAGATGCATCATAAAAATATTTAATTTTATTTTAGAAAACATTTTTAATAGAAAATTCATTGCCCTTAGTCCTTAACTTGCATACAACATACTTTAATTAGTTTAGCTTTACAATAGAATTTATTAAACTTTCCAACTTTAACATACATTTGATATAAATAATCAATGCTGAGAGTTTATCGTATGCCAAATAATTATTTAAACTCTGAAGAAAAAAAAAGGTAAATTTCAATAGAGTTTTCGAAATGTTTCTAATCTCTAACAAATCTTATGAATCCTTTTAAAAATAAAATACAAGTTAAAGAAATATTTATAAACAATAATGTTCATTCACTCATTTATACAATAATAAGTAAAAAAAACGTGGCTGAAAGAATTCTTGGGATAATAAAGAAAGCCATAATGAAATAATGTAACAGTAACAAATTGCCACAAAGGCGGAAACAATCGAATTCATAGAAAGGGAAAAGAGGAAAAAAATGGAGCCAGAGAGAAATGCTACCACATACATAAACTAGCTACCTGTTATTAACATCCCTCTTTTTTCATGGTCAGTTTTTTCTTACAGGAAAAAGGGCGCAAGTCACTCAATAGAATGTAGATCTTATCTAAGCTGTATTAAACAAACAATTTTAATACCAGGAATGTGCCAGGGAGATTCCGGGAGGGGGTGTCTATTAGATGATGCTTCTGCCATACCTACTGGGGCAGAACAGTAATTTCTGAAAAAGAATTTCTTGGGGTATATTTTTCGGGATTTTAAACCCTTTTGACGATTTTCACTGCTGTGCATTGCAGTAATCTATGTTGATATTGTTTATGACTTTATTTTTTACCCAAGCTATTACTTTATTGACAGTTTTTCCCCCCAAAAAATATTTTTGCTTTCAGAAAATGAGTTAGAATATTAATTTAAATGTATTTTTGCCTCCAACAGTAGAAGAGGAGTTAATTTCGTGCTGTATTTCAAGTCAAAACAATATGCTGGAATATTTCAAGCTGACTTTTTAAAACTTAATTTCTGTATAATTTTGATTCTCGATATATTGGGCATTTTGAGTTTTGAACATTGATAAATTGACAGACACCTAGTTAAAGCCCAAGTATTACATTTTATACTTCTTTAAAACCCTTTTTGCATGGGATTTCTTTGGTGTGAGGGGGTAGAGGCAGCGATCACTTCCAATTTTAGTCCAAATTTTTATTCACATCTTTATAGGGTCACAGCACAAAAATAAAACAAAATGCGAAAAGAAACACAAACACTCTCATAGCATTTTTCTCCTCCTCGGTTTTAGACTGATTTTCCTTTTTCTCACTTGCTCTCTTCCCCCATTTTCCATAAGGCAAGCGGGGTAGCTATAAGAAGTGAGCAAGTTGCCAAAGTTGGCCGGTTTTACAACTTCTGACCTTTATCTTTTTTAAAATGCCTGGTTTTATTTACAAACATGTGTCGTATAAAAAGAGAAATTATTCTTGAGTTATCAATATTTTAATAGGTTGGATCAATATTTTTGATGCATACAAAAATCTTCTAACGGAATAAAATTGAGTGCATTTTTAATTCAGTATTATAAATGAACCATGAATTACCAATAACATATTATTTTGTACTATTTGTGATATATTCTACATTATTCAAGTAAAAAATAGAAGTATGCTTTTGTTTCATCTTTTAAATGTACTGCACTTGTTTACTACAAAACAAAATTTTAAATCTTGATAAAAAGAGCAATTTTTAGAATAATTTAGTTACAGAGCTTGCAAGAATTTATTCTATATGCGTTTTCATTTGTTTTTATCATAATACTTATATAATGATATCAAGAAGTTGAAATCTACTCCTGAGAACTTTGTATGAAAGGATACATGTTTTTATAAGAATAATTAAAAATAATGTTTTAAAAATAATTTTAAAAATTTCATTATTTAATTCGTTTGCTATTTTTGAAATTCGATTAAATACATTGGTAAAAAAGCCCATAATTTAAAGTGCGCAATGGAAAAATAAATTGTTTTTAAAAACTGCGTTTAAAACTATTTAACAAGAATTTTTTTCATACCATTACTAAATATCATGGAATTTTAATTATTTTTTTCAAATTCCTAGCTAAACACAATGCAATAAAAGTATTCAAAGGTGTTAATTTATTACTCAAAAATTAGTAATTAAATGTATAAAGTTTCAAAGTTATAACACATCACAAAATGAAAGCTTATAGAATAATTTCTATTATTTCAAGTAAAAAAGTTAATTGAAGAAATTTAAATAAAAGTATAAAAATGCTGTCAGTAACAGTGTATGAATTATGTTGTAAATTGTGTATAAAGTCGAAAAAAGAGGGGAATAAAGTGTCATTACAAGCAAAACAAGCAATAATAAATTTATTTATGCGAGTTCAGTTATTTTAACGGCTGTTTTAAAAACAACACAAGGGTTATTTTGGGACAGAGCTCGTAATTTTGACATGTGGTCCAAAGACAAGGAACACGCCTGAATCGATATTCCCTCTCCTAATTTCCTCGTGTACACGACAGTTCTCCAATGGAATTAAGTCCAGAACCTGGAACCTTCTGGTTTTGAAGCCGAGATCATATTATTCTCCCATTTGGGTTTATTAATTTAATTTCAAGAGGAATTCCAAGAAAGAAAATATTTTTCTTTCTCGGAATTCCTCTTGAAATTAATCGGAATTCCTCTTGAACCTGGAATTCCTCTTGAACCTGGAACCTTCTGGTTTTGAAGCCGAGATCATATTATTCTCCCATTTGGGTTTATTAATTTAATTTCAAGAGGAATTCCGAGAAAGAAAATATTTTTCATTGATGTAAAGCAAAATATACATTTCCCAAAATGACTTTTGTTTTATGTTAACTTGATCGGTAAATGCAAAGGCTCTTAACATTTAAGTAGTAGAAAACGGGAAGGCAAACAACAACAACAACAAAGGCGATTCGTGGCAAGTGTATGCTGAAACATTTGACATTCTAATTGAAAAATCCCAACAAGAAACACCGATACAAGAAAGGAAATTCCTAGACAAAGAAATAAATAGCATTAGTTAACAGAAGAAAATAACTAGTCTAAAAATGATTTTAATGGATAAACTAAGTGTATCTTTTGTTCAAATTCAAAAGTATAAAAAGAAAAAAAAAATGGATACAAGTAAGAACTTTACAGTTCGAAAGCTATTTATAGAAATATCTTGGATCTCAAAAGCTTTTAAGTGTGGTCTTTCATTTCAGAAGATTTTAAGCACTTATCTCCAACAATGAGGGATTTAAAAAAAGATGACATTTTGAATCGAAAAAAAAATGTAATTTAACGAATGATATTAGATTTATTTATTAGCAGTTTAAAATGCGTGTTTCAAAGGGTGTCAACATATGTAGAAAAAGGTAATAACTATTAGTTTTCCATTGTTCTTTAATCACTCAGGTTTCAAATATTATTCCAAATTTTTCATTAAGACAAAAATTACTAATTAAAGATAGATATTAAAATAAATTAGATTTCAGCAAATGCATTTATAAAAAGAATTTCAAAACAATTTTTTAAAACTGAACTGATTGATTTTCTGTATCGAAATAATACATATTTTACGAATATCCAATTTTAAAATAAAAAATCTAGGCAATATGTTTCATCATAATTATTTTATAAACACTTATTAAGTAGCAATTATATTCAGCAATCATGAAAGAAAATTGTAAAATGTGCAGTTATTTTTTTAGAAGTTTAACTTCATCTTAATTTTTATTATTTTTTTTATTTTATAACATTAACACTTTCCTTCTATCATTTCAACTATTCCTACATGAACATAAAACAAAAAAGAATAACGAAAAGAAGGAATGAAAAAAGGAGAAAAAAGAAAAAAAAAGAAAGAATAAAAGAAGTAGAAAAGTTCTCTCGATTATTTGAGGAATCAAAAGAAATGGAAGATTATAAAAACTTAATGCAGTGATGTCAAGTGATCAAATGTGGGGACAAAGAAAACCTTTGAAGAAAAGGAGAGAAATTAGGAACTTCTTCAATACAAAAAGAAAAAAAAGAATTATAATTTTGTTTCAAGGGCCATTCAAAAAAGATCCTACAATTCATGGAAATGAAAGGGAAAAAATGGAAGTTCAAAAAAAGACATTTAGATTATGGAAATATGAGCTTCTGGACAGATGACGAAGCGTTTTATACTAAAGTAAAAGAAATTCTAATTTCAGAAAGCGATGTGAATAAAACTGATAAAATATGAAAATACTGGCAATTATAGAAAGTAATAAAAACTTCCTAATATAAAAATTCTATAAGAAATACTAACAGTAACAGATAATTTCAAAGAAAAACAACAACAAAATATTAGATATAAACAAATAAATATTTGGAAAGGGAAATTGATGGGAAAAATAGGGCATCTTTTAGTTTGATTTCAGAACATAAAATAGAAAACCGATAGAAAAAAAAGCTAGTGATAGTTCTACTTTTATAAATTTCACCGTCTGGGATCTCAAAAGCCTTTTAAGTTTGGCATTTCGAGATTTGGATTGAACACGCTTATCCCAAACTTTTGAGGATTTTCTTCTCCGATACTTATCAAAATGTATTTCGAAAAGAGCAGATATTTTATCGGAAGAAACATGAGGATTTCTTTGCTACTTTAACTGAGATGATGAATGTTTGTATTTTTAAATTTCAGAACATTTTGGATTTGCTCGGAACGAACATATTCGTTAATATTTGAAATATGAAGTTTCAGATAACTGTTGATTGGAATTTTTTTCTAAAATATATGATCTTTTCATTTTGCAACGTTTGATATTCTTTAACGGCAATAAAATATGTTTATAAGCATATTGTGGCCCTATATTAGCTATACAGTTTAGCATAGAGCTAAAAAAAACTTGGCAAAAATATAATTTTTGGAATAATTTACATGAAACAATTTAAAAAAAACTGACTAAATGTTGGCGTTTTTCAGTGGTTAGAAATGAAAATCATATTGCACAAAAGATAATTTTTTACATTTTCTTAAAATTCATATATATATAATTTTAATGTCAAATTTCAATGTTATATTTTGTTTCTACTTTTTAATCTCTGCTTAAAAATATTTTAAACATTTTTATCAACCGTAAGAATATCAATAATTGTAAATACATTACAAGTAATTATGCAAAAAATAGAAATTCAGGAAGAATATTAAAAATTTTATTAAAAAAACTATCAAATAGGCGGACATTTTCCCCTCTTTGTTTCCAAACGAGTCTAATAAACTTTATGTGATTGTTATAACTAATTAAGATGATGCAATATCAAGAAATGAAATGAAATATTTAATTATAATATTTAATTTTGAAAAGAATCTTTAAGATTTAAATTTATATTTAAAATATTTAACATGAAATAACTGCCAGGAGTAAGACCTGTATGGTAGGAGTAATACGGCATTCACCAGGCAGTCATATTGGGGAAGGGACAGATAGAGTTTATATGTGTTTTTTGAAGAAAAAATATTCGAGAAGCTGACCTAAAACAAGGGATAATATAATAAAATGGTGAGGATAACACAAAGTATTAACGCTCTCATTCCAATATCAATTTAGCTCATGTACCTTAAATTATTTACATGCCTGAGCTTCTCTTTCATAAATTAAAAAAAATCCTTCACCATTCTAGAAAATTGTACTTTTCTTTGTTGATCATAAAATTATTATTATTGGCCTCGTATATTGTAGTCAAATGCAATATAAAGCAGAGATGAGATAATCAATCCAAATTAAAAATAATTCACAATTAGAAAAAATAAAGTTTTAAGTTTCCTTTAATATCCTCAAGCCTGTAATTCACATATATTAATTAGAACAACAGAAGTATAAGTTTGATTCGAAAGTGCATTTTTAGTGACATTTATAAATGTGAAGGAAAAAAATTACAATTGAGGTCCATGGACAATGAACTATAAAATATGACTTAGATAATTCCATTTCTCATAAATTATATGTACAAAAATATACTCGATTCATTTCGTCAAACGCAGCGGTTTTCAGGCAGTGATTAATTTTTTTTTCAAACACTCTTTTAACTTGACCTAAATTGGCATCTGACTGAAAGGCTAATAGACAACAGTAGACTTGAGATTTATTTTTTGTTCATTGAACTCTACGCCACCTCTGTTTCAGATGCACGGAAAATTAATCTTGAAGTGGTCCTCTCTCTTTTTCAACAAAATTTAACATTTTGTTGGGTAGTTTTCGAGGGGGAAAACAGCGTATTGAAAGTAGAGCTTTTTTTTTACCCGTTCACCACAATTTATTACTTTTGGACTCAAAATTATTTAAATGTTTAAGATATCTTTGCACTATATGCGAATAATTTCCTAACTTTTACAAACGTTTTTTAACTTAAACAACACGTTAAACAAACGTTTTTTAACTTAGTACAATAGTTACAAAGCATTGGAACGTTTGTTCTTTGCATTTTTTTTACTTCTGCACAGTTTCACAAAAAATTGTGAAGAAACTTCCTACCATCCCTTTATTTAATTATTGATTTTGGTTCATCTTATGAAATATTTTTTGGCATAAAATTTCATTTAATAACCGTGGAAATGAATGCAAGTTGATAAAAGGAAAATCAGAGGAAAATATGTATGAAAAACATTAAGAAATTTCTTATTGTTGGAAGATTCTATGTATACTTTGCCAATAATAGCTTTTTCCCCTGTATTATTGCATAGAAAAGCAATTATTATTTTCCAAATTTTTCTTATTCGATGCTTGATATAGAGTCTATTACAAAATCAGTAGGTATTAATATATTTAGCTTTTTTAAAATCAACTTTGAAGTCAGTAGGAAATAATTTTGAAATGTGTATGCGAATTTTATGTTAATTATTCAAAAACTTTCCAAAAGAAAATTCTGAATTTAAATTACTTAAGATATCATTTCAACAACTAATGTCTATGAACTAAAAATTTTTTTGAAAAAATAATTAGATCTTTAAAATCTAAAACAATTGTTTATAAATGCAAATAAGATTTAAGCCTTTCATTAAGGAACCATAATTACCATACTGACATCAAACTTCAAAATTCTTTTTTTTTCATTGAGCTCTATATGTTAATATAAAAAATAACTTATTTTTTACTTCGTTTCTGCAGACCTTCAATTTCTAAAAATATAATTATTGGGCGATATAAAACTTAATATTCAAAAAAAAAGGAAATTTATGAAGGAAATGTTTTACAAAAACTGTGTTTGATAATAATTGCGAATGTACAATTATTTGTACTCTCCAAAATCTTATTACAATCTTCAAGGTGTTAACATAAAGAAAACGACAAGAAAAAATTTAAAATATATATATATCATTATGACATAATTAAAAAATTAAACTATCTCTTTACAAAAACCAAATAGAAATATTGGAAAATTATATAATCGTAATGCTATTCTTCAATTCAAATTATAAATGAAGCATAAAATTTAAATTTAAATTTCATTTATTTATATATGAGTATGAGTATAGATGAGTTTAAGTATGCCGAGTTATATAAGATATGTATCTATTTTAAAATGATCTCAAAGAATTTTTCAAAATTAAACCATTTGAAATAGTGGAAGAAAATTTTACACTATTTTCGTTACCCTAACAAATATATTTATTAATATCATTAGCATAACTTTATTAGTTTCTAACGTCACATTAACTACCCAACTCAAGAAAATAGCCGAAATATTGTATTGAAAAGCACTTGCATTAAACATTCCCACATTTAGCTGATGCAAATTCTAACCATAATAATGACTCACATTCTAAGTATTCCTACATACAGAAAAGAAACGGATCAGTTTGTTTTCGTATACTGTTTATCAAGTAAATAAGAACACAAACCTTAAAGCAATTCCTTTTTTTTCGAAAAATATCAAACATCCAGAATTTTGTAAAGTGTCCCTGAAATTATTCTGTCACCGAGCCTCCAACCAAATATTTGTTGACTCAGTAGCGCAAACATAATCCAGGATCTCTGACAGACAGTAATAATCTCTTCACCCGCGTCCGCGGAAAGTCCTTCGGTGAAATCTCAACAATTCTAAAACCAGGAAACGGACGTAGCAGTTTACGTTAAGCGATTTCGGGCGATCCAGTGCTTACTCGAACGTTTGAATAAATATGGCTCCTTGAGTTGGAGTTTTCCTGCGAGAACCAGAAAATGAGTCCGCAAATGAGATTGGTAAAATTGCGGATGCATTTGTCAAGTTCCATCCAATTAGAGTTTGAGTAGAGAGATGCGAAATTCATTTAAACGGATGTTAGAGATATTATTCTTGCATAAGTAACCATTTTAAAAAGATACTTTATATATAGTTATTCAAATTATGAACAGTATAGTTAATCAAAGTAGATTTTTATTATTAATTTTTGGAATTTAAATTAGATAATTTTTTAAATTTAAGATTTTTAAAGCATTGAAAATACATTTAAGTATTCCAATCATGAGCATTTTTTAATAGAAATATATGCCTAAAGGAAACAAAAGGATGATAATAATTAAATATTTTATAATTATATTTTTAATTTAAATTTTAAAAATCACCTATCAGATTAATCCCTATTAAAGCCAGCAAATAAATTATGTTTTATAAAAAAAGTATGCACAAACTTAATAAAACCTTTTTTTCATTTCAAAAAAGAATTTGAAAACTCTAAATTTTATACTGAATTTAAAAATACACAAACAAAACAGAAACGCGCTCTGTATTCGTAGGGCATGACTCTTTTCTAGGAAAAAACGACCACAATTGGTTTTCTAAGACAATGTAAAAGGAAAAAAATTGGAAACATCGAATGCATATTAGATCCACAACTCTTTGAATCTACCTACGAATGTATGAAGCTAGATACTCTTTAAAAAATTCGGAGCATCAAACTAAATAATTAAAATGCAGAACATTCTGTTCGAATGTTCAAAATATGCTCTGTATTTAATCATGATTTTCTGAAAAAATATTATAGGAAATTATACTCTGTTGGTAAATTAGCATGTTTAATTTCAGTATGATTCCGCATGACTTAATTGTATTTCTATTATATATGATACTTACTTCGGATGTTGAATTAACCGTTGAAGTTTTTCAATTTCCGATTGCATCAAATTAAAATAATTTAAATAAAATTTAACTCCAAAGAATATTGAAATCCATTAATGTAATACTAAGCAATATTCGTAATATACAAGAATTATTAAAATTAATAAAATTATAATTGTTATTACGGAAAATATCGGTTTTAAAAATATTAGTTTCAGTTTAATAATTTATTTCACATTGAATCTGTAAAAATTAGTTTGAACAGCTTTCAAGGAAGACATTGTATTCCAATTATTACATACGATATTATGAATTCAATATTATCGAATTCTGCATCCGATATTATGAAGTAAATTTGGCAAAAATGTATTAATTCCTGTTAATTTAGCTGAATCTTCAGGAAAATTTGCATATGAATTTCCTGGGTTGAACTTTATAATAAATTATCCAAAATAGTAAATTCTTATTTAGATCAAAAATAATAATTTTACAAATTTTATTTAGGAATAATCTCAAAAATTCCTTTTCTAGGAATCCAAAATTATGTTTAAGTAGCAAATATGACTATGAACAGTGTTAATATTTCATCTTTTTTATGGCTTATGAACATAAAACTTGAAAAATAGTCGAAACCAACAATAGTTTCATTAACATATCAATGTCTTATGTTCCAGATTTTGAAGAAATTTGCCTTTGATCCTAATTTTCAGTATTTATTCAGTGACAAACCAATAACTAATAAATTATTATTTCTTTTCTAAATACATAATATGCAAAAGGAAAAAAATTTCGAAATTGTGAAAAGAATTTCATGTTGATGTGTTCATATTTTTACAATATGTAGAAATGCAAGTGAAGAAAATATACACGAACCACCATGCTTAAATGGCTATTTATAATCATCAACAAAAATAATGACCCAAAGGATTCTTGGAATAGCAAGCATTGATAAAGAAATAATGAAGTTGCCACAGTAGCAGAAACAATTGAATTAGTAGACAAGGAAAAGGGGACAGAGTGGGGACAGATGGAGCGGTTCTCATGTACATAAACCTACTCTCTCTTTCCATGGTCATTTTTTTCCATAATAAATCAAACTACGAAAAGTCATGTAAGTCTTATGTGGCTAAAATACATTGAATAAACTATATTCATTCTTTAATTTTTGCTTAAACCCTTCCATTATTACAATTGTTCAGAAAACATCTTCGTTTTGTGAAAGATGCACTATAATATTGATTGAAATGTATTTTTATATCCTTTCACTGAATTGCTTCCTTTTAAAGTTAAATTAGAACGCAAGTATTAAAAGTGTATTTGGGTTCGAACCTATTTCCTAAATTTTCTTTAATTAGTATCGTTTTTAGGAATAAATGAATTTCGATGCAGTTCTCAGGTATTTGCAGTAAAAGATAGGGATCTTTTCACAACTTGGACTGAAGGAAATCATGTCAGGTGCGATCATATATTGAAAATGTATTATCCTTAGAAATTGATCCAAAAGTGGAAGAACTTAGTTAAGAAGAGTTTCCTTTTGATAAGATGTTTCTGTATGATCTTTTCTTGAAAATTATAATATTACTTAAAAGTATACAAAATATTTCTCTGTATTACAGATTTTTCATGTTTAAATATTTTTTTAAAATGCCACTAGTTGATTTTCTTCATAATATTTTAATAATGTTATATTTTACTAATATATTAGAAGTGCAAATCTTTCATACAAATACTGGAATGTAAGAAAGATATATAAAGACATTTTGAAACAATTAATGAATAAGCTGAATTTTTATTAATAAAGTAACAAGACAAGAATACTTGTCCTTCATAGGAAATCTTTATCATTGGTATTTAAAGTTTTTGTTTGTTTATTGTTTAGGTATACTGGCAAAAGTTTTATTTAAAATTTGTTCTTTAACAATAAAACATTACGATATTTTCACCTGAAATGTCACTCCTTTTTTTGAATTTTAGTGGTACACTTAATTTTCTGTCAGTAATTGTTAAACTATTACTTTAAAACCAATAAAAATAGTTATCAAAAGGTATGTATTAAAAAATATATGTATAAAATATAACTTTACATTTTAACGCTGCTTACAAAAGAATATCTATAAATTTTTCCCCTATAATTTTCTTTATTGGAAATTTAAAATAATAAATTTTGAAGAAATACTGCACAGAAAGGAAATTGTTATCGCTGAAAAAATGCAATTCTAAATTTTATGATGAAGCGAAATTTTTAAGCATTATTTAGAAAACGAAATAAAATTTCTTTTTTGGCATTTTCTTGTAATTAGAAGCTACTGCTGTTTTTACATATCTGTTTAATCTATTCGTGAAAGCTTTACTCTTCTTATCTTTATGATTCATTTAATGCTTGCTTTTATGCATTGTTAAATCAATACTCGAAGATCAATAAAGCATTTCTAAGTAATTAACGTTTAAATACAAGATTTTTAATACGATAGTGGTATAATACTCCATATCTTTCTTTTGCCTAGAAAATATGCGATTTTACTTATCCCTTATTTTTTTAAAAAATTCATAGCAATACAGAAAACAATCTATTCACATATGTAATCGGTATCCTTAAAAAGGTAAAATTTTGAATGTTATGTGTTAGAGTGATAATAACTTTTTGGTATAATTTTGTTTGAAGTTAATATGATAAAAAATGGAAACAATTATTAATTTCTAATTAATTAAATATTTGAATTCTGCTCTTTGAGAAAGTTTTAAGTATTCTTACATAATGATTCTACAAAATATGGTTAATTGATCTTCGTCGCTTAGGAGAGGGGGGGGATGATCATAAATGCATACAGCCAGAGTACAAGTAATAGAAATTTGCAGTTGATTGGTCGAAAATACGTTAAATTTGAAATGTAACCATTTTTTTCTACAAGAAGGAAAACTTTTTACTCCAGGATCAGATGAAATCTGTTTACTTCGAGACAAGGTTAAAGTGTTTGAAAATTTACTCTTAAATATCTTATTTAGGTATTCTGATAGCGAGTTTGACAGGATTCAGGTTCATATTAGGGAATATTATACACCTCTGAGAGGAAAGCGTCATTGTTATGGATTTTTATTCCTTCACTCCGCATGTATGAAAAACAACGGTGAAGCAAGTGAACTAAATATAAAAAAAAATATTTGTATCTGGAAATAGAGCATTTTGGAATAAAGTCACATGGGTTAATTTAAGATTAGAATTAAGAATTGAATTTGGATTTTAATTAGATTAAGAGATAACATTATATAAAGTCATTGCGATTACATATAATAATATCTCAATCTCAATCCTTTTCACATGTTTTCATATTTTTCAGATAAATAGAGGTGATTATTCATATTATGAATATTTTGAATGATTTGAAATCATTGTTTTTTATGACTTTATGAATTGCGTTTAATGATTTTCTTAAATGAATGTTATGAAATAGCAGACAGACTATCAGTGAATCGGCCTACATTTCCTAATATGAGAAATTCCACACAATTCTTTTACACCATAGAAATTTGCTTTTTCATGATGAATTTATATAGAACAAATTAATAATTGTAAATATTGATAAAATCCAGTTTTATTTACCAATTTATTTTAATTATTGATTTTTAAAACATTATTTCGATTTTTTATAACTATAGTCAATTGCATTTATAGATTAATACTGATACTTTCACACCTTATACTGGGAAATATGTCTTAATGAATCATCTGAGGAAATTTCTCAGCCATAGTAACCGAATAAATTCAAGATTTCTTTAAAAAAATTCTCACAATTGCTTTCAGTTACATTTTTTAAAAAAGAATATAGTTTAAAAATCCCTCGCAAACGCTAGTACGGGAAGTTTTGAGCAAAAATTCATAAAATTTGCTCTCGCATAATTCCAAAACTGAACACTCTGAAAATTTATCTAATAAAATCATGAAAAAAAACAGGTTAATAGTTTTTAGAATTATTATACCTAACAATTTGTTTTATTATTTTAAAGTTGCCAAACACATAATAGATTCTTCTCAAATTCACAACTAAGTGGCTTTAAAGGATGGAAGTAAAAATTTAAATAGATTATCTGGTTATTTGTTTTTGAAACCAAAGTACTATCAAGACAGAATGCATAAAAGTTTTAAGCTTAGACACCTGAGAATACTAGAAAGCCAGCAAAAAAAAGATTAAAAAATTTTCAACTGAAAAAGCATCAAACTAAACATTGTAATTAAACATTATAGAAAGTGCTTTAAAACATAAGACTCCTAAAATATTTCATAAAATCACTCCACGTTATCAGAAATGAAAATATTGAAGAAACATTGGAGCAATTTAAAAAAAACTAACAAACTAGGACGGTAAAAAAATGCTTTAAAACTATACATACATTCAATAAAATGATCAAGCTTACTTCGAGAAATATTTGAAGTAAAAAAAAAGATGCAAGTCACAAAATGCATTTCAATTTATGTTAATTTGATCAGTAAATGTCAAACCTCTTTGCACTCAAGCGATTAGGATTCAAATCGCAGAATGATAGAAATAGAAAAACATAAAAATCAGCGACGTACATGCAAGGAAATAAGGCAAACATTTTACTTTCTAATCTAATCATGTAGGAAGAAATATAGAAATTAGAATTCCAAAGAATAAAAACAGAATAATTGTGAAAAATATATTTTGAAGAATATTTCGTTGAACTAATTAATGAACATCTTTTTCTCAATTTCAGAATATAAATCAAAAATAAATTCTAAACAATCCAATTTTCATTACTTAAGACAACTATTTCTTGGATATTAAAGTTTCCAAACTTGATGTTTCTAAGATTAGTAAAAACGCTTTGTCGATCTTTTCCCTGACACAATTTCTTCATTCCAACTGAGATAACCACTCTCTGTTATGTGTTAAAATTATAAACAATAAGATTTTATAAAAACGTGTTATTACCTCTCATACGATTATTAAATGAAGATACTATAAATTTGAAACTGTATACTCTCGATTTTCTTCCGCCTACTTAGGTTTAAGGCGTGAAAGAAAACTCGTTGTCAATTCCTTCTTCTAAGTAATTTGATGAAACTAAAGAAATCGAAGAATATAAAAATTCAAAAAATAAAACAATTAAATGTCATAAAAAGCTAACACAGGTCTCCGAAAAGAAAAATGAAATGAGAAAAGTATTCTTATTCCTGATTGCGTAACAATTCTTTTTCAAAATTCATTTAAAGGGGAAAAAGATGTATAGTTTATGGAAGAAACGAACATAAAAGAAAGGGAAATTCATAAACCCTCTTTTTCCTCCATGTAAATATGATTGTTAAGTAATAAGGCTTTTATTATCAAGGAATTCGACTTTCAATGAAATAAAAAAAATCAGTCACAATAAAAGGTGCAACAGAAAATAGCGATAAAGCGTCGGATGAAATGGGAAAAATTTCCTCTTTAGAGTAACAAAACTGCAATAAAGGTGAATACAAAAGCATTAATTCCAAAGAATAAAACTTTCAAATATTTTTAAATAAAAAAATATTAAATAAAAAGATTTTAATAGACTGAATAGAGCGGGCTGTTACTATGTTCGATTCCAGAATGTGAGAAAAGGGAAAACTTATAGAAGGAAAAGTTAGTCATACTTCTAATACTTTAGATTTCACCGTCTGGTGGTCTCCAAGATTTGCAAGTATTTGCTTATTCCGAATATTGGAGACTTTTGCTCTCTAAAAGTTTTTAGAAGTATATTCGGAGAAGAAAAGATTTTTTTTACTAGAAGATACCACAGATACCATTTCTTTCTTGTTCGATGATGAATGTTTGTATTTCTAAAATTTTCAAAACTTTTAGTTGGGATGAAATTATTTTCCTCCGTCTGGAATTGAAAGCTTTAGTTCCCACTCGATTTAAAATTTGTTGTACCATGGTCAATCTCCTTACGCAGTCAGCGATTTTAAGACGAGGGGGCGTTTGTTGTTTTAAGTAGCACCAACTAGGGTCAAGAATATGTCTTAACTACTCACGCATCACATTTCTTGCACGGGGAAAATTCACACTTCTCACAGACAGAAGAGATGAAGAGCAACCATGCACGAACCAGGACTTGAACACAGGACGTCCAAATCATGGGGAAGACACGTTACTCCTATGCCAGGACGTCAGCTTAAAATTTGTTTTATAATTTAACGTTTTATCATTTAACTGTAAGTAAATATTTTATATAAAATAATAAAATGTTATCCTTGTGATTATTCATAAGGATAATATTACTAATTTCAGAATAGGAATTAATTTTATATAATTTCAGAATAGTAATATAAATTTAATTAAGACAGATTATGGAAATTATATCAAGAAAAATAAGCCTTAATTATCAATTATTTAAAAGAATAGATATAAAAAAAGTATTGAAATATTTCAAAATAACTCTTTTTAACTGTTTTGCTCATTATTTCGAAGCTATCCGAGGAAATTTGTGACTCCCTCATAATTTAGAATTGTTCCTCAAATTTTTTAGATGGCTAAGACATATATGCCTATATTTCATTAATCAGACTGCAACATAACACCAAATTTGAACATTTAATCCATGGCTATTAGAAAAAGATTCAAAAACCTACTTTAACCATTAAATTGCTATTTTTTAACTATCTAATAAAATAGCATTTTCTATTTTGGAAATAATTTCTCATTTTGATTCAAATGAAAATCCATTGAGTATTTGAATTATCTATGTATTCAAAATAATTTTATTGAATTGTAATCGTTTATTGAGTGGGTTTTTTTGCTTGCAACTATTGCAATCGATGCCTGTATGACACCCAGACAAAGCAGTTAAGTGGTTAAGAGATCTTATCCAACTTCGTTGTTTAGCCTGCATCATAAAGTCAATTGTATCGTATCAACTGTAAATAATCATTCAATGAGTTTTTGAGGGCAGTAGGCTAATTACTTTAATAGATACGATAAAATTTCCTGTCTAAAAGATTTTTGAAGCTGGGAAATGGCAGCCATATTGGTTGGTGACGTACTGGAGTGTCTATGAGAGAATTCTGGGATTCTTCGTGGATTTAATCTAAATAATAACTAATGAACTCATGTTGTTCTAACGTTTCGGCAAGAAATTGTCAATATGGATAAGAAAGACACTCAGCTGGAAGATATTCTAAATTTAATTTCTAAATACATTGGACTAATCCAAGCGAGATAAAAATAAATTAAATATCTAGCCTAAAATTACTTGAGCTGCATGCATTCACTAATAACCTCGCTATCTATGGTCATATAACCCTTGATGTAAAACGGAATAAAATAAGCAGATGCAAGTTGTCGAGTTCTCAAAAACAGCAATAATAAAGAAGAAACTTCTACAAATAGAGCATTTTTTAGAACTGTCGGCAGAAAATGCTGAAAAATTGTGTATACTTAGTTATCTATCGACAAGTCTAGTTTCAAAACAATATTTTGGACTTATTTTGGAATGAGCCTGATACTTTTGAGGTGCAATGCAACACCCGAGCTCGTACCCATTCACCCTCCTAACTTCTGCATCACACCAGTAGATAGGCATTTGGCACCGATAGATTTTGCATATTTTAAGGTGGAAGCAATTTATTGTATCTAGAATTCAAACCTCCTTCGATTCCAAAGTTGTAATCTTATCAACAGACTATCGCAGCATTTAGATAAAAAGTAACAAATTTATTTAAATATGATTAATTGGAGTATCCATAAATTAATATATATAATAATTCAGAGTTTCATTCAAAAGTATTTAGAATGTATTTTTCTAATAATTATATCATAAATGCCTTTTTCTATATGCATATCAGATTTTGTTCGTTCGAAAATCCACAGTACATTTTGTGTATTACTAATTTTGTTAGTTTAAAACTTCACCTAAAAAGTCTGAAAATTATATTTTATGTAAATTTTCTGAAAATTATATTTAAAATTTTGTTTAATATATTATGTAAATATATTGTTAAGAGCAAAATACATTTTTTTTATTTGTCTAAAATTTCGAAAAAACTATTAAGATTTAGCTTGAAGAGCAACATTCATTTTCATTTTCAAATTCCAATTGCAATGTGAATTTTCATTCGGGCTTTTAGTATTTCATTACTTTTTTTAAAATATTTTAAAATAAAGCTCTAAGATTGGTCCATAAAAGACATAATAAAATTCATAAATTTTAATTATGAATAAAATGCATTCGTTCCAATGTTTACCAGTGAAATTTTATTTTAATGATTAGAAATAAGACGCGTAACGACATTTGGAGATGGTGAATTTTTCATTCTGTATTTACTAGAGAAATATTTATTTTTGGAAACAAGTCAGAGGAAGACTGTTAGTAAGATAGGAAAATCATTAAATCATGAAATGAATTGTTTATTATTTACGTATTTCACATATTTCACAAGTTTTAATAACATTTCATACAAATCAACATAATAGGTTTTAAATTGAAAATATAAAACTAAATTTTCTAGAAAGAAATATTTCATGCCATCTAGTTGAAATAACTGCATAACTTTAATTTTTATGGCAATGAAACAATTCACGGCGAAATTTATATTTTTTTCTTTATTTCATTAGAAATAGTTGTTTTTATTTCCTGATATAGGAAGTGTACAAGGATAAAGTATTGTAAGCACCCAAATAATTTAACTCCAATAATATACCAAAGCTTCAAGTCATGAACATACCTGAAGGCCTATACCCATCCCTTTTTTAAAAAATTCTACTAGTTGTTTGAAAAAATAGAACCTAAACAAATGGAACGAGTTGAAACAATGATATTTTATATGTGATCTTTATAACAAAATATAGTACTAAAATGTAGCATTTTGCTGCCCTAGACAATGTGAAATGATACTTTTACTTTTTGTGTCGTTTAGTAGTTCTTAACCTATTTCCTATTCATTATAAATTGTTAAAATAATTTTGAATGTTAATAAAGCAAGAAAATAGCATTCCTGCGCGATATCTATAATATTGCATTGCTTAACCAGTGGTTCGACCATTATTAATATTGAAATAACCCTGTTATTGCCTTAAAAATAAATAGGAGAGGTATATTTACAATATATAACTATTTATATCTCAAAACTAAATCTGACTTTACTTATTAATTATAAAAATAATTGAACTTATAAATATATTTTTTTAATTCTTTCAATTAATCATATCAAAATTGGTTAAATCTATCTACTTACGCTTTCCTTCCCCCCAGACAAGCGTTCTTAAGTGACTATCTTATCTGCTTAGATGGATTAACACCTTTTCCAAAAAAGGTATTGTATCAATATTTGGGTAAGTTAAATTTGATTATATTAACGTTCCATTGTATAGCAGCACTAGGGCTATTTTAGGACGGACCTCGTAATTTTGAACCGGGTTCAGATGACGAGGATGACACTCGAGCTGGCACCCTCTCTTCCCAAAGCACCAGCGGTAGAACGTTTGGTCGTGACAGATGTAGCGAGAAACAGGGTACCTTACACTAAGATTATTTGATGGAATCCAGTCGAAACGGAAACCCTACGACTAACGAGCCGAGACCTTAATATTAAGCCTCGGCGGCTCGCTTGAACAAAAACCTTAATAAGAGATGAATTCCTCCCTATTTATCCGCCCCCATTCTTTCGAATACGATTTTGTTTAAGGATAGATAAGCGAGATTTGGTGAAATTTTTTATCATGAGAAAAAGATTAGTATCAAGTTTTGACCAACTGGGATTGTCTGTTAAATGATATATAATTGTTCAGATGCGATCATTCAGAAATACAACATGGTATATACCAGAAATTTGAAGTGTGGTTTTGACCGTAAATTTTTACGCATATGTTGAATTATTATGTAAAATTAATAGCATTCCTATTAAATAAAAGGAATAGAAGGGTTTTGCAATTTACTGACTGTACAATATTAAAGGTTTTCATTCGATCAAATATCAAATGCCACGGAATGAAGAGAAAATTCATGCATTCAGAAGAATCTTCCAGATACGAACTATGAGCATGTGGAGATTGAGTTTGCCAAGGATCAAACACGCGACGCTATAGCTTGTATCCGCGTAACATAACCACTA
The DNA here is from genome assembly GCA_026289955.1 of Argiope argentata. Taxonomy (NCBI): domain Eukaryota; kingdom Metazoa; phylum Arthropoda; class Arachnida; order Araneae; family Araneidae; genus Argiope; species Argiope argentata. The sequence continues at coordinate 541,449 of JAOUZG010050597.1, read as the reverse complement.
GACTGATCACCATATCCAAAGGTTGTTAACTACTTTATGTCTCTAGAGCTACAAGCATCCTATCGGGTTTTAAATATACTTTTAAGGCTAAATTTGTCTTTTAAAGCTTAAATATTTTTACAAAAATGCTATATACAAATATATAAGATTTAAAAGATAAATATATAAGCGAGTTATTTTATTTATTCGTTTGAATGAAAATATCATTAGATTGCTATTTGTAATAAAACATAACCAAATTATGATAAATGAATAAAGAGTCGTTATTTTTCTTAAATAATATGAAAAGAAAAATTTAATAGGTATAGATGGTTTGAATGAGAGACAGGATGAATATAAAAACATACATTTAATATATTTTTGAAAATTTATTTGAAAAAAAAAGAAATTTATATCAAAAGCGAGGAGAATCATCATAAAGCTGATTAGTCAACAGTAGTTGTATTTGATGTAAATGCGTTTAATGATTGTATTTTTAATTGCTAAAATGAAACATCTATATAGTGTTCCAGAATAAATCACAGATTTTTATTCGATACGATAGAAAATGTGAAGATTTTTGACAATTTTATTCCCCTTCTATCCTTGTTGCAATTGGCTGATATTTATTTAGCATCGATTCTTTGATTAACTTTTTCTGAGTTCTATCATTTCGAAAAAAGTGAAATTTTTTATTTGAGTACCAGATGGAACAAGAATCCCAAAAATCGAAAGAATATCATACATAAACACATGTTGCTATGATTTCATAATAGTTTAATTTTTAAATAAAAATTTCCAACATGAAAAATATAACTTGGAACCAACTTTGGCTTTCATTTATAAAAAAAGAAATGTTTATTCCTCTTCTTTGAAATCCTTATGTCAAATGAAATAAAAAAATTAGCTAAAAATGGGATTCAGCATATAATTATACTTTCTTTTAAAGAGAAAAATCAAATTAATGCTCTACATATTTTATTCAACGTATATTTGACTTAGCTGAACCTCCTAAATTGGAGATATATGACGATAATCTAAAAACCATTCTAGGTGTAATAAGAAAAATTTGTCATTAATTGATTCTCACAATTAACTAAGTTGGTTGTTATTTTGTTGCCTCAACAACGCCTTTAAATTGGTATTATTTTTGTGAAAATGTGTTAATTACTGAGTTATATATGTGCCCCATGTTAATGAAAACTGAACTATATGAAATATGTAGTAATAAATATTCTAACTGTTCACTTTTTTTATTTTAAAGTATTAATGAGTCTGTATTAAACTAAAGGTTAACTAGTCTAAAATGATCTAGATTAACTTAAATATTAAGTATTTTTTCGAGTAAAAATCTTTTTATAAAAATAAAACTGCTTATCAGTTAATGAATAGATCCTAAGCCGATCTTTATTGATGTTATTTTGTTCTATCCATTCCTTATCCACAATCACAGTCTAGACACAGAAGACAAAGAGACACATAGTCCAATTTATTATCTCTTATCTGTTTCTTAAATTACTTTTTTGGTCATAGGCATATGTTGAATCAGAATTATTTTTTAATTTTAGAAGTCAGAATTTTTTTTTTAATTTTAGAAGTAAATAATTTGAACTTTACAGAAAGTTTTGAAATAAAAATTCGCAAGTTTGTTTATATTTTTATAAAATAAAATATAGTCAGAAAAAATGGATATTCTTTTTTATTAATATTAATGAATTTGAATGAAAATTCGATTGTTTACGTATACAAAAATGCGACATATGTAAATTAAAAAAAAAATTCTAAGAATTGAATCGTCCAAAAAAATAACATAGTAAATTCATTCGCCAAAACAACAATTTACAGGTATTAAAAAAATAACATATTTAGACACGTGCGTTCCCTGACCCGAATCAACGTCTATTGGAAAGACTGAAACCAGACAAATCGCCAGAGATTTTACTTCATCGTTGAACTTTACACGACATCTGTTTCTGATAATTCCAAAAGTAAACAGAATGTCTGGGAAGGAATTACTCTTCAAATCGTTTTATTTTTGTTTTTATTTCTTTCATATAAATTAAATAAATCCTATTGAATGTCTTTTCCTAGAAGAAAAGAAGCCGGCAAACAGCGGTGGTTTTTTCCCATCCATCTTAGATTCCAACTTTTTTTTTCTGCTTAGAAATTGTGTCGATACATTTTTTTTTGTTATTCTGCTGTGTACACTGATATTTTTAAAATTTCCTTGATAATATTTTTAATTAAATACCGAAACTTAAACAAAATCCAAAAATAAAATTTCAATGAAATATTTCACTGAACATTTTACTTAAAAAAATTGTCTTTATGTTTAAAACCGTCCTCTACAAAATATAAATATTTTAATTAAAACGTTTAGACAAATGATAACAGACGAATCCGAAGCAGTCACAAACATATGAGGTTACTAGAAGATATACATTTCAAAATTCAGATTGCAAATAATAACAGAAACAATTTATGTGTATTACACTTTTATCTGCCTTATTTTTAGAGCAATTTATAGTTATTTTTATTACATTCAAATGATTTTTATGCTATCATTTTTAAACCACTGAAACCAAACATAATCACAATTATAATGTAATGATAATAAATTTAAAAATTTAATACATTTCCGATCCTATATATGTATTTTTCCAATATATTTATACTGGGGAAAATAAATATGTATTGAATGCCCATATTGACCTTAATTTATTGGATAAGTTTACGGTTCAGGTGATCTGAATATGGTTTCTTCTTTATCCTTTGCAACTATTTGAAGAAAAAAAAATCCCCCCCTCCACTTTCAACGAGGGTTTTAAAAACTTTCTCAGTGTCTATACAATATCCGTTGAAGCGTAAGTTGAAATCTTGGAAAATTCTTTACTTCATGATTCCAGCGGTTATATGCTGCATTTTTTTCTTCTTCTGTTGAAAACAGTAAAGAAAATTCTTCTTTTTCCAGCATTATTTCGCAGAAAGTCGAGGAATCCTCTTTTTTTTTCTTCGTTGCTCGATATTTGATTTTTGTTTTACCTTAGGAAATCTCTTCCCTGAAATATCAAATTTAATTTCTTATAACTTTTAAAAGAAATAAAAATTGCCGGACTGACAATATGAAGAAAATTTAGACGTAAAGTGTTAATAAATTTCTTTTCAGACTAAAGACACCGAATACGAATCGCTTTCTGTTTAGAAAAGCGTAATTGTTCTCATTTATTTATAAAAAATCTTTTTTTCGTTTTGTCTTATTCGATGTACAATTTTTTAAACATATCTTATCAATGTAGTAATTTTGCATTTTAAGTTTAATTCTTATCAACGTTTAAATGGATAAGAAGTATCTAGATAAAAGTGAAGTTTCTAGAGTACTCATTCAAAATCTTATGATGAAAGTTTGAAAATAAAAAATAATAATATCAATCATTTATCAAATTCTTACTGACAAAAGAAAATGAATGCAATATTTACAAATATTTAAATTCAATAGCATTAGAAGGATCCTATGTATAAATATCTGAATAAATTGATTATAAATACTCCATTCTAAAATTTCCAAATTCTACCATTGTCGTATAAGTTTTATAAGTAAAAACACACAGTATAAATAATATATTTTGAAATGCCATTACTTTTCTTATCTATTGGCAATGCTTTAAAATATAATTTTAGAAATTCCTAAAAATAATTATTCCTCCCAACAAAATGTAAGAGCACAAAATAATTTCTTTTAATATTTTTCAATCGGGAAATTTTTCAGCTCATTGTACATTTATTTTAATTTTGTGATAAATTTGTAAGAAAAGAACGTATGCGTTTTCTGTAATGTCATATTAGGCATTTCTAGATAAATAGAAAATTGGGTTAAATTTCTAATAACAAAATTTTGGATCTCTAATATATATGCATATATCTTTTAAGATAGTCATTTGAGAGTCCTATATCATGCTTCAACACCCGCAGCTGCCAGAATTGATATATAAAATACTAATTATTACTTTACAAAAGGAATGGGATAATATAAATCTTTGTTTTCTCTCTATTTAGGTACTTGCATATCTCTGTACACTAATAATTATATGGCATACTGACATATAGCTAGACATTTAATGCTTGTATAATGCCATACATATATTATAACTAGATTATTATTACACAATTACTGTTAAATATTTAATATACTTGTTATAACATCTCACATTCATTTAAATGCATTAAAATAAATGGTTTTCATAATAAAAACATCAAAAGTATTTTAAACAGACTATCAACTTTAGTTTTCAAATTCAAAATTGAAAAACATATATTTATTCATAAAAAGAGAAATATTCAAAAAGATTTATTCACATTAAGATTTAAAAATGCAATTATTTTGAGAGAAGAACGAAAATATTCGATTATAACCGAGTGATTACGAATCGAAAAAATGATACATAAAATCTGTTAAAAAATTAATCAAGTCAGAAACAGAATGTAGTAATCAAAATTAGATTGCGCGCATTTAAATTACGAGAAGGTATTATTGTCACTAATGGCACTTGTCATGGACAAGCTTGCTCTTGCTGTTTGCGATTTTAAGCCAAAGGTGAGTCTCTTGTTTCAAGTAGCTCCAACTAAGGCCAAGAGTACAATTTAGCAACGAAGTCATCACATTTGCTTCCACAGCCCCTTCTTACAGGGGAACACATTCATACACCTCACAAATAGTACACAGAAGAACAACCATGTCCTAACCGGAACTAGAACTCGGAACGCCTAGATTACGAGGAAGACGCGCAACCTCTTTGCCAAGACGCTGGCAGGAGAAGGTAAAAGAACGATAACTAATAAAAATAAACTTCGAACAATATATATACGGATCATGAGTAACCCTTTAAATTAAGTGAATAATGATGCATTGAATTATTTCTTCGAGAAAAAGTTTAATTTATGACGTTACTAAAGTAAAGTTCAGAAATTAAACATTTTGCCACATGTCTTTTTCTTAGGTGCTTATAAACACATTTACCAGATAGGAAAACAATGGTTCTATGTTATATAAAAAATGCAAATGCGTTTTTTGGGCTCTAAATTATTCATGGACTAAAACAAGACTAAAAACAGCCATCTGCATCTCATTATTCCTTGTAGCATTTAATTCAGAATTTTTCTGAAATTAAACATTCCTCCAAGAACAGTTTATGCTTAACTGTGTTTTAGTGTCCATATTATACAAAACTGTGGAGAAAAAGCATGAATGCTAAGGGGCAGGATTTGAAACAACACAAAATGAATAAAAAGAAATGCGAATCTGTGTTAAAAAATGTGAGAAAAATGGCTGATAAATAGAAAGATCTAGCTTTATTGAATTTAAAGAGAGCTATAACAACAACCATAACATTTTTTTTCAACTGCTTTATAAATTAGTGAGGACTAAGGGTTTAATTGATTTCAAAAAGAAAAATAGATAATCGGGATAAAAAGATCACTAACACCAAGAGGACATTGATTTAAGAGAGTTGTAATAATGTAGATAATGACATGTGATTTGATTCTGTTTTATACCCAACAAACTGTACATCTCTAAGTATTGGAGAAGGTAATTTCAGTTTCTACCTTGATATCTTTTAAGAACCATGAGTTCAATATTAAGATAGATTGTCTGAAAATTTCAATAAAGACATAAACATGTAACTTTGCTTTCCTGCAATCATTCAGTTTCTCACTATTTTTAAGGATATTTGCATCAATATTTGCAATTGCTTGATTTGTGATTACTTCCCAAATATTTTTATTAAAGTGATAATAACCAAGTAAAAATTTCAATATAGATTCCAGATGACAAAATATTTGAAACTCTACCAAGGTAGTTAGTTTAGCATAGATATATTATCATTCCGTTGTAAAGCAACATTAGGGATATTTTGGGATGGATTTTGTAATTTTGAACCGCTGTCAGATGACGAGGACGACACCTAATTAGGCACCCCGTCTCCCCCACACCTCACCAATCCAGTGAGAGAACGTTTCGCACTGATGAAATTAGGTTTCAAGAAGGTTCCTTACACAACAGTTCTTCAGTGGAATCGAACTGGAACGAAAACCCAAGGGCTCACGAGTAAAACCTTACCAACAGGCCCATAGCGTCCCTCCTCTAACAAGGTAATGAATTTGACAGATGCCAAAAAGATCAAATAATATCTTTTCATTTAGAATATATTTTACAGCCATGCATTGGAAACAATCAACTCCAATTCCGAGTCATAATACCAATTGTTTCATTAAGCCAAGATTCGTATGAAATATTGGTGGAAATATTTTTGTCAATCATTAGCAATTAATTCACTTATCTGTAAATTTCTATAAACGAGTAACGTAAAAATTAGAGAAGGGACAACCCCTTATAGGAAGCAAGCTTGTTGCTACTAAATTAGGATGTCTTTACTTGCCTTTCTTCCAACGATTAAAACTTTTTATATTTAAAAGACCTAAATGTAAACATTGAGACAATTAACAATCCTTCTTTTGCGCATCTGCGAAACAGAATTATTTGTCACATTAATATTAGAATTGGTTTAGTGCAAATTAAAAGAAATAATATATTCATCATTATATTTTCTTACAGATATTTTCTATTTTATTCGTTAAAAAACACAATCCAATTTCTTAAAACTGCCATATACCGGGTCATATTTTATAGGATATGAAAAAGAGAAATATTATTAAATAATACAAGTTAGTTATTTCATTTAAATTGTTGAATATTTTACTCCCCGGTTTCCCCAAAATAGTGAGGTTATATTAGGTTAATGTCACAGTAAGCAAACAAAGTCGATAATTGGTGATATTTTTCTGAAGAATATGCTATGTATACAGCAGCATTTCATTCAGAAAATTTTTAAAGGCTTTAATAAAACAAATAAATTAATGCAATAATTCAAATTAGCAGAAATGTATGGAATTTAAAATCTGCAAAACATATGATCTTTTGAATGTCTAAGTCAATTCCTCAAAAGTTGCACCAGTTTTGATATCCGCAATTTTCAAATACCTTAAAAACATTAAAAACTTTTTTCTGAATTGAAAAAAAATTATGTTAGAAAATGTTTTGGGGATGAGATTTTTAGCGTCAACAATTCGTTAGCGAAAAATAAAAATTTTATTATCTGCACGAGCATCTCAAAAAATCAGCTTTCAATAATGCGTTGCCATCACATTTACAAAAGCTCCGATTTAAAAAAATAATGACAACAGCAAATGAAACCTAGGAAATTGTCATTTTGAGCACGTGTAAAGGAAATAAATAGGAAATTGGATATTTTTTTAAACAATGAATGCGAGGTAAAGTTTTTTTAATCGTTTGCATTACTAAATTGACTCATTCACCGAAACCATTAAAATGAATAAAAATGTAATTTAACTTGCACGAGCACGTGGTGCTTGCCCATACAAAAAAAAATATTCTCTGACATGATACACTGAAATATGCATTGCAGATTTCATTTTAATCTTTTATTTTCTGGCTTTTATTAGGACAGTATTATGTTTTATATTGTATCTGTAAATTCAATGTACAAAAATTCTCTAAAATTCAAATGTACTAAAACAAATGTACAGTTAAAAATTCTAAATTTTTATTACTTTACAGTATTCTTAATAGTAAAACGTGCCTGAGGAATTGTATGATAATTTACATTCCGTAGCTTTATCTACAATATTTTTTGCAATAAGATTAATATTTATTGACTAAATTAGCTTAAATGTTTTTTTACGTTATTATAAGCAGTTTTTTTCTCTAATTGGAATGTAAGTCAGACATGAGTTGCTTAAAAAGGAACTATTTTAATATAATCAAATATAAATACAAAATTCAAATTCATATTACATTATTAAATAAAGGTCAGAAAATAACAAAAATAAAGCTTTATTCAGCATAATCGAGTAAAACTAAAAAAATAACTACCAATTTAAAGCTATATACTTATTTATCAGACACGGCAGCATTTATTTTTATTTCATTAAAGTAATGCTTCTTCTCCTTAGAAATACTCAATTTATATTCCTTTGATAGAATTTACTAGTTTATTTCAATAAAGCTTATAATAAACAATATAAACATATGAACTGATGAATTTACCAATGATTCAGAAACCATCTATAAAAGTTGCCATTATGTATGTTGTAATTTATGAAGACATAACGCAAATGACTATATATTTCATCAAGTAAAACGTTATTTATATTTCCCAAAGGTAATTAAATAATTCCAGGATATAATTACTAATTACCTCTTATTAATCGCCTCCGAAGACTGCAATTATATTCCTCATCAGACTTGAAAAGCATTGAATGTCACACAGACCGGATATTTGAGTGCTTTCACTGCGCAATCTAATCTAAGGCTCGGCAGATTAAGCAAATATACCTTAACAATAATTAAGCGCTTAATGATAAGTCGATATCGCAACGAGATAATTAAACTAGTTTCGACACATCTGTTTTACGACTTATATAAATACGACTTTTGAATGAAAACATTGAAACATTTTCCCTCGCAAAGATCTTGGAATTCAATGCATATATTAAGCTTATTTAACGATATAACATGAAATTTTCCGGTTTAAAATTGGTAATAATTAAATTATTTCTAATTAAATATACAAAGAAAATCTTGTATTTTAATGAAATTAAGTTTTAGGCAGTGATCTTTTTGAAAATTAGAAATAATAAGCCATCATATAAGTTCTTTTAAACGCTTGAAATAACATTTAAAAAAGTGATGCAACTTTGGCTGGTAAAATGTAGTAATTTAATCTACAATGACTTAAAAAAACAAATGGAATTTTCATGTGAAAGATAACTCAGTTTTCAAGTTTTTAACTTAAGGCAAAAGATAAAGCGATTTAATTTCCAATAATATTTTAATAAAACTAATAAAAAATAACGACTTTTTTACAATAATGTGGCATGTTTTCTTAAATTCTAAAATTTTTCCAAAAAGATACGATTTTCGACATCATACATTCACACCACTCTGCTAAGAATCCAATTAGTCAATTTCAATTTTTCAGCATAAATTAATCTTGGAATTACTCATTTTAAAAACATTGAATCAAAAATAGTGATGATTCAGATTAATTAAAAGTGAATTTGAAAAATTCAAAAATCCTGAAAAACGAGTAAAAAAATTAGATGAGCTCTTCTCTTATAAACCTTTACCTCAAGTACGTCTAATTAATGCACGTAATGCATTAATTAGATCATGGTTTATCACCGGCTTACGTTTTATGTAAAAGTTATTTAAATTATTTATTGCCATGCATTTCATCGAACTTAGAGTTATCTCTAAGTCTTAACTTCCCAATACTAATAGGATAAATTTTTGGGATACAAAAATATTATATCTCAACATAAATATTTATATCATTCTTTCTGGTTGCGTAATGGTTTCAAAGGATATATATTGAGAATCATTCTCGCTAAATTTATTTGAAGAATGTTGGAGAAAATGCAAAAATACTAGGTTTAATGGAAGTAACTCAATCAAGTTGTGAACTTCAATACATGCGAAACACTAAGGCTGATATAGGAGCAGGGGCAATGCAAAAGAGGATAAAAAATGTTGCTCGTGTTGGCTAATTATACTCAAGAGACCCGTCATTTCCTCCATTATCTGTTTTTTCCTCCATTTCGATTTAGTTTTCCTTTCCACGAAGAAACTCTTACATATTGATTCCTTTTTATATGCATGCCTGCTATATCCGAATGCTTTTGATAATTATTCAGCATTACAGAATTAATGTCACAAATTATAATGCTTAAAAAGACATTAAAAATTTTTCTTACATTTAATGAAGTACAACTGCATATTTGTTGTTGTATCTAATGGCAATTGCCATGGATAAGTTCACTAAAGCAGACAGCGAATTTAAGAAGAAGGTGCGTCTCTTGTTTAAAAAAGCGCCAATTAGGACCAAGATTACGTTTTAGCCACTCATTCATTCACATGCAATTGCACAGTCACTTTTTACAGGGTAGGAAAGCACATTCACACATTTCACATATATAACAGACGAACAACAACCATACCCGATCCGTAATTTGAGCCCAGAACGCTCAAATCATGGGAAAACGCTCTATCCCCACGCCAGGACGTCGGCTAGTTACATATTTATATCAATGAAATAAAGTATGTTCAAAGCTGTGCATAAATTTTCCAGTATTTTATTAACCATTTCTAAGGTCGTGGGAAATATATTTCTCATCAAATTAATCAATCTTTGTGTAAAGGTATATAGGTTGACATGTTCTGGCAAATTTTTCTCTAAGACAGAAATTAGAAGTTTTAGTTCCTTTATCTTACACAAAATGGAGCCTCTTGCTTCGTTACTTAATTATTATTTAACACAGTTATCTAGTAAAATTATATTTAGCTAATAAGCTGAATGAAATACTTCTTTTAATCCAATTTTAATCCTACAAATATTGTATTAGATTACGAATAGTTGAGGTCTCACTAAAAAGAATACTATTTCAAATTTTTGCTGAAATCACCCTCTATTTCCAATTATCTTTACTGATATCTGTTTTTCTTATTTTTGATCCCTAATCAACTTCTAATGAAAGTAACTGAAAAAAATTCAAGCACATGATGAGAAAAAGCTCATTACATTATATAAACTGTACAAAAACTTTCATTCCTTTTGTTCCAATGTATACGAAATGTATATTGGGAAATCATCAAAAATTTCTACATTGCAATTTTTGTAAATCTTTGTTTTAAAAATCATAGATTTTTGAAAAAGAATTTGGAAATTGCGTTTATCTTTAAATTGAATAACTTAAGAAATGCAGCAGATAAGACAAATGAAATTCTTTATGTGATATTTAGATTGAAATTGAAATGTCTTCTGTTTCCATGTAATCATTAAATGGAAAAAATGATAGACAAACGTTTAAAAAATGCATCATAGTCATCGGTATGGAGATTCGAACCAACTCTACCAAATGTTGACTGACAATCACTTTTGTAAATTTCTTTTTTTGATATGTAACTTTTTTTATATGTAACCTCATAACTTTCGAATACAAATATTCCACAAAACCCGATTACGTATTCGTAAATTACAACTCAAAAATTTTTATTAATGATATTAAATGGCAGAAAAGGCTTATTAAAAGCATATAACATAACTTGCACAATTTTGCACTTAGCAGGCATTCAACTGAAGGCGGTTATGGAGAACATTCCATATTGTCGTATGCGGCATATGTAATTGCACAGCTGATTGTCTCGTTGATTTTAAGGACTACGAGGTAAAGTTTCTTGGATACGATCAATATTTTCCTGCGAAATGCTCGGTCTTCCCGTTCCCTTTAGGTGTAAAACGCTACCAGTTTCCTGAAATTGTGTTAACCAGCGTCTGATAGAATTATCCGAAGGAGGATCTTTAATATACGTGGTCCTGAAGTGACGTTGAGAAGTTATGACTGATTTAGCTACGGAAAACCACAATACACACATTGCTTTTTCTCGCACGGTTGCCATTTTTATTTATGACGTCATAATCACCCAGACTGAAAATGTTCTAAGATTGCTTTTTTGTCACGTAAAATTCTTTGTGTTGCAATTTACGAATAAGTAACCAGTCTTTGTGTAATATTTTTTATTCCAAAGTTATGAGGAACGGAAACACCTACAATTAATGAACACCGTATATTAAGTAAATATGTAAAGGAGTTGAGAAAACTTTTTGAAGGAAAAATCCTATTGATAAGTCAAAAGCTATATAAAATATTTCTGGAATATTAGACAGTGGGATAACACACACACACACACACACACACACACACACACACACACACACAC
>JAOUZG010050597.1:487916-529606 GCA_026289955.1 Argiope argentata | reverse complement strand
ACACACACACACACACACACACACACACACACACACACACACACACAGTGGAAAACCAATTTAAAGGAAATTCAATCAAGTTGTCAATGAAAGAAGGTTCAATGAAAAAAATACATTGTCCACCATATATGTGTAAAATATATATATTTGCATGAAATAATTAAAATTATGTAAATATAATATTAATGCAATGAAATGCAAAATTAGTTCTGTTGGAAATCATCAAAAAATAAATTAATACCATTACAGAACATTATCTGCGTGTCATTATAATAAAGGTTTCAAAGAAATTTGAATTCCAAAATATGGAAATTTTCCTAGAAGAATTGTAATTGTAATTTATTTTTTATGGTCATCGATATTTATTTAATGAGGCACGTTGAAATGACAGCAAACTGTTAATTATCTTCCGATCGTAAATGGAATAACTAAAATTTTTCTTAAAACCCCACTGTCTAAATGGTTTTAATAATATATATTTCAAAATCGTTTTAATGATAGTATTTTCATCTTAAATTGTGAATATCATCATTATTTTTGCAGAAAATGATTCTTTAATGCGCTCTAAGAAACGAAAATGCATCTTGAACTTCATGGAATGAGATTATGGAGTTTTGACAAAACTATGCATTAGATTAAAGTAAACATTATTGTTGGTAATATTACTTTATGAAATACAATTTAAACTATTTTTAGTAATACCCTTTACTGTAAAATACATATAGGAAGACCATAATTAGTTTCTAAGTCATGACTACGAGAAAAGCCAAATATATTGGAAAGTATCATGTCAGAACTTGTTTTTGGGATAAGGATTTTGATGTCAACAAAAATCCATTGGTGAAAAATACAAATTTTATTATCTGCACGAGCATCACAAAAAATCAACTTTTAATAATGTGTTTCTGTCTTTTTCATAAACAAATTGTACCGTGGAAAAATATTTTAATCGTCTGAATATTGTCTCAAGAGTTTAATGCATATTCAAGAGTTTAATCAATATTTATGCTTTAGAATCATGAAAATTTAAGGGGAGGGGCGGCACACTATACTATATCTTCTGAAATTAGATCTATCTACTTATAAAACGAATATTACAACCAACTAAATGGATGAAATGCTGCTTAAAGTATTTATTATAAACATTGTATCAGAAAAGAAAATTAATACTAAGCAGTTGTAAATTCATGTATCTTATTATGCAAAAAATTACAACTTAGAATCATACATAAGTAGACAGAAGTTTCTTACATGATTTTCATGCAATCATTTTAAACTATAAATTTGAATAAATAATTTAGAAGTTAATGTTACGTTGTCTGTCTGTCTATCATATTACATGTATAAGAACTTGTTTACTAAGAAATACTGTATGTTACAAGTAATTTAACTCACTGCTTTATGGATCTAACTATTTATATCTATAGGAAATTTCGAATAAAAAATGGTGCTAGGAGTGTTGTTGATTTCTGTTTACATGTATGTATCGTGACATGATATTAGAAAATAAGAATAAAAAAATTATAAACTTTATGCACAATTGCATTTCAAGCATGCAATTTTAAAAAAAGTCTTTAAAAAGAATGTGTACGTATATGTGGCCACAATAGTTAAAAAATTAACAACTCTTGCTCTCTCATTTAACTCTTGCTCTCAATATTGGAAAGCTATAATGAATCTTGCATTAATGTATGAAAAATGTATCTTCAGTTATCTTTATAAACTACTAACCTTAAAAACAAAACAGTCCCTATTCATAAATTTAAAAGAAAGAGCCGAGAGAATTCTTCTTATAGTTTCCTTGTTATCAATTTTACCCGCAAACTGTAGCCAGATAAAATCCGAGCTGTGTTTGTTAAACGGAGATTTAGATACATTAAGGACTGAATTGAATATTCAGGTTGCTGGTATACATATTTAACGTATCATGTTTGAAATCATAAACATAATGTGTATTTCACAGTATATGTAACTCACTTGCCATTTAGTAAATCATTATTATTACTGAAACAAGATCTTAATTCGTCAACAACGGTATATAAATTTTAAGGGTATATAAATTAAACTAATTATATAACTTGTGAAAACCTGTTCATTAATTTTAACTCAGAATTATTATTAAAACGTATCACTTTAACAGTTTCAACCATGAAATGTTTTTAAAAATGTTAAATACATTTATAACTTTATTTTAATTAAGATTATAAGCCTAAATATTAACGTTATAAACATAAATGTTAATTATTATTGATAAAATATGTTAACAACTTGAGGCAATTTTTAACAAAATTGGAAAGCACCAATGTGAACATCGAAATTATTATTTTTATTTTCAAAATACTGCTTGAGTTTCTTGGAAATAATATAAAGCCAAACATTTCTCCGAAGTTTAAATATGCAAATATAATATTTTTCCTTTTAAAACTTTCAGCAGTGAAGCATAAATGCCTATTCTGCGTATTCATCTCGTATTCACAGCCACGAATCCCAAAAATCGAGAAATTTTTTTTTCTTTCCGTAGTTGTACGGCAAAAATGCATACTTTTCAGAATGCTCTTATGGCAATCAGTCAGATGTTTACGACGGAATAGCTTTATAATTTAAAGTGCGTTTCTTCAATAGATGGAAATTCAAACTAAGCATTTCTAACGAAATTCCCCGTACGTTGATGTAAAACTAGAAGCACAAAGAGTGAAAACGAATCGCGTTGTTGTTGTAAAGAAATGGGTGTTATCGGATGATTAATGAAAAAAAATATTTTTTGCTTGCGGAAAAATATACAATTGCAATACAAAATACAATATAAAATGTTAGAAATTTATAGTAAATAAAATGGGTTTTAAAAAATTTGATGATTTTACCAATAAAAAATTATTATCCATCACCGTTCAATCAGAAACCACTAACAAACTGTGTTATCAAAATCCTTATAGGGCGATTGTTGAAGAAACTGTTACTGGCTGTTCAGATATCATATAATTCAAATTGAATTCTAGTAATCCAGCAAGTATTGGTATAAGCAAGTATTTATTAATAAGTAACATATAAATGAAATAGTTACATAAACAAATAGTTATCAAACTAACATAAAGGCTACACATATACATAATTATATCAATATCATTAGACGGCGACTAAAAAATTAAAACCTGATTGGTTTTTCATTCCAAAACTAGTTAAAACTTATCTTTTTTTGAGTATTTATAAATAAAAGGAATATATAGTATATCTGCCGTGAACATGCTTCCTGGTATGATAAGCCGTGTGAAAATGTATATTTCCTAATGAAAGTATGTTTTATTTTTCCCGATTTTAAGTATGTTGATCTGCATCTTTCACCTTACATCTTAGACATCTACAAATGCTTCAAAGTACGGTCTAGTCAATATTAAATAAGTATAAGCAACTTAACATTTAAAAAAAATTATAAATACAAAACAATATTTACACCATATTGCAGTTCTTCATGCGAGTATTTTTGTTTGACGATTGAAAATTCTTTTATCTTAACACTAACTACTATCCTGCTTCGTAGGTTGATATTCTTTTGAATATGATTTATTCGAAGGAAAAGGCAAATATACTCCTATAACATCCACACAGAAAAAAATGGGATGCATTTCAGAAATGCATGGTAGAACAGAGTGCACTACCGTCCGACAAATGAGCTGGGATATTTTTCCCGTAACTTTCAGGCACTTTCCAATAAAGATCTTATAGACATTCCTAAGCTTAAAAAATTTAAAACCATTTACAAGGTTGTGAATACCTTGCTTGGCATTGGTGAGCGATAGTCGCGAATTATAACATTAGGTGAGATTCCAGCATTTTTGCAGAAACTCATTTTGATATATATATATTCTAGATGCCTTATCTGACAGGACAATTTGACACAATATCACAGCTGTATGTCGCATGATCACAGCTGTATGTCGCATGATCACAGCTGTATGTCGCATGATCATTAACCTAACTCAATGGGTTTGTTATGTTTACGTGCTTTCGGACAAACCAACAGATAGTAAATCATTAGATTCTGATTTTAAATTTATGTATTAAATTTTATACGCCTAACGTTTTGGGTTTTGCTATTATAGATTTCATTTGTATTATAATGGCGAGTCAATTATATTCTAAACGGATTCTATTCAAAATTTATCAGAAATCTACAATTTCATCCCAATTCCTTAAACGAATTTCAACAGCCTACCTCAAAACATTTTTGAATTGTCTTTCACTTACTCAAAAAATATACCATTCAGATTTAGGGAAGTTTAAATTGTTGGAAACTGTCGAGTTCAATTTTTTTTTTTTGAAAATTATAACTTTTTACATGTACTTTCTCTATACTTCGTAAATAAAAAGGTAAAAAAAATAATTCATTCGGTGCGGTAGAATTCCCCCCATCAATATTCTTGCCTAAATAATGCATGATAAACATATAAATGCATGCTTGCTCATTAAATCTCAAAGTAAGATGCATTTGTAATAATACCAATGCATTTGTAAAAATACTTAATCATAAATTATTAATATAACTTAAATCCATAATTTTTTGTATTTAATTTTGTTCAATTGTTTTCAGTGTATTTCTATTAATTGACATCTTCAATATTATATTTTTTTATTCAAATTTCTTTCTACTAAAAATTTAATTTATTAAAATAAAATCACAACTCTGTTTTTTTACAAAAAAATTAATGCGTCTCATTTTCTGAACAGTATATTAGTCTTCTATTTTACATATAAGGGTTAATTGGAAATGACTTTACTCATTGAAGGCTATATACAAACTGTTCCATTTGGAGGATATAGACTTATCCTCTGAATACAGATAGAATGTGAGGAAATTGTCCCATTTCAGTGGTGGAACAAAGAGAATCGATTACCACCAACCAAAACAAAATTCTATATCACTTTTCTTAGAATTTGAAATGGGAAAATTGTACTTTATAACCATTCCACGCAGTCAGCATTGTTTGAAGATAGCAATCATTTTAATTGTTCAAATAATTTATGACTAACAACTATAGTACATAAAGTTCAACTTTTCTAATATCCGATACATTTATAAAACATGAAAACTATTCGGATAATTGTTGTTCATTCTTTCTTATGAACTCCACGAATGAATCAATTAGTTACTTTCCACTAGGTTTCAACATGTTTCCGCAAGTTTCTTCATAGTATTAGTAAACTTCGCTCTTTTTGCCATGTCAAGCTTATAATAACCCATCCATCAATGTCGCCAGCCTATCATGAAGCGAGATAAGTTGAAGAAAGAAAGGACAATAATTGAGCTAAAAAAGTATAATCTGGTCCCCACATTCTAGAGAAGGAGAAAAAGCTTTAAAAAAATTTGGAAAGAGCAACTAGAACGGAACAACTTAGCTTTATGTGCTTAAGAACTATTTTTTTTTTAATCTCACGATTATATACCGGAATAAATTTGGAGTTTCATTATTTTTTGTGAACGAAAAAATGAAATTAGACGCTTATCTGTTTAAACTTGTTGTATACTTTGCTTTTTTTAAACAAGTACACAAGAAATCATCTAAGTTCTTTTTTATAAATATATTTTTTATTTTTATTTATTTATTTATTTTTGTTTCGCCGGGATACAGGGACTTAATAACAAAATATCGGTTTTGAGATAAGAGTTTCGAAATTTCGTTTCACCGAAAAAGGACCAAGTATATAGATGGATGTGGAACATGGTAAATTTTTCGAACTTAAATAACCTCTTCGTCAATGTGGTGCAAAAGTTTAGAAAGAGAGTTGCACGTCAAATGTCATCTGTGTTATCTAACACGATGATCATCTGTGTTATCTAACATGATGACATTGACTAACATGATTCACTATCAGTGATCTAAACGTGGTTCTATTCCCATATAACTGGAATGGGGATTTTACGTTGGACTTTAATAACTAAATTTTTATTTGGAATAATGTCTTGAGAGGTTTAATATATTTTAACGTCACAAATATAACTTAAAGGGCGTAGATACCCTGGTTAGTAGGGTTTTGGATTCACATCAATTGGGCTGAGAGTTTGAAACCTGCCGGTCGAAGACTCTCCATGTGTGTGGTAGCTGGTACACGTATATCTCTGCCCTGGTCACAAAGTACTCCATGCACTGGTTAAGAGTCAATCGTTCACTGATTCAGGTCTAAATTGTGATCTGTGAAGGAGTGAATGAAGTGCATGATTGAAGTCCGCACCATAAAAAGGGTTGTGACATGTGAGTAGATAAGTCATAATTTTAGCCCTCTCAGGAACTGAAAAAAAATCCAGAGAGACGTTTTTTCTCCTGAAACCGCTATCAGATGTCAACTGGCTTGTAAAATGTCATATGCCCCAACAAAATTTAATATATATTTTTTTAAAAAGTATGCAGTATTTCTGAGTTAAATGAATCGATTGTTCATAGCTAAGAAGAAATCGGATACCTTACACAGTAGTTTGTGGAAAATATTTTAATGATCTTCAAGTCGGAGCCTTGTTTATAAACATGTACATGTCTGTTCTTTAAATATTCTATATTTTTCTGCAATACATACTATTGTGTCTAAAATATTAAATAAACTTCCGATTCGGAATGCGATTGAAGGAAAAATCTCATTTTAACTCATGATCTATGGGATTGATTACTAAATGGGGATTGATACGATCATAAAATGCATTCATGAAATGAACTACAAACGAAGTATTGAGTACACGTCTGGGATTTTTTAAATCAATTAGCTAACGTAAGCACTAAAAAAACGTTTCCTCAGTAACCTTCTTTCTCCTCTCTTGATAAAGATGGTGATTCTCACTATCGGCAAGTAATGGGGCATAAAATTGGAAACAATTAAAAATAAATTAAATCATGAATTTTATTTCTCGGCCTAGAAAATTTCAAAAAAACCTTATTACCACTTCTACAAAATAGTTCCTGGCATAAAAAACATCTCCCCATGAATTGCATTGTTTTGAGAAAAAGTTTTAACAGAAAAACTGGATTCTGAAAAAATATTTTAGTGACAAAGTTGTAGGATGCAACTTTTGAGAAAGCATCCTCGGGAAAGGACAGACAATATCTAAAGGACAAGGAGACTAAGTAGAAAAAAATGCTCAAAAGATTCTTAATTAAATAAAATTTCCAATGCTCTCAAAATATCCTTTTTTAAGAGCTGAGGTTAAACAAAAGAATAAAACTTTAGCTGAAATAAACAAAAAGGAATTATTAAATAATGCAAAACAACATTTATAAAAGTCATACTTTGATTTCCGAATTAAAACATTTGAAATATTGAAATATTTTACATCAAATATTAAAGTTTGTATTATTTACTTATATTAATTAAGCATTTTGAAATAAATCGTTTAAGCATTTTTAAATTAAAAAATTAAGCATTTTAAATAAATCGTGATATTTATAATAATGGGGATGCGTATCATAGAGTTTAAAAGAATATATATTTTTTAAATAAACAGCTTTGGTTTGTTCCGATTTACCTTGGTGTTTTTCAATATATTATCCTATATGAAAAAAAAATACTATAATTTTGTTCTACTTGTAAAGAATATGTAAATATATATTTAATTTTATATGCCCATAATAGTTAACATATATAATGTTTTATGTTCCATAAATTGAAAGGGAATATATTTGTATATGCTCTAAGCCCCATAAACTTACTGTTTTGTACTAAAGTCCTCAAATTTGGTACTTATTCCGTTTGGAAAAAAATTCACATCTCGAATTAAGAAAGTTTTTTAACTAATCAAAATTTCATTGCTTTTTTTGCAATAACTCCTGAAAATATTTTTACAAAAAAGTCAATTTAATTACCATTGTATCACCAAATTGTAGTGAACCAAATCACCAATGTTTTTTTATATATTGGCCATAATTTTTAGTAATATAAACTTTATTGATGAAATAAATCTTTTATTTATTTATTTATTTCTCAAATATTTAATAGTAACTATTAAATTTTTATGCTTGAAATAATTTGTTTAGTTAGCCCTTTATCTACTGAATTATGTTGCCATCAATTTTCCGACTTCATTTTTGCACCAGTAGTTAAGTTTTCTTGCAGAATAATCCCAGAGAACCCAAGATAAAAAATTTAATATGAATATCTTAATTTAGTTATTATATATTCATCAATTCTTTTAGCTTATATTAACATCTTACTATTTGGGTTATGTTATCCGTGTTTTTTTTTCAGAATAAAATCGGCAAAAGTAATCATATTAAGAAAATCTTATTCAGATTTAAATGGTGCTTATAAGTACCGTCAGTAGATAAAGAGTTAATACTGAACATTAGCCTTAAAACATTTAAATGAAGTAAAATATAAAAGATTTTCCTGCTGAAGCAGCTAATCTTCAAAGAAATATTTTTAAATAATTATATGAAAAAGTATTTCGGTAAGATATCATTTATTAGGTAGGGAGAATTCTTCAGACACATTAGATTAACTCCTGAATTCTTGCCAACGAATGAGGTGGAATGCAAGACTAATAGAGACTAAAGTCATATTTGTAAGGGCCATGAAAAATGTGCGCATTAAGATCGAGAATAGCTTTGAAAATAAAACATCCCATTCAACATATTATAGTAAAAATAATGAAAATGTAGTGACTAATCTAAAAATATTTTTATCCACAATTTTTATTCCAGAGAAGATTTTTAATTCAGTAAGTGAAGAGAGTATTTATTACTGACAAAAAGTCTTATTACATTTGGGACTACAGAAAGTTCGATGACCTCCCTTAATTCCAAAATTATTCCATTCAACTAAACAATACTAATTATTCAAAGGATATGAAAAAAAGGGGTTTCTTTTTAAGTTCATTAACATCCTACAATTAATAAAAACCGACATTATTTCTACAATATTGTTTTATTTGATATTCTAAATAAATAATATGCTGTTTGGATAAAGAATGGCATCTGAAATGAACAAAAGATAGAGCATGAACAGAAAATCAATGTTTGAACTGTATCATTAGAGGTATTAACCAGTGGATTTTAATCTCAGGCAGTTATAAATACCTAATACCTTTTAGGTTTTGTATTTTAAAGGCTAAGATTTATGGGGAAATGTACCTTCCTAAATATTTTTTGAACAACTTTTTTATATATTAGAATAAAAATAAATATTAAATTTAAGTTTTTAAAATAAAAGTTACTTTAAATTTTTAAAAAATCCAATGTATAATATTCAGTAATATTGAGTAATTTTTTTTCAATTTACTTTTTATGGATACATTAGGATTCTAAAAACTTATCGAAACCTACAGTAATGCATCCATAACAATAATGCTTGTCTTGCATACTAATAAGGATGCAAGAATGTCTATCGGATACCTTTCAAACAATTTATTTAACCCCATAAGACTTCTAAATTTTTTTAAAAAAAAGTATCATATTGCATTTTTTATGAAAATATTTTGTTCATTCAAAAAAAGTTATATCCTTAAATTATATCGACGTTTTTTTTCTTGGATTATGTTTGAATATTTTGTCGATTTTTTAAAAAGAAAAACTAATGTATACCAAGCAGTTTAGCATTAATACGCAGTTTAGCGTTCATTTTTACTTAGAATTTTTTTCTTCATTTTCCCCCTTCGAATAATAATAAATACATCCTTCCATTTAAGGTAGCGACGGTTTCTTTCTTTAAAGTTTAGCAAAAAAGTCTTAATTTTAATCCTCATGACTTGAGAAAAAAAGTTTTTAACCAGGAAAAGTGCTTTGTTCAAATTTGTCTATTTATAAATAATTTTGTTTATAGATATTTTAATATTTAGAAGCATTTTACATCAAATATAATCCTTGTGTATTTAAAATACGAAAATTTATATTTCAAATTATATCATTATCAGTATGCATGTTTTTAAGGAGTTCACCAATTTTTGCATCTTATTATAGATCGGCCTTTAGATAAAATACTTTATCAAAAATTAATTCATAAAGTTCTTGACAGTTTCGTTTTAATTGTATTCACTTAATCGGATCGACTAAATCCCTGTGTTAGAATCTCCCCATAAGTTTAAGTTCCACTGTGTAGCTCAAAGCTTGTTTGAGAAATCATGATCATATAAATTTAGAGAAATATTTCAAAAAATCAGCTTTCCGGACTTAGGAGAATATGAAAAAGAGTTATTCCAACTAAACAGCTTCCTAGGGCCCCTGGGTAGACTAAGAAAGCAGGTCGATTAAGAACCTTTATTATCTTATTTTCGAAATAAATAATGATGTAAAAAAATACAAATTCTGCACATGATGAAAAATTAGGATAATACTAGCATTTTATCAACTATAATTGTTCAAAATCTTATATGTTTCATTATATTTATTTATTTAAAATATTTAACACCTGCTTCAATAATATTCTATACAAAGTGAATGCCGGGCAGTCTGGAATCAACATAGATAAAGGAAAGCAAATACATATTCACAAAAATAATAAAACAAGTGGTATTTAAAAAAAAGTTAAGTCAATTTCTACATAGGTCAACAAATAAAAAATTACTTTAGTTACTTTTTATTAAATAGTTATGATTAATATAAATAATTATTAAAACATTGATTTTTGAAAGAATTGAACTTGCATTCCTCACCTTCGCATGAAAAATACAGAAATTCTCGCATTTTACCGATTAAGCTGCCTGTTGATTTCAGTTTGCATTACAATTTGTTAAAACTTTATTTAAAGTATTAAAAACGAACTAATATTTGAAAGAACTGCATTAACATCGAGTGTCATCCACTACAAGTTTAAAAAATGCATTTGACCTTGAGTGGATGAATAAAAAGTATTTTATTGATAATTGAAAATTTGTACAAGATTTATAAATATATAAAAGGAGAGTGTGAACTAATTAAAGGAATTGAATATTAACCTATAATAAATCATTAGCAAGTTAAAAACATGCTGAAATGTGATACTAAATTGACCTCTTATTAAATGAGGGGTATGATAATATGTACTTCCTAAGGTGTTACTGCAGCAAAATATCCTAATTCGGTATTGCTCTGTATTATGGAAACTTATCGAGTTCTTGGAATTTTACTTTTTTGATCACTGTTCCTCTCTGCGTATTCCGTAAACGGAAATGTAAGAGAATGTTTTCTAACTTAACTTCGGTTTAAAAAAAATATGCTTTTATACAAAAAATGAATACCTTTTTTTACTATGAATATTTTTCCTATTGAGATTACATCTTAGAGTAATGTTAAGTTGTTTCGAAAATATAGATCTTTCGATGTAGAAAAGAATGTTTTTGTTACAAGGACTAAGTGGTGATTTTCATTATTATGCGCTAGGTACAATTTTTTGGGCAGGAAAGAAATCATTCAAGAAGATCTTCAAGTTTTACTAAACAGAAAATCATGCAATTCTTTCACCCGCCCAATGCATATCCAAATACCCCTATCTACATAATGAATATCGGACATGTAATTAATCATCCATTTTATCGCTTCATAAATTACAACTTGATCACGGGGGAATCACTTGTTAATTGATATAGAGTGCAAATTGAAGCTTCTGCTCTTAATAAATTTAAAAATACGCCAGATTTCACAGCCTTTAATGTGGAGACATGACATAATGACCGTTAGCAGATTAATGTTTTAAATTTCATGAAGTATTTTTGATAAAACTATTTTTTCTTAATAAAATGCTAATCTTATTACTATGTTATTCATGAGATTACGCTAAAGGAACTTCAAGGAAAAAAGTTCTTGGTAATTAATGAACAAAAGTGTAATTAATGCTAAAAGTTTTAAAAATTGGCTAAAAAATTTATCTTAATCGTTTGATAGATTTCAACTATTATGAACAAGTAACTTGATAAATTACTTGATTGGAATAATCACACTTTTTCAGTTACATCCCATTTTGTCTTAAATTTATGAAATTTCTTTTGTTATTTTAATTGTTCTATCCAAATTCATGTTGTTAGCTAAAATGTTTGGCAATTTCATTATTTATTTACTTATTTCCATACATTATGAATAAAGGAAAAATAATTCAAACAAAGCAAACTAAAACAGAGTAAAATTAATAAATTAGCCGATCTACCAAACGGCAGAAAATTTAAAAGTCAAACAGTAAAGTATTTCATAAAATAAAAACATATCTATTTATATATTGGTTTTTATAAACACTATTTTATAATTAAGAACAGTAAGAAATCAATTGCCTTATAATCAACGATCTAAATCAATAAAGGTAATTTTTCTTTTGATTTAACGAATTTTGTTTACGAATAATATCGGCACTTTTATTAACTCGGCACACTCCCTTTTACAAAATGCGTTTCTTATTTCCAGCATTAAATTGTATTTCATCTGTTGATAAAGGAAAAAAAAATTAAAAGAAATGTTTTAGTATGTGAGAAACCAGTTTCGAATGTTTTACTATTTATACTACAAAAACATTGTCCGTGTACAAATTAACGTTTCGGTTCAAGAATGAATTTAGGCATAATATTGTTCCATTTTTGAGCACAAGTTGTTCTTTTGCTTCCAAAAAAAACCTTCTTTAATTTGAGCCCCAGTCAAATGAAAAGAACGACATTCGAACAGTAAGGAAATACGATAAGATGTTTATCACCTATATATATTGAAAATGCATACAATTAAATAGAAAAAAGGTTTTTATTCCTCCAATGCCTCAGATTAGTACATTTAATTAGGAATACGAATGTGCATCATTTCTTATTTTAAAAATCAAACGCATTTCAAGTAAACAGTTTGACATGTTTAAAATAAATTGTTTAGATTTTTGAAAAGTACTCGATTTCAGAAAGGAATTCCGAATTAAAAAAGCGCCCAAAAATAATTATAGACTGAAAATTTAAAAATACTTTACAAGTTTAAGCGTACTTCATAATTGCTTAATTTATTGAAAGATAGTTATTATAAGTCACACTTTATGATTCATATTTTTTTTACCTTTAAAGTTATGATGTATTTCTAACATTTAGTTCTTATGAATAAAAAGGTTGAAAAAAATTGCTGGAGGAGTGGGGAGGGAGTGAAATTATCAATCTTGAGTTATTTTTTTTTTTAAAAATCAATAAAATTTCTAAATAAATATGTTGAGTTTAATAATTTCAGGGAAATTATGAATAATAAATTATTATTACATTAAGAATAAATTATTATTTCAATAAATCTAATATTTATTTATAAATGGAGAATCTACGAATAGTATTTTATGTCCCTAAAATGGTAATAATTTGAAAAAGCTTAAGATAATCTGTTTAAAACTACTTAGCTTTTATTTTGATACATTAAAAAACCCAATTTTTCCTTCTTTTACTACAATTTAAAAACATAAGGCATATTTTTTAGAAATTTTTTCACAGTTATTCCTTAGCTATAAACATTACTCACTTTTTACACAAAAAATATCAAATAAAAATAGCTAAGCAATTGTGTTTACCTTAGTTTATCTTCAGGATTTTTAACTGAAGAAAATTATTTAATATAAAGTACTCGAAATTAATTTCTCGCCATTAAATATACCCACAATTCTTTCTCCTTTTCAGCGTCTTCAGTGCAGAACACGAATATATATAAAATATTTTCTATTTTTCCTTTCTTTCTCGTTTTGACGAAGAAAATTACTTTTTTCGCATATTATTGTAGAAATGGTTGGTTAAGTATGATAAATGATAGAACTTTTCTGGAAGTCGTCTTGTTTATATTCTGGAATTTTAATTTTTGTATCTTTGGTATAATGAATATAATTTATCATTTTTGTCTGATATAAATTACTTTTTGTAATCTTTTTTATGCTTTTGCTTTGTTTCGTTGATTTATAAGGATGCTTAATTTGGAAGTACTTCGCTCATGATGAACACAAGTCAATACATCTTAGTCCTTAATGCAATACCTAAAATTTCTTT
Source organism: Argiope argentata (assembly GCA_026289955.1). NCBI lineage: Eukaryota > Metazoa > Arthropoda > Arachnida > Araneae > Araneidae > Argiope > Argiope argentata. Next base: position 515,682 of record JAOUZG010050597.1, on the reverse strand, counting down.
TTATAATTGGGAATCAACAATTTTACAATTTAAACTAAATATTATATTAAAATATGACATATGTCCATATTAATGCTTTCAGTTTTGTTTTCTTTTATTTATTGACTCGACAGCCATATTTAGTAATGATGCCTCGTTTTCATACTATTTGTTGAAAACACTTAAATTTAATAGGACCGTTTATTTAAGTGTTTCTTTTGGAGAAATGTGAACTTTTTCGTACACAAAATGTATAAAATGTATTTAATTGGTCTTGAATTTAGCTTTGACCTTTCGATAATGCTCCACAACATCGATTAAGATTTCTGAAACATTTTGAATATCTCTGAAAGCGATAATTGAAAATCAGCAATTGCAAAACGAAAGTGTATATAATTCTTAAACTAAAACTATATAAATCTAGCATATACTGATTATACTATATTAACCATTTCTCAAACACGTGCATCGAATCACTAATTTTAAACCTTCAACTAAGTGAAAGTATTCAGTAATTTAAAATGTCAGAATCATTTAAAAACTTTTCATTATCTTAAAACTCGTTACATTATTATAAGAATTAAAATAACAATAAAAGTTTAATATTGGATGTGTTATCTAATTAGGAAGTTAAATAAATTCGCATGTTAAGTGGTTAAAGGAATCTATTTTCTTGCGTGGATGATCAGTGTAATCCAAAAAATGCAAATTAATGGAATATATTTTGACAAACAGTTATATAATCAAAATTTTGAATGTTAAAAAAATCAAAGCAAAATAGAGTCGCCTACTATGGTTACTCTATTCGAGTTTACACGATGCTTTAATTCAAAAATATCTCAAACTAAATCGATTAATTTTTCGTAATGATATTCACATGAAAATGGTAAAGAATGATAATGTCCAATGTCCAAACGTATAATGATACAATATTTTAAAACTATAAGAAGTTGGTTAACTGAGATATGCATAGGCCCTTGATACCCAATTACGGAAAAATGAACCAAGATTATAAATGGGAAAATATACTTTCCTAAAATTCATGTTCGCTTGTATATCTTAAATGACGAATTTACTCGCAAAAGAATTATTTTTTAAACACTTATCCTTTATAAAAAACCGGAGTCCATCTAATAAATTATGGGGTTGAATGCAAAAACATATTAACTTATAGTTCTACTCTTCAATATAATCTTAACAAATGTAGTTTTTTTTTACATTTATTAGAATTTTATATTAACTGCAAATATTTGCAATGAGTCGTTCTCCTTACACCCGTTCGAAATATTATCTTACCATTCACATTTCCTTTTTAAATAAAGTATCTAAGTAAATACCTATACTATAGTTACAATAAAACTATATATGTTGAAAGAGGCCCTTGGTATGCTAATGACATAAATAACATAAGTAAATGAGATCTAAACCCTGCCCAAGTATGAAGCAAATGGTAAAAGATGACATGTCTGGAAGCAGCCCACTCATTAGCAAGATGACATCAAAGAAAATTTTAGACAACAAAACGTCAAAAATAAGGTTTAGAAGGCAGTTGATTCATACTGGAATCTTGGATTGAAGTGAATGATGAGCAACAAAAAAGACTCATTTTTATTTATTCATTAAGAAATTGTTTATCTTTGTGAAAATGCGGCAAAACGAAGATATATTTAAATGAAATTCAAATCACAATAAACATTTCATGCATCTAAATATTAAAGAAAAATATCGACAGTTAATGTTGGTTGCACGCTAAAGGTGGAAGTTTCTAAACTGTTATGATGGTAGACTAACTGAAATTTTCGAATCCCAGGGATGTAATAATTACTTCTATCCAGCGTATGTTCAAACTGATTTCAAATATTCTACATTCTGATAATGCCTTGGAAATTAGACAATTTTCCTCCTTAAGACCCTTTTTTATAGGAATGTACGGTATTCAACTTGCCTTTTGTTTTTATTTTAAATGGTAATTTAGCGAAGTCAATGTATTAATTTATTGAAAATTTTGATTAATTATTTTTTTTATTCTAGCAAATCAGATATGCAGTTTTATATTGAAGCCTTCCACTCATATCTGTTGTATGGCTTATTGTTCACAGAAGCTGAAAGATAAAAACTAATTTGGAGTTTGAGATAATTTGGAACTCATTTTAATAATTTATGTACCCGGCAGTACTCTGGTTTAAAATTTGTTTACGCGTGATATTTTTAATATAAGCATTTGTATAAATATTTGATAAAATACTTTAATTACTTGATTTTAATAAAATAATTGAATCAGTCTATTTTTTACAGCTAGAGCTATTTCGACTACAAATTAATATCTTATTAGAACAACACAGTTTGACCACAAAATCAACCACTTCGATTTTCTTCGTTTGGAATATTCTCTTTAGATTAGTTTTAAGAATGGTTAAAAAACTACTTAAAAACCTATAAATGTATCAAGTCAAAAATGTATCAAGATAAGAGGATTTCTCTATTTTGCCTCAAAAAACGTTGTAGAGGTTCAAAATAAAGAAAATTTCTACTAAAGTTTAATACAATTTTTAAATAATTTTCACTTATATAGTTAATAGTATTTTTTATACAGTTAATATAATTCCCTTTTATTTAGTTAATAGTATTCTTTTTCAATGCGGAAAATGGTATTGGATCCAGTCCAATTTTTTTGGGATGAGATGTAGAATACACTCGCATATATATACGTGCATATACTGGCAAAAAGATATATTTAGCAATTTATAATTTAATTGTCTTCCTTATTGGTTTTCGCCATAAATACTGAGAAACAATCACCTAATCTTATTATCATATGGTTAATTTCATTCTATTTTGTAAAAGGACGCACGCATGCATGTTTAATAGCACTGAATAATTCCACAAATTTGTTAGAAGAGTGCAGAGATCTAAATTTAGGACATCCAAAAACTACAAATTTATACTCTGAATTGAGGAAATAGCATACTTTCGATTTACATCATAAGAAAAAGATTTTAGTTCGGATCTTACTCGCTTGCTTCGAAACGAAGGAAGACCTAATCCGAATTTAATCAATACTTTATGACGAGTTTTAAATAATTATAGTTAACTCTAGAATATTATTACGTATATTGATAAATTTTTCAAAAAATAATGCACAATTCTCTATGTACGGAATAAAATGTATAAGAATTTATATTTTTATAAAACGGAATATTACCAGTGAAGTATCGTAATTTTATTAAAGAAATAAATTTCTCAAATTGAAAAACACTGTTGATACCATATTTCTTATAATTTATTTATAACATTCACTGTTTTAAATAGATTAAATATACTGCATCAAGAAATTTTCTTGTTAAAATAGTATAATTAGATAAGAATTGGATTTAAAATTTGCTAGAGACAATTTCCTTTTTTTACCATCAATATATCATGAAAAAAACTTTTACATTTTAGTTGAAATTTTATTGCAAATCTAGTAAATTAGAAACTTTTAAATAACCTGTTAACATTGGTTAACCACTTCCCATACAATGACGTGTCTGACACGCGCATCGAATCAGTGAATTTTTATTTTCAAGTCTGCAACTAAGCCACAGAATTAAGAATTTAAATACGAAAAAATCAATATGAAACAATTTGGTATCCCAAATGCTACCTATATTATTTGAAAAAAAAATCAAATTAACAATAAATTACCAAAATAGGATGAATTATCTAATTAAAAAGTTTAATAAATTCGTATGTCAAGTGTTTGAGATTAGATTGAAATCCTTTAGATATAAGATAGGTCAAAATCATGGGCATTAGGAAATAGGATAGAATTACTATTTTCCAAAAATTACATGTTCCCTTTTCCTAAGTCTGATTAAATAAGAATATTATTTGGCTAGGAAAAGAAATGTCAATGGTGATCAAGGTAATAACAATCAAAATAATCAATATTGGATTGCATTTTTTAAAGCGATATAAATTAAAACCTTCCCGAAGCAAAGTTAACTTTGATTTAACCAGAAACACCTTTCATATTATTTAAATATTATGATTATCGAAATGAGCTTACCTTTCCTGTCATTCCACAAAATTCAATTTTTCGCCGTGAAACGTATGTTACTTGGTAGTCCATTAAGAAGAATGGTGTTGGCACATAATATGCTGAACAATCTTCTTTGGTTTCAAATGCAAAAATAAAGCATTATTGAGCACGGTACAAAATAGTTCCAATGGATATCTCAATTTTCAGTTTAGTTTGATGTAACAAGCTCAAAGCGTCTCCTTGATTGGAGGACAAAGGCCACGTGATAACGCGTAATTTTATCTGTTCAGATCATTCTTATTAACTGAAGGAGCGAAAGAGCTTAAGTTTTAGATGCCAATAGTTTAACTCTTTACACTCCGAAATATAATTAGATTCAAAATCCCTTAGTACAAAAATTTGTTTATTGCTATGAAAAATAAAAATGCATAATTCTTTACAGTCGAATTTCTTTGAAAAACTAATCTACATTTCCTGACCATCATGTAGGCGTTTTTAACAATTAAATTTGGAAAATAAATAAATAAAACGTCAAAATGATGCACAATCTTAATGTTGAGTCAGAGGCACCATTGGAGTGCAAAGGGTTAAAATGACAACGATTTCGTAGCAGTTCATGACAGTTATAGTTCTTCAATTTGTTTCGTTTTTTCATCTTTCAGCTTAAATTAATATCTGTATTTCTATACTTGTTAAATGAGAAGGCAGTTAAAAATTAACTAGAAAATTAATAAATGGAATCAATGAGAAAATATAATTTATACTCTTAAACAGTTTAATTATCTGCAATTTCAATCTAAATGAATTCAATAAATATGCGAACCACATTAGAACACCGATATATATTTTATATATCTGTATCTATACCCTGCGTATATATGTATTTACAATAACTTAATCCTGAAAATCAATCGAATATTATTTACTGTTTCATCTTTACTTTTTTATTATTTATTCTAAAGGTAAAATCAATATCAAAGTGAGTGAAACAAGTTACGCTTTAAACAAATAATATTACCAAAATATGATTTCTTTAACAATAATAATATATATATATGTCATTTTATAAAATTCATTGGCTTCAGCAATGGATAACATTCCAAAAGGTCATTTAAAAAAAATGCATATTTATATAATAGCAAAAATATATAGATAACGTTCTTGTATTTGAATCCTCTCATTTTCTTTTACAGGCAACATGTTTTTTAACAGTTCCTTTTGGTTCACAATGTTTTTTTCAAACCAAAACCATGCTTAAAATATCATTATAATGTTAATAAAATTTGATGAAAACAAAATGATAAAAAGGCATATTTTGTATGCATATTCTTCACCTATGATAAATTATAAAGTTATATTTAATTTTTAATAAACATAGACACACATTTTAACCCAGTTTTAAAATTTCTTCGTCTTCAACATCACCCATATTTTAATACATTTTTTTTACTTGCACCTCGGATTAATATTTAATACTACACTATATTAGAGTAGAATTAAATATTAACCCGTTATTAAACCTTCTAAATATATATTTTTATTTTTATGTATTTGAAAGCCAGATAATATAGAATGATATGATTTAAAAGCTTAATAATGTACTGAATGAGAAATATTCTCACAGCGCAGTATTCACTTTCGGAAATTTTATTTAAAAAAACAGTTGGATAAGTAGTGGCTGATATCTCTAATAAGTTGTTATTAATGAATTATTAATAACAACCGACAAAAATGATTGATTCATCAGTTTAATTGTCTTTATTAATAATTGTCAGCTATTATTAATACTGAGTGCAATTATTATTCTTACTATTCGGTTTGATTATTAATATATATTTGAGTAATATAATAAATATAATAGTAAATATTAATTTAAAGTGTTTATATCAAACTTCATATATAAATAAAAAAACAATTGTGAAATTAAGATTAAATTTCCTTAGCATACATTTTAGTCATTTGCAAATAAAAGGAGGCAAAATATTATGTTTTAAAAAGAAGAGTAGGAAATAAGCAATTTCTATCTAATATGAAAGTAAATCAATTGTCATAATTGTATCACAATTTGTGAGTTCCATTAAAGATTACCGTTAGTTTGTATCCACCAAAAATTGATTTTTCAATTTTATTCTCATTAAATATGGAACATTTAACAGATAACTGAAATGTCACATTAACTATAAGCTTCAGGATTTGGAGTTAATAACCAACTTTCAAAAATATTTTTAGTATGTTTCAGGATAAAAACATAAAATTTCTTGAAAGGTTAACGGGTTATATTTCGATTTATTGCTTGTGTATGAAACTTTAATATAAATCATAATGCAATTAGAAATTATTTTCTCCTATCCAGGCAATAATTTATAATTAAGATACTATTTATACTAAAAAAATGTAAAGTATTTCCGAATTAATTTCATATCACATGATATTAGTTTTATGTCTTTAAACTCTTATATTTTTGAGTACATTAAAAGGAATATAAGTTTATTTTAGTTATTGAATCTGTCTTTTGTTTAGTTATTGAATCTGACCTTGTCCTTTTGTCTCTTTCTTAATTATTATTCTAATACGAAATGAAAATTCCATTTTAACTTCATGCGTCATTTCTTCTACTAAATTCATTTTCTAAATTTCAAAATTAATATCAACTTCTGTATATACCTTAGAGTTTTGCCTAAAAGTGAATAAAACAGTTTTTTTTTAGTTTTTAGTAAAAAAAAATTTCATAGAATTTAGGAAAAGATTACAACTTTAAGTATTTTTTTAACTTTAAAAAAAAAGAGCATTAAGAAACTCATGCTCTTTAAATCATAGCATAATTATTTTTAAAATTATTTTATTCTTATGTGATTAACTGTTTAGAAATATAACTAAAGCATTTTTATCATGTCATAACATTATGTTGTTTTTGGGATGAGGTTTTTGGCATCAACAAAAATCCCTAGGCGAAAAAAAATATTATGAGCACGAGCATCTCAAAAAATCAGCTTTTAATAACACGTTACCAGTGCATTTTCACAAAAGCTCTGATTTTTTTCAAAATTAATGACTGCAGCAATTAAAACCTATCAAGATGTCATTTTGAGCACGTTATTATATGAAATGAAATAAAAAGGAAACAGGATATTTTTTTAAAACAATTAATGCCAGAAAAAGTTTTTAGATCGTTTGAAATACTAAAGTGAATAGTTCGATGAAACAATTTAAATGAATAAAAATATAATCTAACTTGTACAAGCACGTGGTGCTTGGCCGTTCAAGAATTGTTGTCCAGACATGATACATTGACATATTCATAGCAGATTTCCTTTTAATCTTGTTTCTATTTTTATATAATGAAATTCCACAATATTTGCCAAATATTCTTTAATTTTGTTTAAAAATATTACGTAGCTTTTATCAAAGTTTGAATAAATATTTTTATTAACTACTGATTTATTCCTACTTAATCATTTAATAAGTATTCAAATTAAGTACTAGTTCATTATAAATTTAGAGCTGCATTATTGTTCATGTGCAGTCTAGTGTAAGCATGTAACAAGGAAGTGCTCAGGAAATATTTAAGCAAATAAAATTTAAAACAACCAAAATATGAGAAAGAGAAAATTTTTAATAAAATTTATTTCACTATATTTACATATACAAGAACTCTCTTATAATAAAGTACGTAGAATTATCTTTAATAGAATTTCATATTCCCTGATGAATACTGTAACTTACCTGATTCGTAATGTAAATAAATATTTAAGTTGTTCTTCACACCGTTCAGCTGATTATGAATAATTTCACAAATTATTAATTATTTATGAAAGAATTTGAATTTTACAGTTTTTAAAAGTCATTTGGAACTAACCTTTTGACAAGTTAAGTAATTCTAAAACTATTCGATGCAACAGATTTCCACATTTTAATTAAAACTTGCAGACGATAAATTGTTTTCTGGAATTCCGTAGAGAGCTTTTATTCAAAGTATGTTTATTTTTTTGCATTCGTCTTTCATAAAGCGATTATTTAATATGCGAGAACTTTACCACTTGGAGTGAATATTTGTAATTCGTTAATTATTCAAACGTTGTTCACAAATAATAAAGTACGTAGAATATTTTTAATGAAGGTTTTGAAGCGATTGCTTAAAAAAATGTTTATTTAATTAGTTGGAAAATAATTTATACCGAGAAATATTGTATGTGTTATTTATTCCGGAATTAAAATTATGAAACGATATCTCACATTTTTTTCAAATCAAGCTGATAATTAAATAAACCATGTGAGACATGTCGATTTACATCATTTTTCTAAAGAAAAGGGATTATTTTGGAAATATTTTAATTAACATATCGTAATTAATTTTAAAACATTAAAAAATCTTAAGATTTCTGGAACTGCATTGAAATTTTGACATTCTAAATTAGAAGAATTCATTTTCGTCATAAACTCCTCAAGTATAGCAAAATATGTGAAACATGTTTTTCGTCTTGAGCTGTTAACATTAACTGTTAATAAGAAATAATTACATTAATTTCATTTCAGTTATTTTTAACTAAAGGCCCAATTTCAAATTCCTTGTAACAATTAATAACAAATATTTTTTTATTATTTTTTTGATACCTCACAAATATTTCTTCTAAAACAAATTATTAAATAAGGCTATTTAAACAAACATTTTCATATTATTTTTTTACGTTAATCAACATGTTAACCAGAAATGGCAGAGAGTGAATTTTCCGTAACTTGTGTTTGACTTTGTACTTTTGTTTTAGACCGTATCGGTTAATTCTGATTGACAATATATAGACTGAAATAAATCAATTCCGTATAGACTGCATTATTCATTGTTGACTGATAATATAGAATTAAAAATTAAATTCTGAAAGTAAATATTAATCCGGTGATTACAAACTAATGCACTTAAAAGCATGCAGTCATAAAAAAACTGCATAGATATATGCGTGTGTCAGATTATCAGCATATCGTAGCAATAGGGAAATACATTCTAAACTGAAAAGAAAAACATTAAAATAGACTTGGTATTTTACGTGTTAAACATCTATTAATGCTATCTTTTATTATTATTATTATTTGAATCAAATAACATGGGAATATTGAAAATATGTAATTTCTTAGAACACTATATAATGTTTAAATAGTTTAAGGCTGCTTTAGGATATCTTCTATAACACAATTTACATCAGAAATTAAGAAGAATTTTTACGTTTTTGATCCAAGTAACATAGACATTTTTATTCTCTACAATCTGACAACACATGCTAGTGCCGAGTTGCATCTAAATAGTAACATTTTCATTTTAAAATATTTAGATTTAAACACGTGTATTGATATATAAACAAAAGATCAAAACAGTCATTTCCAAAAAGGTTTTACCCTCCGGGGTCCTGGCACCGGTGACGCTTCTTCCTCGTGATCAGGGCGTCCCGGGTTCAAGCCCCGGTTAGGGCATGGTTGTTTTTCTATGTACTATCTGTGATGTGCATGAATGTGGCCCCAGTTAAAATTGTCTGTGCAATTGATCATGATGAGTGAGTAGCTGATTAGTACAAATGACGCTAGTTGGTGCTACTTCAAAAAAAAGAGACGCTCATTCGGCTTGAAATCGCAGACAGCCGTGAACATGCTTGTACATGGCAAGGGCCGTTAGTAACAACAACAAGAAGTTTTGCCCAAATTTAAAAGTTTTATAACTGAAAGCTATTAACAAATTCGCATACAAAAATGAGTATAACTAAAACATCTGATTACTAATTTTAAATTTGCAACTAAGCAATGTAGTAAATAATTTAAAATACAAAAATCACTAACTTTTTAATATCTCAAATATCCTTAAATTATTGGTTTAAGCAAAATAGTAATAATTGTCCTAAATAGGATATGTCATCTAATTCGAAAGCAAAATACATTCGTAGGCCAAGGATTTAAGCTTTAGATGCGAAGAAATTTAAATTTTGTATTTTGGTTTAACATGCAAATTTATTTAACATCACAAATACATAACATAATTTTATATATATTTATACATTAATTGCAATCAGTAAAAGAAAATAAATTGCTATCTAAAACGGAATAAAGATTTCTACTTTAGAAATTTTGTAATTTAAAGACAGAGATAAGCATATTGATCGAATACAAAATGATTATTTTTTATAAACGGAATTTAAAAAAATATACAAATGGCAATTTATCATAATTCCTGCTATATATCTAATGCAATTTAACATTATATATCTGAAATGTTAATAAATAGATATGCCTTACACTAAAATAACATATATAAAAGACAGCTTTTATCTAAGCATCAAGGGAATTTGAACATTGAAAAACTCCTGTCATACAAGTGTATTAAATCGATAAAATAATAAAAAAATATCAGTCACGTTTTCATATTTTTTGATAAAGGAATTCTGACATCTCCACAGATTTTCCTGACGTTTCATATCATGGTTTTAGATATGATACGAATATGGGTCAGTTCGTTTGACCTATTTAAACTGCTGACAGAAATTTTATGTAATTCAACTACATTTCGCCATTTAATAGACTATTGATGAACAGTTCAACAGCTTAGTAGATATTTCATGTTTTTGATGGGAATTATTAGAAATAAATTTCTGGAATGATAAAAAAAATTTAATCTCGTTTTTTTTAAAGTTATTTCTTATTAATATTTTATAATGTAAAAAATAATTTTTGAAATGAGGTTAGATGATGTGAGTACATGCGTGCCTGTAGCTCAATAAAAAAACTAGTGGATTGCATCGTTTTTAAACAGTTTATTTAGAAACTCAACAAAGAAATATTAATTAATATATTTCAATTCAACTTCTTGAATATTAATAAGCAAAAATTGTTAGTTTTATGATCATTAACTATAGATTCTTATTAATATTTTCAAAGTAAAGAAACCACATTTATCAAAAAAATTTGCATATCCAGATAGTATATAAAATTCAATAATATCAACATATGAGCATGCAATCTCAAAAGCATTATAACTGCTAGTAAAGTTGCTTTAACATGAAAAGTCAACTAACTCTTTTACTGAGATTGCTTCAAACATTTTAAGTGTTTTTAAGGTTCCAAGATTTTTTAAAAATCCATCATTCAGGGAAAAGAGGATTGTATATTTATTGTGAACAAGCATATAACAATCCACGATATATATTGTCACCTGATTAGATCATTTACATTGTCTAACCAAAAAGCGTTTCTTAGAGGAATTGTTCGCAGATTTATGTTTCGGCAATTCCAGCAATGCCATATCACTTCACTCTTATTAGATCACTCTAAATGCCCTATATTTTGATTATATCTTATTTTTCTAGTGACAAAACGAATGAATGTAAATACCCTTCTAATAACCTTTTCGCATTGAAGTGACAAATCAATTTTTTAACCATTTGTCTGATTAAGATAATTGCCCCCTCCAATTCTTATAATTTACACAAGCAGTGTTCATGCAATTAGAAAGCAAGTGTGAGTCGCAGGATAATAAGGTGGACTAATAACTTAAAATTCTACAGGATGATTTAAAAAAACTTGGGCAAAATAACATGGTAGATCCGTCATACAACAAGGATCAAAAATCACGTTGTACACAGCGTTGTACATTGCTATATAAACACGAGCTGAGCAAGCGGTGATTGTCGTCGTTCGAACAGTGGATGTAACATGGCTAGTTGCACGTACCGCGAAATGGCTGATAGGCATTTCATTTACGGCATGAATAACTGCAATGGACGAGTAGCCTTGCCAATGTATCGAAAGAAATATCTTCCTACAAATTTTAACTCAGACGTCAGAGCTCAAAAGCAAGCTACTTTTCCTGGAGGATTAACGCGTTGGACCAATCACATGGCCATCAGAATCACCAGACCTGCCTCCATTGGATTTTTTGATGCAGATAAAAAAATGTATATGGAACTCCTTGGTAGCATGAATTGTTGAGGTAGGAGGATGCGTTCCAGATACGCCTTGTATTTTTGAGAAGGTGTGTTGTTGCATGCAATGTAGATATCAAGCATGTCTCGGTGCATCTGGCAGTGACATTGGTTCAATTTCTGGCTTTTAGTCACATGTGAGTCAGTAATTATCAATAAAATAATCTGTAATGGTTTCCTTTATTCTTTTTGTATTATGTATTATTTTAGACCCCCTGTAGCGGCTTCGGGCAGCAGATACCACCTGCTGCTGCTATGCTATTTTTGATCCTTGTTGTATGATTAATCTGCCATTTTTTTACGTTGTACTTATCTTAAACATCTTGTACTTATCTTAAACATTTTGCAGCTATTTAAAGAGCAATATATATAAAATAAAGTATATCAATCTGTCTATTATAGAAAAGTATTCTATTCTTTTCTATAATAGACAGGTTTTTAAAAATATTCGTTGTAGAACAAACTGCTTCAAAATTGCTTTTAAATTCTCAATGAATATCTAATTCAATTTTTCCTTAATTAAAAAAAATCGGCTACTGTAGACCAAAGACTCAATATTATTAAGTCTTGGGCAAGATTATTAAGGATTTTGTATAAAAAATTACAATTAAAATAAAACATTACAAAAATGTATCTAAAAAAATTAAATAATTTCATTCAATAGGAAGTAACAGAAATATTAATGATTCTGAAATGACTTTAGATGTCCATAACGTATGCACAATTCAATACTTTTTCCGAGTTAATCAAATCAAAAAAATTAAAATAAAAACACGTCAAATTTATGTAAAAATGAAAAATATAATCCTTTTCCTAGTCTTGAAAAGAGTTAATTTAAGTAATCCCATGCTTTCTATTACTAGTGAAACATTAGCCTTGTAAAGTAATTTTAATGAAAATCGGATACCTATATACTGGGAATGTTTGATCATTTCTGCGAATGATCCTTGGTATATAATATTAATTCTTTGACCTTTCATTAATCCTATAAATGAGCTTAGAGAGATTTTTATAACAGATATAATGCAGAAATTAAATCTTCAAACGATTAGAAAGGAAAGTTTTGATTAATTTTTTTGTTAAAGTGAGTATTATTAAGATTTAAATTATTTTAAACTCACTCATTAATGAATTATGAATTTAGAATGTTTACTAGTAGGATTTCCGATAATTTTCTTGCAATCTTTTCTAGTTTGATTTTTGTTATTTTTTCTTTTTTACATTTCACACCTACGCAAATGCTGTCACTACACTACAAAAATAAATTAAATTCAATGTATAACTCACTATTTAACCTACATTTAATTTACAGGAGGAAAACCTTACAGATAAAGATTTTTTTCAAATAAATAATAATAAATAAAATTCTTGAATACTTGGGGTAAAAATTAGGATAAAACATTTTTTTTCCTTTTTTTGCAGAAAAAATAACTAAGCCTACGTCAATTCTAATGCAAAATGTATCCAAAACATCATTTCGGACCTATCATACTTATTGACCACTACTAGAATTCTGCTTGTGAGTTGTTTTTTTCAACGCGGCCCTAAATCCGCAGATGAAGATTTTTCGTTGATACAGAACGATGAGACACCCATAAGATTTGTAGGGATATCTGGATAAACCTTCATTATCGCTGGATTAAGAAAAATTGATTATTCATTTGGATATTATAGACCTCTGACCTTAGTTTGATAGATTTCTTCCTGTGGTTATATATACTTTCTTTGGCATGTGATACAACCTTAACTCACAGTATCGTCTTATCACAAGTTGTTTACTCTTAACACCAATATCGTTAAATTAACGCCTAAACTTTGTCGCTCAGGGATTGTAAACCCTGCTTTACGTTGGAGTATTGGGATATGATATTTAAGATAGTGGTAGTAGCAAATTTTTTAAAGATATACATAATGAAATGTGAATTTATTGATATGAAAATGTTAAAACACTTACTTATTAGTTTCTTTTCTTGTGAAATCGAATTGTAGAATAGAACGATTTAATTTTTGAAAAGAAATTCTTATATAGAATTTATTTTATCAGGATTCGTAGAGCACTTAAAGTTGTAAATGAAATTTTCTAGCATCCTGTAAAAGAAACTGTGTTGCTTTCTTAATTATTATTCTGTAGAAGAAAATATAATACACTGTTATATTCTTATATATCAGTATGTAAAAACACTCAAATTCTTTTACGGAACTATGCAAATCCAACTTTCAAAAGTGGATACTCACAAATCAGAATCCTGCGTCTACAGATGTAAATTTTGAAATGTTGAAAGCATGCATCTAATTTGAAATGTTGAAAGCATGCATCAAATTTGAAATGTTTCCAGTTAGTTGGTATGAAATTCCAGTTGATTAGTAAATATCAATTCAGATACTTTCCATAAAAACATCTTTCCTTTCTTTACGAAATCTACTTGAAAACAATAGCGTGCTACTTTAAATTTTACCACTGAATAACTCAGTAAGAACTGTAAGAGCCCAAAAGTCTGATTAATCAAACTATAGCAGACGCCGAGACGCTCGGATATCACAATTTCTACCTTTCTCATTTAGAGTGAAGTAAAATTCCCCGATCTTTCAACGTGTGTTTCCAGCATCTTGTTATTACGGTTTAGCGCCTGGTTATATGTCTGCGCCTGAATGGCCATTTCAAATCAAGCTAAATCTTGGTCATTGTCCATTTCAATCGTGATGATAGTGTAGAAAATAATACAGGAAACAATTCCATTCTAGATTATTATATTATTTACATATTTACAACATTGGATTGAAATAAAATATAATATGAAATAAAAATCAAGTCTCTTTTGTCCGTGGCGAAACACACGATCATCATTCTTTCTCGCTCGTCGTCCACTGTCTCGTTCACCTTCTCCTGGTTCTCCCTTTGGCACCACGTGATAATTTCCCTCCTGGCAGGTTTGCTACAGTCGTCGTTTGAAGTCGAGGAGCGAGTCTTGCATCTTCCTCTCTTCTTCAAAAATCACATCATCACTTCAGAAGCATTATTGTGACATGGGTACTGGGCCAATCGCTACTCACAGACCATCGTCTCTCATAGAAAAAGATTCAACAACATAGTTCCAAACAGTATTTGGTCGCTACCAACCTGGGAAGGAGTAGGAAAGAGGTGAGAGAGCAAGTGATATGCAATTCCCAAAGAAATGACAAATATGCATGTTCAAATATTATATATATATATATATATATATATATATATACATATATATATATATATATATATATATATATATATATAAGCACAAGATAAGTAATGAATGTAAGAAAAAAGATGCAATAGCAAGTTCGTACATTTTCTGAAAGCTTTTATTTTCTTGACTGCTGCAATGGTAATCTAGATATAGAGTATTAATTGCAGTGCTTACTCCCCTTTCGATATGATATTGTTACGTCATATCTTTGTAAGACCTTCGAGTAAATTTTGTGCTTTGAGGAGTTTGCTTGGTGAGATTAATCAAAGGGTTGTAGTCGGAGATAACTTGAATACTAGCACCAAATATTCATGTGTCGTATTATTTCAAAGCCTCTAAAACGGCTTAGGCTTCTCTCTTGATAGTAGAGTAGCCCGCCGTGTTTGAGTTACAGTCAATTTCTTGCTAAGATATGCGATAGGTTTTTCCTTCCTCACATCACTTACCTGAGCTAATCAGGCTCCATAAGTTGTTGTTGATGCATCTTCATATAACTGAAATGGTTTATCCAGTAGCGGTGTATATAAAGAAGGTATCTTGTCCAATTCTTCCTTTAAAGTTTGGAAGGCTTGCTCTTGCTCTTCGGCCCATTAAATTTTGTTGGGTACGTTCTTTTTGGTAAGATTTGTTAACGGGAATACTAACAAAGTGAAATTTGGGACATAGTCCCTGTAGTAGTTTGCAAACCTCAGCGAACTCCGTACTTTTTCCTTACTTGTAGATCTTAATTTATTTATGGTTTCGATTTTCTTGAGATCTGAAGAGTGCTTTCCTGAACCTAAAATGTGGCCAGGATCAAGTTCCATTGATACAAGCCCGAATAGATGATAAAAGCAGTATAGTATCTCTATCTAATATGTCTTACCGGAATAGCTTGTACCCAACGTGTACATATGATGATAGCACAAATGATGAATCTATGTCCACTCTTGGACGGAGGTTGCAGTGGACCTATGCAATCAATGCTCCGTATTTCAAACTGATTCTGTACTCTGGCTATAGGTTGTATTGGGATTCTATCTCTGTATGTAATTGGCCTCCTAGTTTGGGATGGTTTGCAAGATTGGCAAAATTTTTTAGCGTCTTTCTTTTTTTCCCTGGTTAATAGAATGCGTACGTTATTCTTTACTTTGTCTTTCTCCAAGATGATCTGCCAGTGATAATTCATTCTATCTTAAGCATATACTTCCGCTTACCCTCTGGTAACATCGCCTGTTTGTACCTTTTCTCCACATACCCATTCAGAGTGCAATAAGATGCCATCTTCTACTGAATTACCATTCTGTTGGGAATTACCAAATGCCCATACCATATTCAGAGAATCGTCTCCCTTTTGTAGCTTTGTGAAACAATTTTTCTCCTCCAATGTATTTTCTTCATTTTCCTCTTGATTTGATTCTTTAATGGATATGCTGCTCCAAATCGACATTATTTATCATAGACAATGTATGTGCCTCTACTTTCTTACATAAATGCTTCTTATGTAGTCGAGGAGATCATCATGTCATTTGTGCAACATCGAGGAAACTTCTGTAGTAACAGGAAAGTTGCCGTGCTTCCCACCATTAATTTTTACATTGATAGTAAATAATGGGGCAAGTTCTTCTCCAAAGGCTGATAAAAAAATTTATGTTTCCCTCTTCTTCTTTAGAGCAAGCATTAATTATCAAATGAAGAATAGGAAATGAATTTCGCGAACATTTCGTAGACACATGGTCAAAGATCTCGTCTTCATTGAAGTTAGCTGATCTCGATGAATATGACGGTGTAAGATGATATACAAAAACTGCACTCATTCCTAGTAATGACAAGCAACGAATAAAGGGAAATTTTGAAATGAATCATTTTGTTTATTACAAAAATTTAGTAAATACTATAATAAGATACGGAGATAGTTATAAGATACCGAGTAGTCCCTGGAAATGGATTCAAGAGCACTATGATCGGTGTAAGCGTTTTGAGTGCGGATCATCAAAACATTTAAGATCCCAGGGCACAAAGATATCTAGGATAAATAATTGCTCAAGGATTAACCGCTTGACACTCGCTTACATTTGGAATTTAAAAGATTTCGTCTGTTTTCTCGGGCAGCGAAGCAAAACAACGATATAACTTAAATACTTGCACAAATGCTATCAGGCTCAAACTAGAGTATTAAGTTACACAAAAAATGATTAAATATGGAAATATTTAACAAAACATTGATTTAACTTTAGCAATCAAAGAAAATATTAATGCATACGAGTATTTTTGCAAATTAATTATGTATCAAAACCACAACATAAATCATCAGTCAAACAGACAGTCATTAATACTTGTTTTCATAATTAAATAAAACACAATAGCATAAAATTGAATGAAAAATATCTAGATTTATTATTTAACATTGAACAAATATTTGATTGAAAACAAAAGTATAGAAGAACTTTTTAAGCTTGTATATCAACCAATAATAAAACGGTAATGCTAATAAAGATAATGTAATACCAGGATCAACTGATATGCACGTGGTGTAAGAACAGGTCTACAGATACCCTTAATGTGTTATAATTTAACTAATTTCACTTTATTCAATGAGTAATGTTTTTTTTTCAAAGCCTATCCAACTATAATACAGAATTCTACAATTATTATATTACCATTTCCTTAAAAAACAGTGCCACAAAAGCTCCTTAACCAAATATTCCATTAATGTTGTTGCGATAAGTACTGAAACAAAATATAACACTGGCATATTTTAATAATTTACTCTGATGTGTTCACAGATTCAACACCAATATGCTCATAACCAGAAAAAAATTGCGCTCATTCATACGTTTCTGAGTCCACGATAATATTTTCAAATCACAGGGGAAAGCATTTACAATAACAAAAGTAGCTCTCACCTCTAAACTTTTGTAGGCGACACTTCAGTTGATGCTCTAGCATTACTTTGGTGGGATCCTTCCGATTACGCCAGTAAAATGCCCTCGTCCTTTCAACTTGTGTTTCCGGCTGCTATTTTAAAACGGCTGGCGTCTGGTTATATGTCTAAACCTGAATGGTCATTTGAAATCTAGCTCTTGGTTATCGGTTCAATCGTGATGATTGTGTAGAAAAGAATACAGGAAACGATCCCATTCTAAATTATTATATTATTTACAACAACAGATTTAAATAAAATAAAACATGAAAAAAAATCAAGTCTCTTCTATACACGATCTTCATTCTTCCTCCACTGTCTCGTTCACTTCTTCTTCGACCTTCTCGTCATTTCTCCCTTTGGTACCAAGTGACTATATCCCACCTCACAGGTTGGTTATCGCCGTCATTGGGAGTAGTGGAACGGGTCTTAGAAGTGGTTAATTTCTTTTAGAGTGATTCTCGCCGGCTTTCTGGCACAGAGATAGCACGTCTTCTTCGTGTTCTTAGAGCCTTGGATTCGGATCCCGGTTTGGGCATGGTTGTTCTTCTGTGTTCTATCTGTGAGATGTGTGACTTTGCCCCCCCCTGTAAAAATGGGCTGTGCAAGCAAATGTGCTGGGTAGCTAAATCATACTCATGGTCCTAGTTGGCGTTACTTCAAAAACATGAGACGCTCCTTTCGGCTTAAATCTGCTATTGTATCAGCCGGGGACTTGTCCATGGCAGTTTTACTCTGTAAATACACTCGTCCAGACAAGTTAAGAGAATAACAAACTATTTGGGAAGTCTCACAGATTATAAGGGACCACGATGGGCGGGTGGTAAGGTGTCAGTTCGTAAGCCGTAATGTTTCGGGTTCGATACCCGATTCTAATGAAGAACCGTCGTAAAAGAGGTCAGTAACACGTTTGGACAAAAGCCCTATCTGTTACGTGGCGTCTTGCATAGAGGGAAGTGACAGTTAGGGTGTCCTCCTTGTCATCTGACAGAGGTTCAAACTTACGAGATCCCTTCCAAAATAGCCCTAAAGCTACTATACAACAGTACATAAATATACAGAACACTAAACTATGGTTATAATATAACTATACTAAAGTATCACAGATTATATGAATAAACTTTTGCTTTATTCCCCTCAGCAGAATGGAGTTTTCTTTTTTATATCAAATGCCTTACAAACGTAGCCCTTCCTCGCAGTTTTGGAGAGGCAGGGAATTATTCTAGTCTCCATAAAGAGAAGCTTTCCACTATTCCAAAGTGTTTCGATTCTAACTAATTTACGAATGTGAGAGTTATAGATGCTTTATCCTTTATAAGATAGAATCCAAATTTGTTAATCAAACGATGATATAACTGCATTTATATTTTCTTCATTGAAGCATAGAAATTATTTACTATTCCCTGGAGTAATTTAAAAATTACTTTTCAGTTCAGGCATTTCATGTCGTATAGTAGACTTTATTAAATGGTTCTCTCGCAATTAATGGAAATCCTTTTGATGAAACTTCTCACAGTCTCATGAGATTAGTGTTTACCCTGCAAGATTAAATACCATCCGGTCGATTGCATCCATTAACCAGAAATTTCGATAATACTATTATTTAAAGTCTTTACATTTCACCCTCCAGATATTCCAAGATTATCTCGGAGATCTTACCGGCGATAGTCATTTCTTGTTATTAAAAATCTTAATATTTTAAGTTAAATTTTGAAGTTAATTACTTCATTGTACGAAATGCTAATTAACTACAACACCAAAGTGAATATTATTATTTTAGCAATAAATTAGGTAACTGTAGATTACTCAGTTGTCTATGACTGGTTAAAAGGTAGATTTCATCGATTTACTTAATTCGTAAATTCCTGACGAGTCCTTAAAATTTTTAATCAAATGTAAAAGTAATTACAAGGCTTATTTGGGGAAATTGACAGTATATTAAGCCCAATGTAATGACAATACGTAATAATCAGATTAGTAGGATCCTATATTTTCAAATAAGATAGGATTATCTAAAATGTATTTCAAACTAGCTGGTATAGCAAACCAATTTTTAATATAACGATTTAATTAAATTATAGCATTCTAATCAAATATAAATAAATATATAATTCTTTTTCTATAAAAAATGTATAAAAATGACATCCTACTTATGAGTTTATATTAAACTTGTTTTTTAAGGATTTATAATTTTATAATTTTGTTTACGTAAATTTAACAAGGAAAAGTAAAGGATTATTTTGAAATTTATTTGTCAAAGTTACTGAAATTAATTAAAATATTTAATATATAGCTTAAAAAATTAAATTAATTTATTAAAATCCTTAGAAGCATAAAATTTTGGGATTTTTGAAAGTGTATCACTGCTCAAAGTAGAATTAAAAATAGCAATCCTTTACTCGAGCAGTCCTTTTATAATACTCTTAAAAAGCTGAGGGCTGGTTTTAAAGTCAGATGGGAAAATAGAGAATGTATTCAGAAATATATTTCAGGTCTTGAGGGTTGAGAAAAATAATTCACAAGAAAATGCATCCTTTAATTATTAATTTCTTTTTAAGTGAAGATGTTCTTTGACTTTCGTGTTTCATAAAAGCTTTTCAGAAGTCTTATAATTATACAATAAAAAAGTGCATCAATTACAAAATGTATTAAAAAAATTTCAATAATTTCCTTAAAATATCATACGCAGTTTCAATTTTCCAATCTTTAAAGTTAGAAATCATGCTATTTCACTGTTTATTCTTTCAACTTAAAAGCTTTCTGCCAATATGTTGGAAAATGGTATTTTTTAATAAAATATTGCTAATGGGTTGAAATATGCATGATAAAAGTTTTTTAAGCTAAAATTTCGGACTCGTATATATTTAAAATTAAACTTGTTTTGTTATGTTTTCCGAGAAAATTGTTTATGGCTTTTTTGTGTATGAGTGTTTGAAAGATCAAAGATTGTTACCACCCAGTTGTTTTGTTGTAAGTAAAAATCCAATAATCGTAACATTTTCTTAAATTATTCAATTTTTTCAGTGCGTAGGTTCAAATCATAATTTAGGTAGGAAATTGATAAATACATTTCTGATTTGTTTATGTTTTTAAACTTTTTTTTTGGTTTGAAGATCTCATCTCTTGTAAAATATATTTAAAAAAAATTTGAATATCCGTCGTTTATTCATTACATTATTTAGTGTTTTTTTGTTAGAAAAATTTCTTCTCCATGCCGTTTATAATATACAAACACAATATTCTTACATTTTTCTATTCAAAAAAATTCGCATCCCCGTTTCAGGCAGAAAAAAACATGCTTACCTCACATGTCATATAACGCTCAAACTTTTTTTAGAATGAAAAATAAATATAATATTATTTTTACAAATAATCCATACATATATTTTAAAATAATCCTAAGTTATATATTTTTGAAATGGTTTTGAATTTTATAACCTGTTTTTCCTTAAACGTTTTATCTACATTATTTATTTTCTTCTCAATTCTTTTCTAAAGAAAATTACCCGTAACATGCTCAAAAAATGCATATTAAAATACCAATAAAATATAGATGGAACGGCATATGTATCGAATCATATCAAAGTATCATTTTTTTTAAAAAAAAATCATCTTCATTAAAATCATTTTTGAAATACGAAAGGGTTTTCTTCATCTGTTACTTAAACCTCAAAATTATTTTTATTCTTTGGTCCAAATTCGGAAATAAAGTTTTTTCAACATAATGTATTTAAAAAATTGTTAACGAAAGTGGATTTGATAAAATAATATATGAATTTATTAGATTCAAAACAGGACGTATTCCAAAACTCTTAAACTTTTTAAAGTCAAAATGTGTTAACAATATATTGAAAAGAATGTGCCATTTGTAATGCATAAAATACATAGCAGCAAAGAAATCAGAGATCTAGGAAATTAATGACAATAGAAATATAATCTGTAACTATACTTTGAACATCTTATAGAATATTTGGTGAAATGGGCTAAGAGAAAGGGATGCAAATTAAATACATTATAAACCGCATTCAATAGTAAAACATAAATATTTCAATACTTATTATTCAATATTTATTAATATTCAATATTCATAAATATTTCATCTGAGTTTCTATTTCATTTAAATGGATCAATTTTGATTATAAATTTATATACAGATCATTATTCAGAGCTCTGTAGAATTACATCTGTGAAACTTGCAGTAAAAATCAACGCCATAAGGAATTTTTCAGAAATAAACTAACATTTAACTATCATTTCTCGATGTTTTTTAACAATATGTAAAATCAACTCCAACGAATATTTTCTTCAATCTGGAAATGTATTTTCTGATACAAAATTGCTATCGAACATGGAATGAAAGGGAGTAGAGCCGTCAATACCGTATTCAATCCCTCATCCGTTCTATTACTTATTGTTTTAGTTTCTCTTAGAATGATTTGATATCGTAATAGTAATATCTAATTTGAGGTTAAAGGTTCACGAATTTGTATTCCTATTAACAGAAAATAGCAGAAAATTATTAATATGGTACACATTAATATTATTGTCGTATTTTTTTAAATATGATATGGAAAGTTCTACCTCATGGGTCATCTGCAGGTCAAATCTGGAGATTTGTCCTGTGGATATATGTCCCAAAATTAATTCTTTAAAACCAGACTTTCATTTGACACTCTGTTACTCGAAATCGTTGTTTATACTTAGATGTTCTCAAAACCAAATTTATAAAATTCTCGACAACCCTTTAAATATTTACCAATGGGGTTGGTTGAAATAGTGAAGGAATAAAATTTGGAGAAGCCTTAAGGCAACCAGGGACCTATAAAATGACTTTTTTGGATTTTCCCCTTAGTAATTTGAAATTTTACAAGTATTAAGAGTAATATTATAGAAGATGACACACAAGCATTACGTTAATTTGTTTATGAGTCAGGCTGTTTAATTTAATATTTAATAGCGATAAATAACATTAATGCAAAATGTTCTATGCGCTCCAAATTGGTTCGAAAGCACTCCAATTTTTATTATTACTTCCTCTCAGCCTTTTGAAACAAAATTTGAGATTAATCTTGAATTTTGAGTACGAAATGTAAAAATTAACAAATATAATATTGAAAACTACTGATTTTTTTTTAAAAAACATTAAGTAATTTTGAGTTATTACATTGGTTAATTTTTACATTTCGTACTCAAAATTCAAGATTAATCTCAAATTTTGTTTCAAACGGATTAGAGAAAGTAATAATAAAAATTGGATTGTTTTCAAACAAATTTGGTACGCCTGGAACATTTTTCCTTAACGTTATTTATTTTAATTTATATATTATATTAATCCCCCTAACTCATAAACAAACAAATAAAATGCTTTAAAATTGTGTGTGTCATCTTCTACATTGTTACTCTTAGCATCTGTAGAATTTCAAATTGCTAAGATGAAAATTACAAAAAAAAAATCCTTTTAAACATCTCTGGTCATCTTAAAGGGCAAAGTAAACTTCGCTTGGGGAAAATATTCCATTTTCTATCCAGTAAGATTGAATTTGCTTCTTTTGACGAGTTTCTGCTTCATTAGAAATGCGAAATTGTCTATTTAAGTGTAACCATTTATGATTCATTTCTCAATGCAGTTAATACACAAGAACTGGTAAATAAAAATGTATTTTTAGTAACCTTTTTCCAAAGGATTGAAACCTAAATTGATGTACAAAGATAGAATGTATGATAGGATGCTGTAAAACATTTAATTATTTAATCTTTCATGTTTCAAATTATTTCTTTTATATGCATACGAAAGTATAGACCAATGGACAACTGTTTGGTTTATTTGGCTTGAAATTTGATACATATCTATAATTAAAATGTAAAAATCTGTGTAAAATCTTGTTTATCTAGTTCTTAAAGTTTTGAGGTTTTAGAGCACAATTTTAATCTAATAGAATGGTAGACAAAATATTCCTGCATTTCTTTTGTTCAAAACTTCACAGTTATTTATAAATTGATCCAAAGTCTGTAAACAAATTTTTAATTTTCCTAGTTAAAGCAATATTAAGTTATCATGCTTATAGGCAGATATACATAAAACCAAAAATATGTTTTTTGGCTCCAAGGAGGTCAGAAATTTGGAGATTTGCCGAAATCTCGATACAGAAATTATTTTATTCGTGAATAATTACTCTTTTAATTATCAATACGTGAAAAAATAAAAATCCACAGAATATGCAAGGAAATCATCAGCAAAAAATGACCTAGAAAGATTTTTTTACTTTAATTTTTTTATAACAAAAGAACATTCAATTATTTTTACATTAATCATTTATTTGATAAGAGAAAAATAAAAATACGTAATTGTTTCGCGAAAAAGTTCTGATGATAATCTACAGGCAAATACACATTATTTAAAAAAATGGTTTCAAGAAGATCTGATTTGTGGAGATTTGCAAAATTCTTAAATTCCAAATTATTAACGATTACTGACCTTCATATATATGAGAAAGTATAATCTACAGAAAAAATATGAAATAATCTATAAAACTTTTTTTACTTTTATTTATTTATTTATTTATTTATAGCGAAATGACATTCAAATGTTTGTAAATTACTCTTAATTATATACTGGATATTAATGCTTCGCGAAGTTATATTATTGATAATCTAATTTAAGTTTGTAATTAATTTTCAAGAAGAAGGAAGTAAGATTATTTCTTATGCAGCTCCATATCCACTTGCAAATTGTTGTAATTTTCTATTTTGTAGCATAGTTCTTCATAGTTAATAACACTTATTTAATCATAATTTCTGTCTCAAGTAACGAATTTTGTTCTTACAAATTAAAAATTTATGGAGTGGAATCCAAACATATTATCCTCCCTTTCACTGAATGACAAAGAACATTTTATTTGTTTCTATGTAGAAATCGATTCTTTCTAAGGCGAAGCGATTAATTGGAAACGACTTGGTATGAAGATAAACAACTTATTCTTCATCGAAGTGAAAGAGTACTTAACTTGTTCGGGCGCGATTAAGTGAGCAAACTCTGTCAGAAAACTTATTTTTCTTTTCCCAGAATTCATCGACCTTTCAACAGAGAGAATGGGACAAAAAAAAAGAAATTCAATTAATTTCTCTATGTGCTGAAGTGAATGATAAGATGCTTTAAGAACACAAACCAATATTATGTAAACATTTCACGCAGAAATCTGATTATGATAACGATGTCTAGGTTCAATATTCTTACAATGCTTTTATTTTCCGTTAAATCTCTTAAATAAGCTCATCTGCTTTTATCTACTTGCTAGTTTATCAAAATATGCTAGCTAACATACTTGCTAGTTTATGAAAATACATTAACTAGCATACTTGTTAGTTTATCAAAATATTTCATTTCATTGGGATGTTTGCAGAACACATCTGCTTTTATCTAGTACATACTCGCTAGTTTACAATACTTTTAATTTCATTGATATATTTGTGGCGTGAACTTTTTAAAAAAGTTTGTTGATTTATAATTTATATCACTCATTTTTTTTCTATAAATAAATAATAGCATATTTTAATTGAACATATTTTTTTAAATTTATTTTAAATTTATGGTAGACTCTATCAAGCACTTTTGTGAAATAAACTCTTAGGGTTATGAAATTTTATGCATAAATTGATGATATAAATACATCAATAATCTTTTAAAAAATTAAATTTTATATATTATTTTTTAAAGAATTAAAATTAAAAGGCATATTCTTTTTAAAAATTTTACAAAAATTAAAAGCCCCAATATTTTTTTTTCTTATTACTTATAAATTAACTTCATATAAATTTATTTAGATTATTATTTGCATATTTTTATTTTATATAAGTTTATGTTGAAATACCGCATAAATTTACTAGGAAATCTTACGTGAACTTATTTGTGCATGGTTCTGTAATTTCATTTAGATATTAATTTTACCGAAATATTTCTGTATACTTGCAAAATTTATTTTACTGAAGAAACAATAAATGAGTTTTTCTCTTCACTTCTCAAGAATTTTATGTTTTTTTTTCAAATTGAAATTAATTTAGAAGTATTTAAAAAGCAATACAAACGAAAAAATTTCTTTATTATAAAGTTTAAAGGTAATTTTTATGGCCAAATAAATTTTATTTCCTTAAACGTTAAGACCCCTAGAATATTTTAAAGATCTTTCTATCTAATTAGATCTATTAAATCTAATACTATATCTAATTAGATCAGATATTTGACAAACTTTTATAAAATATATTTACACGCATACTTATTTTTTAAAACCTTTCAAGATATTCATTATATAGAACAATATATTTAATATGTTCTTTTAGATGAGTATAAACATTTATTTTACTAAAAAAAACAAAAAAATGTTCTTTTCTCATTTTCATCCCTTTTTGCTCATGCCAAACTGTACTATACTCTTGATAAAATTTATTTATAGCATTAAGACATATTTAAAAAAAATCCATTTCTACAATTAGCCAATTAGCTCATACTCTCTCCACACACACACATATATATAAATCATGTCGAAATTTTCAATCGTTAATAAAATACTTTTTAATCTTACCACTAAGTTCAAGTAAATTTTTAAAAACTTGTAATGGGGGACATTTGATGCTAATATAGTTTTTCAAATATTAATTCATAAATTTTTATTAATTAATTAAAAACTAACTTTCTCGTAAAAATATTCTCGGCAGTAAAATATGTAACGAACTCAGCTTGTTTTTTCCGCACACTGATGAGGTTAGGCTAATATGTTTTTGACCAATTATTTTAAGCAATTCTGTTTATTTTCATAAAGTTTGGTAAATTTAGAATCAAACATTATTAATTAATGCATTTTTTCGATTCATTTTGAATTAAAATAATACAAAATAAAGAAAAATAGAAATTTCTAGACTGTATAGCTTTCCTCAACTGGAGTAGAAAATTCAAGCATTTTGAGTTGTCACAATTGGCTTTGAATCCTCAATTGGCGTTGAAAATTCTGAGCTAATATGATATTTTGATTAATTATTTATAGTAGTTGTAATTGTCAGGTCGGGATAGTCTGATTGGTATGGTATTGGATTCTTATCTCTTGGGCTGCGAGTTCGAACACCATTTATAGAAAGGAAAAGGAAAATTCGCTTTCTATTTTGCCGTTCAGTATTTTGATTATGTCGTATATATTTACAAATTTATACTAATGGTAATTATTTAATAAAAATTAACTGAAATATTTTTTTGCTAATCTAAGTAGGAATTGATTTTAAAAAATTGTGTTTTATAGTACTGGTTTGAAAAGAAACTTTATTTTACTCCAACAGTAAAGAAAAGCATTGTATTTCAAACAATGAATAAAAGTTCATTAAATAAATTCTAAATAAACAATATAGAAGAAAATATATGTTTAAATTATTTATAGCAGAAACTGTACCAGTTCACAAATAAAGGTAAAATATTTATTCACACAGAAGTCACGAGGCCGATTTAAAAAAAAGGGGGGGGGGGGTTCTACTTGAATTTAAATTGGGTTTTTTTTCTTTCCGAAAACGCAGAAAATGTAATTTGAAGCATTCGCATTTTAAAATCAAATTCAAATCCTCTGATCTCACTTTAACCCTTTATTGCATGAACTAATAAAGAGTTGAAAAAAAATGTTTCCCGTGGAAATAGCTTTATTTAATTAACAAT
>JAOUZG010050597.1:458708-487516 GCA_026289955.1 Argiope argentata | reverse complement strand
TATCCGTCGTGAAAGAAGAGTATGCCGAGTCCATTAAAATATTTTTTTTTGTCAAAAAGTACTTACATCTTAATCTGTTATCGTTTTTTTTTTGAAAAGGAATCACAAATACTTCAATCCTGCTTTTCAATAAATTCGAAATGTCATAAAATCATAGACATTTTTTGTGTTTTTTTATTGCTAAATATATATGTAATGTATTAAAATAATTTGTTATTTTATAATACTTAATTTGGAAATAAAATTATATCAAAACTGTTATACCATATGCGGCCCCATATGTGGTAAAGGGTTAACGTTGTCACATTTATTCTTAATTATTTTTATGGGATTACAAAGCAATTCATGTTTCTTAACAAAACCAGAAAACTCTATTACTCATTAGCTTTTGTTAAAGGTGATTTATTGTTTCTTATCTCCGACGATAAATAAAATTATAGGTACCAGGCAGTACCCTTAAATTACAGAAAAAATTGATGCATTTTATAATGTGCAATGACTGCTCGTAAATTTATACATTCCGAAAGGAAATTAAACGTTAAAAAAATACTGTTGAGAAGTATGAAATTGTATTTATCATTTTATCTCATTTAAGAAAATCTTCTATGCTTTATAGTCACATATGGTGTTTCGTATTTTGTCTTCCCTTATTATCAATTTCTCCATCAGTTAAATGCGAAATGATAGTGACATAATAAAAAGAAGATAATATCATCTTCAGTATTATTAAAGCATGCTATTTTTCCTTTATTATAGATTGAAATATTTATTTTCTGATGTATAATTCGTCCCAACATGCCCTAATTGAGAATGTTGTAATATATCATATCTTATTCAATCGTTTTCATAAGATATAAACTTTAGATAAAGGGATTTTTTATTTGATCAAAGTAATTTGAAACATCAAAGGATGTAAAATAACTTACCTGGGTAATATCATGTCTGGATTGTTTACCATCCTATTGGATTTTCATGCACTAGATCCCATCTTTGTTAATTAGAGAAATTCCAAATTCCTATCATTCACTTCAACAACAATGAACAATTCAATACAAATAACACATTGTTCTACCTTTCATCAGCTAATGCAGATTAATCCTGTCTAAAGTGAGGATTTCATTGTCTTAATCACTTGCAATGGGAAGAAATTTATGCGTACTATTGCCAAAACAGCCAAATGTAACTGATAGTTAATATTGAATTAACTAATTTTCAACCTAAAATGTGTTTTGACTAACTGGATGATAACTAGACAGATGTGACAAACTGGGTCACAGCAAAACAATCTTATTTTAAGAACCCGAACATCATGTTTACTTTTGTACTGTTTGATGTGGGTAGCATTTCATTGATGATTCTGTGATAAAAACATCTCGAAATGCATAGCAAATTTTTCTATCATAAATGGTTAAAAACTGGAATTTTTTTAATGCGTGAAAAAAAAATGGAATTATTTCTCAAAAACACTCAAATCTGCGTTTCTCCCAACAGTTCAATAATAGGCGAGTTTGGGCTCATAGGATTAAAAGTTCAGCGATGGAATTAATCCCCTAATTTTGTTACCTTGATTATTTTTCTCCAGCCGCTGCATATGTCACTTCTGTTTAAGTTGCTGCTGAAATAACATATGCTCTATCTTAAAGGCAAAATATTGAGATTTGTATGCAGTAGCAATTTCGGTATCATTAAGCAAAAATGCTGCTTCATTTTCAAAATTTGTAATAAGTTATGAGAGACAATTTAAAATAGACAAAAATGTGTTACATACCAGAAAATACCATTATCCAGAACCAAAAATTTCCTCATTTTGCTCAGGTAATAGGAGTTTTCTTTTCAAAAGTATTTATATCAGAATCATCATTCTGAAATTAAAACAAGTGATAAAAGATAAGGCGTACAGTAAATCTGTTTTTATTTCCCAAGCATCTATCTACATTTAAAAGACATTTCTTTTAACTTACCTTTTGGAATCCAAATTAGAAAGGATGAAAAACTACCAAATATGTAAATAAAGTGAAGGAATAAACAAAAACAAAACATTTTTAATAAAAATATTGGTTTTTTAGCATATATATCAGTTTCATAATATTACACGCCATGAAAGTGTTTTTTTGATATGCATACAATCTTTGACAAATGTTATATATATTAAGCAATTTTATTTTAATTTTAGATATTGAAAATCTCATAACACAAAATGTTTACATTTTGTACAATTGTGTTCTTGAAATATCCTTTGAAAATTAATTGAATTCTTTATCGAAATGTTATTCAATCGATAATGTAGTTATCTAAGGATATAAACAGAAATAATAATTTCCAATTGCTTTTTATTCCTTGAAATTCCATTAAAGATGAAACATGAGAAAACAGCATTGAATCATTCTTATTCAATAGCATTTCACCTTTAAATGGCTTAGAATAAAAAAATCATTATGATTTGATGGAATAATCAAAATAAAATGCAGTTCTCGTTTTGAAAAACAGAGAGATTTGCAAAGCAATTTCAATTCTTTATTGTTCATTGTAACATAAATGTATTTACGTGCAAAGTATTCTCTTATTTTCCAATTCCAATCTTTTTTCCGCCAAATCTCATTCAAATTGTAAAATAATATTGGACATCCTTTTAATATACACTCTTTCAATTTAAATAAACATTTGTTTCTTCGTCATTCAGAAGCAAATTGAATGGAAGGAAATGCCAGAATAATTTCAACTAACACTTCCATTCTTTGTTCCTGTAATAAAAAAATAGTTTCATTTTGGATATTGTCATATGAAATTCTAATGATGTTTCAACAGAATATATTCAACTTTTTAAGATACAATACATTAATTTCTGTATTTAATAATAACGAAGACAAAATATGAGGGAATATAAAGTTCTTTTAAAAATATGTTTGACCTTTTTTCACAAACGAAATGACTTTTCTTGTCAGCAAATTGTACGTAATTGATTCCCTCAAACGATTTTTGTAGGTTTAAACGATATATTATAAAATGTCAGACTTTTTAAAAGAGTTGTGTTGTAATTTAAGCCATTTAATTTGAATAATGTCTTAAATATTGATTCTAAATTTTAAAATTATAATTAAATTTATAGCATGGTATTTCATTACGTTAATTGTGTCTTCTACTTTCGATATGGTTTAGATTTCTTCTTATTTTTATTTTAGTGCCTTGTGGTTTTATGATTATTTTTATCATCAGTTTAGATTTTTAAAAATAGCATCTACACTCGAACACGTTTTTGTTAGAGTACATTTAGAAGACTAACAAACTTAGGTTTTAGAAACATATTTTCTTACATATAGTCTTTTACATATGTTATAATCATTTTTCAAAAATATTGTCGAATATCACTACAAATAAAAATCTCAAATTCATTTCAAATAATACCTTTTATTTTGAAATAAATATTATTAAAAATAATAATAAAACTTATATTTAAATATATAAATATTATAAGCATTGAATGGACATTAAAAACGATTCTACAAAACTGTAACATTCTAATACATCAGGAAGTGAGTAAAGATGCGATTTCAAAATTCTATCAATAAAAAAAATTAGTTAAAAAGTATGCAGGCAATTAAGGTTATCTAATTAATGGTAAAACAATGACGGGTAAATTTCTAGTATTTACTGAATTTTTTTTATAAATCATGTCTGTAAATAAAGTAAAATTTTAGAAATAAAGATACTTATTTTTTATATTATTTTGAGAATATCACAAATATTTAATCATTATATATATATAGAAAGAGAAAATCGCAGTTATATTTTATATCATATTCTAAAACTTCAAAACAAAACAAAATTGACCTTTAAATATTTCGAGGATTCTAAAAGGAGAAGATTGGATGTTGAAATTATTATTTTTTAAAGTCCATTTATATGCATTTAAATATTAAATTTAAATTTTCTGTAACTATGTAATTATTATTAATTCCTTTAATCTCTTAATAATGGTTTAAACCTATTAGTTTCAAGTAAGAAGAAATATAAATTATTTATTTAATTTCCATTTAATAATTTGCTAATAATTTATAAAATTTATTTTTGCTAATTAATGTTATTATATAATCTACTTGCCTGCGGCCCTCTCGACCCATAAGCATATATGCCTCGAGTGCCTAATCGACAATTAATTATGAAAAAGAAGAGAAAAATCATCATCCGCAATAAGAATGATTCTGTCTTTTTTAAGAATCATATTTGTTAAGCTTAGTGAAAATTATTTTTAAATTTATACATTCATCAATGTAATAAAACTAGAAATTTTAATTTTAATTTTTTTGATCTATGATCCATTAATATTTATATGTAGTAAATACTAATTAATATGTGCACCAAAATATTATTATCATCATTTGAAAATCAATTTCTGTATATCAGTAATTTTTGTGATGTAGTTAATTATTTTTCCCATGGTTTCAAAATATAAAGTTGTTAATTTATCTAATAAGCTTATATAAGCTACAAATATTTTCTCTTGAGTTCTCTCCTATTTTCTGCCTTCATATTCTGCAATTTAAATTAGTGACATGGTTAAAAATGGTTTAATTAGTGACATGTGAATAAAAAAAACTTATCGAAAGATCAAAATTGAACTCTTTCTATAATAAATTTTGAAATCAAATTTGTTATCAAAGAGATAATCAAGATTTAATATCGTTAATGATAAGAAGATTTCTAAT
This sequence comes from Argiope argentata, assembly GCA_026289955.1. NCBI lineage: Eukaryota > Metazoa > Arthropoda > Arachnida > Araneae > Araneidae > Argiope > Argiope argentata. The sequence goes on along the minus strand of JAOUZG010050597.1, from coordinate 482,813 downwards.
AAGTAAGTTATTTAAGTAAGAGTATGTAAGTTTACTAAAATATTTAAATATAATAATTTCATTGCAGAAAAACGAATGTATGAAAAATCAAAACATCAAAGTATCATAAATTGAATGAAATATCGTTTTCAAAATTATAGATCTGTTATTCAGAGTTAAATTCAGGACAAAATTAAAAATCGTTTGAATTTATATATTTAAACATAATAGTTTATTCCTTAGATTTTCATTTGAATGATTATTTCTATTTTATTCAACAGGTATTATGCCATTATTTATCCCTTGAGTGGACGGTGGACCAAAACACGAGGGCGGCTGGTGGTCTTCCTCATTTGGTTTTTCTCCATCGCTCTGTCCAGTTTCCAGCTGGTGCATGGCAAGGCGCTAAAATTCACGGTCGGTGGTCAAGAACTTTACGACTGCAGCGAAATATGGGGAGAAGTAGAAGGAAAGGTAAGACATCAATAATTTCTTCTAAAGAAGATTCTCAATAAAAGAAGCAATCCTCTTCTGCTTTCCAAATTAGAATCCACGAAGATTAATCTTCAGCTCTTCATAAAAATTCGGATTCCCCAGACGAATTAGCCTATGAGTGCACAAGTAATGGATTCAATCCCCACATGAGCAATTTGATGAGATTGGTTTAGTAATTTCAGGAGAAAAGAATGGGGAAAATAAATAAACTTTCAAAGGCTGGTTTTTCATTAGATAGCTTTCGAGTTCTAAGAATGATACGGATGAATTAGATTTTTTTAACAACAACAAAGGGAAAAAAACCAAAGTTTCTGAAAAGTTAAGTGTACGGTATATACTTTATTATACTTTTGAAAGAATAATTTTTAGTATGCTGATCACAATCCATCATTTTGAATTCTGAGGTATAAAAATAGACTTCATTTAAAAGTAGTCATCAATAATCCAAGCGCTTCTTTCGGATGAAAATAATTTTTATTTTTTTTTGTATTCAAAGAAACAGAGGATTTGACTTTAAACTCATTAAAATGAGTTTGAAATAGAAAGAGGGGAATTTAGTGTTGTTTTATAGACTGTTTTCGAAGACACTTCAACATCCAATTCTTATTTCCATTTTACTCATACTAAAGAAAGATGGTGATTGTCAGGATGACACGAATCATATTAGAAATTTAAATTCTAGTATTTCTATAAAATGAACAATATCCTTTTATTTAAACTAATTATTAGAAGTGGTTTCCCAAAACCTTTCTCTCATATTATCCAATAAAGTTCGTATTCTTAATATCTAGCATAAAACTATGAATTTTGTGATAGCTGAGAAATAGGTATATTTCTTTTTCTCTATATATTGTAAGAATACGGCATCAATTTTATTAAAAGAATGAAAATACATATTGCAACCCATATCTCATATATATATTTAAATTCTAAAAACGTCACATTTCAATTAAATTGGCATCATAAAAGTGCATATTTTTAGAGGCTTCAATGGTTTATAAACTATTTCATTATAATATTTATATCTGCTTAATTTTAAATTTATTTAAATTAAATCATCAGATTGTTTGAAACCAAATGAAACTTCTTTATAAGGTTAATAATATATGATAAATTTGAAATATGCATAGTTATTGTATAATTTAAAATTCATATCTTATTGATTTCAAAAGATACTTAAATATGTATGTAGTGTTCTATCAGATTTTTACGATTATGAATCTACATGTAAAATACTTTCTAATATAGTATCTACTTTCATTTTATAATTTATTTCATGCATGCAAACAATGTTTCAGAATAAAGTTTAAATAGCAATGAGTGAGTATAGGGCTATAGCTATATTTCTTTTTTTATCCATTTAATATTTTAAAATTGAAAATTATTTTTTATAAAAACTAATTTTTTAATATTTATAAATAAATAGTAAACGGCTTCAGTTATTTAAATAAGTGTAAAAACCATTTTAGTGATTGGAAATTTTACTTTATAATTCAATAAAGACGCTAAATATTCGTAGGGAAATTTCTATTTACTTCCTTTTAAAGATTTTGTCTTTTTTGCTGCAGCTTTAACATTTTGAGTTTTTAAAAAATATTAGAAAATTTATAAACAGATTTTCCAACAAATTTATTTACTAACATTGAACAATAATTTCAAATTATAAACTAGCTTTTAGATAAATCAGAATAATTTTATTTGTTGCAGGTTATTTTCTTATAAACGACTCCTTAAATACACGTAAATAATGCTTGACTTTTGAAATTCCCAAGTTAAGAGCAGTGAATTAATTAATGTGTAAAGTTAAATAGTCATTAATTCGTTCCTATAGTGACGATTCTCAAGAGATTAACAGGTCTATTTAGCTGCTTTTGTCACGCTGGAAATCAACATTTAACGTGATTAAATGTTTAAAACATGAGTTATTCTTTCGTATCTTTCGGGATTAAACTATTTGCCCTGAAATTAATGCTTTTATTAATTAAGCATCTTAGAAGAACTTTTTAGAGTGGAATTTGAAAAATGATCAGCAATAATTACAAGAAAAGACTGATCTGCACGAAGAGATATTTAAAAAATGATGAATTTTTATTTAATAACAAGTAATATAAAAAAATTAAGTCGATTCCTAATTTGTTGAAATAGGAAAAAAATTATGTTAGTTATTTTTCATTAAATAATTACATTTAATATAAATATGCTTATAAATATGACTTAGACATATGACAGAATCACAATATTGTGTCAAAAATGAAATTGAATTTCCACTTTTCCTTTTCCTTCTAGAAACGTAGCTCAATCTTAAGATTAAATAGAAGAAGTGACTAACAATTGATGACAAATACTTTAAAGAGATAAATCAGAATGGAACCTAAAGCTTAAAATTTCTTAAATATTTTTTAAAGAAAAATCCTTCATTCTACCTAATAAACCACAAAACCACACTCTTCAAAATCATTTGGATAAAACATATATTTAAAGAAAAAAATTTAAAACTTTCTCAAAAAATTATTGATTTTAGCAAAAATTTAACTCTTATTCTTCACCTTCACGTGAAAAATATTGAAATTCGCGCATTGAACTGATTGAGATACTCCCTGCTGATTTCATTCTTCATTTCAAGCTGCTAAAACTCTATTTAAGGTATTAAAAATTAATTCAATACAGTTAGTGAATTAATATTTAAAAAACTGCCTTAACATCAAGTGTCATACCCTATAAATGTTTTTAAAAAATGTATATGAACTTTAGACCATTTTCTTCGGGACTGAAAATTTGAACAATATACATAATATATAGAGGGAGAGTGTGAACTGATAGCAAGAATTGAAAAATATCAGTATCATTAGCTCAGGTTTTAAATTTTATATATTTCATATTTTAAAAAATACTAAAAGAACTAACAAGTACTTGAAGAATAGAGATTCTATTCTAAATCCAGATTTCAGATTAATATCATTTAACAAAAAAATAAAAAAACTTCCTACAGTAAAGAAAAACCCCCGCCATAATCAGATTTATACTTGATTAATAATTTTTATAGGTATTATTTTATTAGTGCAGTAAAGGGTTTCGTATTACTTTATAGTTAATTATTCTTACTTATATAGTATTAATTTATGACAAGCTAATTTAAAATCTTGATTTATTATATGTTTTAAAATATATTTTCTTCTTTTTTTTAATCTCCAACTGGAGCCCAACGCATTTAAACGAAAAATAATTTGGTCAATTATTTAATTTATAATAAAATGAAATAAATCATTTAAATTGTTTATTGAAATTTAGAACTCAAAAATTGTTATAAATCTGTAAGAGTTTTACTCAGAATTGTTAATAGCACAGTAAAAAAGAGAGAGATAGAGATGTTTTTAATTAGTGAAGACTGGATAAAAAATAAATGACAGCTGACTTTAATAACAGACTGTGTTCATTTGATGACTTTTAGATAAATTTGGTTACGTTTTTGATTAAAAAATAAAGAATCTAGAATAAGCAAGGTTTATAACGATAGCTTAATTAGGAACTCGGATTCAGAATATTATCAGAAAATTCTGTACTCTCTTGCGGAAACTATATACAAGGTGGCCAGAAATAAAACACCCCTACTCTGACCTCCATGGATATCGAACTACTCAGTGTAAAGGCTCAAAATTTTGTACACATACTATTCAAAATATGGGGAAACGGATTTCACGAAAAAAAAATTAGTTCCTGAAATCACCGATAGGTGGCGCTGCACAACTGGAACTATGATCAAAAGACACAAATAATAATAAAAATTAAAATGTTTATGCGGAATGGAATGCTTCCATGCTTCCTTTTTAATTTTTCTGCCCCTTATGGAAAATAAAAATAGTAAAGAAGCTAGAACTCCCGTTGTAACTGCAATTTCATACTGTAACCAGAAAAATTTGCATAAAGCATGGTTAGAAGCCATGTTAAAAGGTGGGGAATGTCATTCTTATTAGTGATGGCTGTCACGCTGCCAGAACGCGCTTTGCTTGTGAAGTTGTTTTACGAGAATAAAGGAAATGCTCCAGCAGCACTTCGAGAGTTTCGTCGACTTAAGGATTTGCGTAAGGGACCATTGCTTCCACAAGCTCTCAGGAGAATGATCGCTCGATTCGAGGAAACTGGACATCTTGGAGTTCAGCCTGGTCGAGGACGCAAACCGGTTCGTTCAGATGTCGTTGAAGATGTTGCCACCGGTATTGTTGAACAGTCAATGGATAATGTTTTAGGCTGCAGTAGTGCACGTGTAGTGTCACGACACTTGGGTGTTCCCTATAGCACAGTGTGGAACGTACTCAAAAAAATGGTGCATTGTTTCCCGTACAAAATCCGCCCTAATCAACAATTGCTGGCCACAGACAGGGAGATGCGACTGACCTTTGCATTGACATTTCTTGCTAGAGTTGAAGTGGATGCATCGTGGCCGTGGCAGATTCTGTGGAGCGATGAGGCCCATTTCCACCTCAGTGGAACAGTGAACACCCATAACTGTCGCATATGGGACACGACAAACCCCCGTACCTTCCAAGAGATTCCACTCCACTCACCGAAAGTTACAGTCTGGTGTGGATTCACAGCCCCATTCATCCTTGGACCGTTCTTTTTCGAAGAGGTTACTTCCAATGGCCTTGAGACATGTACCGTGACGGCCAACAGGTACAAAAGGATGCTCGAAACATTTGTTGTACCCCATTTGCAGCAGCGCCAATGCCTTGACACCATTACTTTTATGCAAGATGGAGCACCTCCACACATTGGGCTCCCTGTGCAACAGTTTCTTCGCCAACATTTCACCACTGACAGAATAATCAGTCGCGCGTTTCCGACAACTTGGCCATCTCGTTCACCGGATCTTAATCCGTGTGATTTTTGGCTTTGGGGACACTTAAAAAACCTTGTTTATCGAGAAAGTCTGATAACCTTGGCAGATTTGAAAGAGAGTATCAGTCTGCATGTGAGAAGCATCTCAGATGACCAGTTACGATCCGCAGTTGAACAAGCTTGTCCACAGACTTCACATTTTACATCTTCAGGAAGGGAACCATATTGAGCAGCATTCCCTGCATCGATAACGTCCTTGTTTCATGTATGCTTGGTACTTTCAAATAAAATGTGTTTAAAACGTGTTTTTGTGTCTTTTCAGCATACGTCCAGTGGTACAGCGCCACCTATCGGTGATTTCTGGAACTAAATTTTTTTTTCGTGAAATCCGTTTCCCCATTTTTTGAATAGTATGTCCACAAATTTTCAAGCCTTTACACTGAGTAGTTCGATATCCAGGGAGGTCAGAGTAGGGGTGTTTTATTTCTGGCCACCCGGTATATAGAGGTACTCACGTGATAATTTATTCCTGCCTTTGAAGATGGTGATCCTAGAAAAAATTCTGAAGTTGTTCTCGTTGACGTTTTTCTGTTTTAAATGAATTCTTGATAATTAACTTATTTTGTTTGATATTAACTGTTAGTAAATATAGGTACTGTACTCAGTTTACGCTCTGGCTTAATTTTGGCCCCTATATACAGTTATTGTAATAAAATGGTTGTCTGTTACCTGTACCAAGGTTGTTAACTTTTTTCTATAATGCATAGAAATTTCCGTAACAGTAAAGATTATTTTAACATATCTTTTAACTAATGAAAACCCAAAATTCAAATTTTAAGTTCCTTTCTTTTTTTTTCTCAGAGGTTTTTAACATGCTTCTTCACTACCAATATGCAATTACAAACGACTTTTTTATTTTATTTATTTTAAAATCATTTTGAGTTATAAATATGGTCATCTTAGTCTAAAAGCATTAAATGATTATATAATGCATTAAAGGAAGAATTAAAATGGCAGATTTGTTTTGATAAAATGAATAATTTTAGATGAAACTGATTTTGAAATTGTTGACTTCTAAACGTTCAGTTTTTCCCACTCTAGATCAAAATTCCTTTCAAGAATAAAACAGATATTAAATCAACCCATTTCTCTTTATACCTTCTTCCCTAGGCCTACAGGGATTTCTATTTCCAGTATAGGCAATTTCTCTCCATTATACAGTTCCATTATTTAAGAAGGGGACATTATTCACTGAGAATGGAGTTTCATGAGAATTCTTTAATTGAAATAGTCGGAATAAAGCGGGATTTTATCATTTTAAACAGGGAAGGGGGCATAAGCTTTTGCAATATCTGGAGGATAATCGTGATTCGACAACATCGATATCATATCTTTAAAAAAGGTATTCGCTATCTAATAAATACTTGATAAAAGTAGATAGCTTACTTAAATAAAAAAAACATCAGCTGCTAAGTTCCTGCTATTTTTTTTACATAAATTACAAGAAAAATTAAGTTTATATTTCTACCTATGACATGATTTTTTTTACTATCTGAATATTATTATAGATTTTGAACATTCATTGTTTTTATCTTTTGTTATTTTGAAGGAAATCCATTAATTTTTTTACAAAGAATTGCACTTCGTTTCTTTATTTCAAATTATTCGAACCTATTTTTTCCTAAGTAGTACCCCATTTTAAAATCCGAATTTTAAAATAAAATTCTTGAAACTTAGTAACGAACAAAATCTTGATTAAAATTATGGGTTAAATTAAAGCCAATTGAGTTTTTGTTTATTACTGGATAGATAAAAAAAACTATCTTAAATCCGCATATGATGGAAAGGAGTGACAGAAAATAATTTTATTTAAAGGTAATCATAATAATATGTATATTTTCAAAGCTGTATTACTAATTACTTACATTGCATTAGAAAATTGATTCGCTTAATAAAAGATTACATCGTCAGTTTAAGAACCTTACCGGACAGATGATACATGATACATACATCGTCGTCTTCAGATTGAAATTTACTATGCCTAAGACTTGCTTATAATTTAGAGTGGTGACTAGAGAAAAAAATTGTAAAGACAAAAAAATATGACCTGCTCGAAGCAAAATATATATTTGCTTACATCTCTATATTTTTTTTTTTTTTTTTGCTAATGAATTTGTTTACAATTTCATATAAATTAACTTAATACTTCATATCACAGAGTAAAGTAAAAAAAGACATTAAGAATTGGAAATTAATTAAATTATTTCCTAACTTTAGCAATTTCAATTTGTTTTCAAATTTTTTATTAAATTCGATATAAAAGTTATAAGAAATATTATAAAATAATAATTGTTTGAGTTTTTGCATAAAATTAATTCAATGAAACTGCAGGTATTGAGTGAATTAAAATCATTACATCTACGTTAATATCCAAAAGTATTTTTTAATTGAACGGAATATTTTGGGGCGGAGTGGGGGGAGGTAAAATAGAAATGTACAGCAAACGCATTCTAATTTAATATTTATTTAATGATATACTCAAAATTTTGAAACTAACTGTAAAATTATTTTATTAAACTTCTAAATTAAGAAATATGGTTTGATTTATATAATGTTAAAAGTATAGGGTATATGAATAACATAAAATTTACATTTTTTTCTGCTTTGTGAAACATTGAAACATTATTTTAAAATATACAGTGTGCTTATCTTGGGGTTCAGACCTCTTAAAAGATTACTATATCAATTTTGAAAACAAAAAGAGTTTTTATTGATGAAATTGTTGAAAGAAAAGTCTAGAAAAATTTAGAATTTCAGAAAATAATATTTAGGAATGTAAAATGGTATTAAATTGTAAATATTGTAAAAATAAAACTAAATGTAATTTCCAAAAAAAATTCAAGTTACTTTATAAAGCATTTTTTTTAAAGTAAACAATTTTAAATTAAAAAAAAAAGATTCAAAATTGACTTTCTCGTGCTGTCGCCCCTCAGATTTATCTTATTGCTTTATGAAAAGAAATTAATTGTTTTTTAAAATGCAAAGGATAACTTTAATTCCCGTTCACAAAAATAATGTTATTTAATTAATAAGCTGATATGATTCATTATGTTTATATCCATTATGCTTTTGGAATATAACAAACTAATTCAACTGAGTTTCGAACATATTATAAACCTTGATTAAAGACAAATCACGCTAAATGTTTATTTTAGTAATATTTCCAACAGAATTCCATTGCATAATTGTAATTGCAACATAATTCCAGACAATTACTACAGCTTTTTAGAAACCTATTAATAGTGAAATGGGGTATTTCTCCCGATATTAAAATAATTAGCATAGTTGGAAACGAGAAGCTATTTGTTTTGGATGATGTAATCCAAACTCGACATTTTAATTTCAAAAGTTTCGAAAAGTTTTCTCGTTCTCGAGATCGTTCTTTTTTATTATTTCAGTCTTGAGTGCTAATTGCAAATGCAGAAAGTTTTTTTATACATAAAAGTATCCTACTATAGTTTGAGCAAATTAATATATAAACTTTAAAATAAAAACGATCTTTGAATGAATTTAGAAATCGTGTCACGCTTAGGACTACTTTAATAAGTAAAACGCTTTCTACTTCAAATAGAAAAACGTAAGCAACCCTTTTCAAGGGGTTTAATTACAACCTAGAAAAGTTGTTTTTATTTTTTTAAAGCAACTGAAAGTAAAATCTTAATATATCAAGTTAAAAGGACTTTTCCACAATTAAAAAAAATGTTTATTCGTCTCAATTTTGCTTTCCTGCTTTTACATTCATTTGAGAGTACTAATTTAAAATTGTAATCTCTCTTCCCTTTTCAAAAGTTTGTTTTAAATGTTAATTTATTTTTAAGTTTCTCAAAAAACGCTGGATATTTGTTATAGAACAAAAATTTATTCTTTTTTAAAAAATGTTTTTGATTCTTTTTTATTTAAACCTGGTATTTCAAAATAATTTTTTCGAAAAGTTTATTTTTAATTATTCTTTATTTATTCTGCGAATTATTTTGGTACACTTATAAAGCATCTAAAAAGCAGAAATGCATAAGAAAGAAAAATGCTTGTTCTTTGTATTTATTTAAAAGAAACTTTAATTGAATTTAAATTTAAAGTATAATAATTAACTTTAAACATGTATTTCGCAAATCTTTTTAATTAAAGATTAGATTTAGATCAAACTGCTATTAATGTTAAAAAGAAAACATACTAACAATAGTTTGCTATATACTTAAATGACCATAAAAAAATAAAATTAAGAAAAATATTGCTTGAAAATAAGTTAATCACTTAGCATTTAAAAAAATATATTATTTCATAGACTTGTAATATTAAAAGAAATAAAATAATATTATTTAAAAAGTCAAACAGCATTCTTATTAGAAATAAGAAGCCATAATTGCCTTTAAATCACAGTTTTATTCTTTTTCTTCATGAGACAAAATATTTACATCGAAGGCTTTCAAAATTTCTTTAAATCTGGGTAAGAAATTGCTGAGTCCGATTTTCAATACTAGTAATGAATAAGAATAACAAATATGTTCAAGAAAGAGACCAAGTTACCAAATATATCTGATTCAGAAGAATCTGTTTAGGTGCTTTATCTTTATGTGATACAGTAGCTTTACATTATAAAGTTATAGAACTCGGAACCTAAGAAGTGAAGTATTCACATAGCCTTGAAACTCAGATGTGAAAGTTAAATTACTTTTTATTATGTTTGGATTTAAGAAGTTAAAAGTAATTAACTTTCAAAACATTTTTGCTTAGAAATATCAAATACATTCAAGGGGTCCGAAAAATAAGACTAAAATATGATAAATGCATATTACGGCCTAAATGTTCACTGCAAACGACTGCAAACGAATTAAACTGCAACGAATTAAAATCACAACGAATTAAGTTCACTGCAAACGAATTAAAATTGCACATTTAAACTGAGTTTTGTTATGAATTAACATTTTATTTGGTAGAGATGAGCTTTGCGATTTTTATGGAATTATTTTTTTAAATAAACATCTGAAATATAATTCATATCCTTTTTATGGAGTTTTTATATATGATTTAAAAAAAATTAAGAATAGATTGTCTTTAAAAATATTTATAATGTTGTTATTTCGCTTTCTTATTCCGTTACAGTTTGATGTTTTTTTAATATTACATTTAATTCTTTTAAATTGGATTCAACTGTGTCAGCTTGAAATATAAATGAAATTAGCCTCATATAACATATTCAAGTTTTGTAAAATTAATAAACCGAATGACAGGATTATTTCCCTTGACACAAATACAAATCTGAAAAACTGGCTGCATTGCCATGAAAATATATGTATAAAAAATATTGTATTTATATATTTGGTTTAAATAAGTACAATATATTTTTATATCTCTTCGTCCCTTAAAAAATTTAAATGATTGAAATTTATGTATTTATTTTTTTGTTTGTTTGTTCGTTTGAAAAAAATAAATCTATCATTATTGTATTATGACAAAAAATCAAAATGACCCGTATTGAAAATTTAAATTCAGAATAGATAATAACTAAAAGTGAGAATTAAAAATATATAAAAAATTAGATAAATCGAAAAATATAAAATAAATCTATAAACTACTTAATTTCATTAAAAATTCCATGTAATATTTAATTTTTTAATAACATTATTTTTTATAATAAGGGATCTCACATGCTGGCACTAAATCTAATTAAAAATAATGATGCATTCCCTCTCCCCAAATATATTGAAGAAACTTAAAAAAATCCCTACGTTTAAAAGAAAAGATTTCAGGAAAATAATGAAATTACGCCTCTTCTATTTTATAGGTTTACACCCTTATGGTTTTCAACGTAACCTTTGTGATTCCTATCCTGATCTTGAGCTACGCGTATGGTAGCATTGGCATTAAAATGTGGGGCCACACCATGCCCGGAAATGCAGATCCTTCTAGAGACCGGCAGCAACTGGCGGCAAAGATGAAGGTACGTGTGAAATACAGATAATATCTAATCAACGATTAATTTGGAAACTATCAATTAATTTTGATTTCTGAATCACTTAACAGTTTTCCCCCTATGGTGTACTTGCATCGATATATTGAATTTTAAAAGCTGTAAGCTAAAAATAAGCCATTCATAATGATTATAATGTAAAATGAAAATTACTTCGAATGCATAGATAAATCATGTATGCAATGGATTTCCATTTGAAACAAATAATAAGAAAATATTCCTACAATAGAAGGTATCATCTTATTAGATAGTAAAGATAATAAAACATTTGAGTGGTTAATAGGTTCAGGATTTAATGAGCACTGGAAGTACAATTAAACAGTTATTATTTATAAAAATAGTAGTAAATATTAATAATGATTGATAAATATTCATACTAATTAGATTTATTATTTTGACAATAGCATTATACCCAAAAACTATAACAACACTTCTATGATACCTTTGTTCAATGCACTTGTCGATATAGTATCAAAACGATTATTTTTTTTTAATAATTGGGGATTTTGAAAAAAAAATAGGAGAAGATACCTGTCGATAACACTCCTTATAAACATAGAGAAAAGTATTATGAAAAACTGTTGTAGATGCATTAGTCTTGAAGGACTTTTATTATATCCAATAACTCTAATCTGTTTGCAAAAATATACCTAATGAAAGCTGAAGTAAAAAATCTTATGCCTATTTTTAGAGAATTTAAGAAATAAAATATAGCAACTTGTAATTAGATTTAAATGAATAGTTGCACTAAATATAAACAATATAGATTATGATTTCATTGAAATAAAAAAGCTTGGCAAGCACTCAAATTAAAACTAATTACTAAAGACAGTTCGGAAAAACAATGATCCACTAACATAAAAAAAAAATTAAAAAAGAAGTACTGAAGGAAATTTTAGCCTTAATTCCAACTTGCCGCTGAATGAGAACTCAAGGATTCAACATAAATATGATGTTAAAAATAAACAGTTTTCACCTCATTGCATTTTCTATAATCCAGCAAAAAATAATGTAAAGGAAGTTGACAAACTCATAATTATTTTTTTAGCTGTATTTGAATAAATTTACTTTCAACGTAGAGACAAAAAATCTCTCTACTTAAGACTAAACCAGATGTTACGATTTGTGCATACGCTAATGATGAGGATAAAAATGGCAAGACTTTAAAAAAAATCCACCCAGCGTTACAGATGTCGATATCATAATCTAATATTTATTCCTGATTACCTCATTACTTTCTTACAAAAACACGCATCTTAAGTTATCTTATATCTAAGTTTGAACACAGTTCAATTTACAAGCAATATAAGTCCTCTTATGAATACATTATTTATAAATATAGGAGAAGATTTAGCGAATTATAAAATTACTAACGTATAAAACTATTAATAGAATTAGTTGAAAGAATATATTTCAAATCAATAACTTAATAACTCCACTTTAGATTAATTGAATATTTTAAATTTATATATATGTTATTATTTTCAAAACGAGAATAAAATCGTGAGGGTATAAAAAAATAACTTCATTATTTTAAAAAAAGGCTATTTCTAAAAGTTATGAAACACAATATTGAAAAAAATCCATGAAAAACTTATTATACATTAAAAGATTGGTTTTCTCATTTGTATATGTAAAGGGTAAAGCAATTAAGCCCAAGTTACCATGGCGATTAGCTGCAATTGAGACAAAAAAATAATCTTTACATCGTATCAACTTAATGATTTAAATGACACTTATTTTCATTTTATTTTCATGGAATCATTAAGAATTACTAATGATTTTTTAAAAAAAGAATTACAAGTTTCAACGGAATTTCCTAACAATAGAAGAGAACTTAAATCAATATTTTCCTCTCAGACAACATTATTAATGGCAACATTGTGAACTTCTTAATTACATTAAATAAATATATGAATACAAATAATTATTTAATTCGTGTAAACTTGACAGAAATTATTTTAACGTAAAATCTCCACTGTGTATAATTACTGTAATAGTTACATTGTTCAGAAAATAACTCATTTTACAACTATTTCGAATTGTAGTGGAATACATAAATAATTCAGTACATTCGTTAATATTTATTTAAAAATTGATGTTTTCACTTCGAAAGACATAGCGTTCATATTTTTAAGAATTATTAATAGCAAATTCAGGAATATTTATTATTAAATATAACATATTTTTATTGTAAATATATACTACAGTTATATTTTTACTAATAACTTTTACTTTGCAAAACTCATTTATTCAATATAATGAATGTGATTCATGAATTACCATAATAAAATTCATTTCATTATTACATATTAATAAATTTATGATTCATAACAATAAAATTTACGTTGCTATTCTTCATTTTTCGTAATGCATAAATCTAAAATTAAACAATATTTTGCATTTATGTTTTAATAATTTAGTGGAAAAGCTATATTATTATCGACAGGTGGTTATGAATTGGTTAAATCCTGAAGGTAAATCCTAATACCATATTCGTACATAATTGTATATTATTTATAAAAGCAATAAAATAAATGAATGGATAAAAATGAGATTCAGTATGATAAACGTCTCCATAAAACAATTTAGCTGAAAGACAGCAACGTGATGTTCCCGGAAAATCAATTAAATAGAAAAATTCTCAGTCATATATAATCAGCTTTGATTATTGTCAGTAATGTTCGCTAATGCCAAACTTGATTTTCTTTTTAACAGACAACGTAATTATAAACTTAAATATGTTTCAGGTTTAAATTTTATATACACTCAAGTCCATAAATTAAGGATAATTCAGAGTCAAGTGGAAATCGAACTCTAAAATACATATATCATCCTACACACATCTTCAAAAATCATATGAAAATTGCAGAAAGCCACCAGAGAACATTGATAGTACATCACAATAACGAGAGTGTAAGACAGTGATGTATAAGGAATACAAGCAAAGTATTAAAATTGTTCTCAAGCGCTTTATATGGTTTTCAATACAGTAATCGCACATTATTACACAAAGGACGTATTTTTCTGGGTTCCAGAACTCACCTGCATGATCAGATTTTGTCATTTTTCTTGTCAAATCCATCAGGAAGTCATTTAGAAACAACATATACGTTTGTTTCGAGGCGCCATGGGTGCAGAATTCATGTTTATGGATGACAACGCCTGACCACACCGTCCACACATCATGAACAAATGTCTTCGATTAGAGTGTATCACACGCATGGGCTGGTCAGCATTCTCACCGCTCTTGAATGCAGTAAAGCCTGTGTGGGAGATGCTCCACCGATGATTTACAGACCGTCAAACACTTTTTACATATCTGTTGGAACTTCGGAGAGTATTTCTTGATGAGTAGTGTAATATTCCCCAAGATCAGATCGGTAATTTGATATTCAGCAAGTCTAGGTGTTGTGCAGACTGTATTACATCGACTGGAAGACATACTATGTATTAACCATCATACCAACCAGGTGATATTTAATTTTTTAATTTAATTTATTTTTGTGTAATTTACCCCAGGGAGCAAAAAAGTGCAATTTTCAATAATGATATCAAACATTTAGCATCGTTTTTGTTCTTTACCTTTTGTTTAATAAATAGGCTCTACAAAAAAGTCCCATTTGTTTTGCTTCTGACTCTATCTTTTCCTGAACTTGCATTATTCTTAGATAATGGTGTATATTAAAATAGTTTTATTTATAGTATTGGTTGGATTAATGAGCTAATGATGCTGGAAGCCCCAAATTCCTCCTGACAGCACAACAGTAATATTCGAGTTCATTAAACCATTGATGCCTCTTGCAATATATAATTTAATAACAGCCAGATATTTACATTGTCGAGAACGTTATACATGGAGAATCATGGAATTCGATCAGCTTCTTGTCATCCTTGTAAATCCAGCATCCACATGCAATTGATTGCGAACTGATAGATTAATTCCAATGGTGGTGTAGGAAATCTTCGGTAACATCGTAGGATTATTCATATAAACAGCATTTCCATGTGCAAATAAGTAACACGAATCATGTAAATTGATATATATCATTTAATATTAAATAACTATCAGATATCGATCTATATCGTTAACCAAGCAAAAATAAATATTAGATGTTTAAATCTTTTTCCTCATCCTTTTGAGACCGATAACTATTATTTACCTGTTTATCCTTTTATAAAATCAAACTGTATTTTCTAAATGGTAGCATCGGCATCATTTTTTTTCTTTTGCTGCCTTAAGGAGTTAGTTAAAATAACAGAAAATGTCCTTTATAAATTTTACTGCTTAGTTTAACTTATAAGAAGTTTAATTGCAAGCATCATTCGTCTATTCTGTGAAATAAAAAAAGACCACTAAACGAATATATGAAAAATTAGTTGCAAAACCCATTCCAACCTTGAATGAAAAGAATCTATCCATCTTCAACAATTCTTATTTTAAGGGTAACACAGTCTTATTTACCCCCATAAACAGCATTCACAAAAATATATGTGATTTAGAATAACACGATTTTAGCTACATTTCTCAAATAAGCAAATCAAATAAATAAAAATTTTGATAATGTTCTGATAACTAATAATGATTAGAAAAAAAAGTAGTCAGATGGTTTGATTTTTGTAATGATTGCATATGCATAGACAACACCATAATAAAAATATCTATATGTCCTTAATTACATTTCTTCTTTTGTTTTAAAAAAAATATTTTTTATTAGTATTCAGATTTTTAACACGTGCTGTATCTTAAATCTAATTTGGAATAACTAATCCGTTTTGAAGTGAAAGATAAACAGGAATCTTTTGAGTTCGAGTCGAGTGGTTCTATAATGAACAGAAGCTCTTCAGCTTTCCCCGACAAAAGATATCTTAAAACGGTTTTAAATAGACCCCAGATTTTCGTAGAATAAGTGCAAATTCTGAGAATTGCCGTTTCAGCTTAGAATTGCACTTCGAGTCCATTAATTCTGCCCTCGTTCGCAACAACCGACTTACTAATCCATTAGCTTGGAGCTTATTTATACGCTTGATTTCCACACTGTTTTGGCAACAGTTCTGCCTTTTATAATCCTCGCCCTCAAGGATAAATTAATCCTTCAACGCAATTTGATGCATTAGTTGGTACTGCTTTTTCAAAACAAAATTTTTTACAGTTCATTATTTCAATCTCACTTGAATAGCTTTTTAATTTTTTTGAAAATCATTTTCTTCTTTGTAACCGCTAATAGGCACAATTTTTTTTTCGGTTTAAAATAAAATTCTTTTAATTTTGCGTTTCTTAATTCCTTGTTATAAAAATGAATAAATGGATTTTCATACTTTATGAAACCAATTTATTTTATGTTTTATTAAGATAATAGGAATTTTTTGCTTGCAATAAAAACATTTTTTTCCTTCTATCTTATTTTAAATTCTAATGAATTTTAATCTAATAGTTTTGGATCAATTAATGTAGAAACTATTGAGAGTATTATTCTCTAATCGACCAGATACTATTATCAATCTTATCTTATCAAACAAACAAGTTCGATACTCAGGCTAAGGTTCTGAGCTCCACAAATGCTCAGATTTTTATTTTCCTAATTTCACACATAAAAGTTTGGCGTTTCATAGAGTTAAAATGATACATTATTTAGACATATATAGTTTTTGATAAATTAAAACCAAATTTGATATCGAAACTTCATTTTAAATGCAAGATATATTGTCTAAATTGGTGCGGATTATTGCTTTCTATGTATACGAATGCACAGACCGACAGGCGACCAATCCTGTAATGGATTTAGTTATATATCCTATAAATATCTTTATTTTAGTTGCTTATGTGTAACTTTTATGTATCTAATTTCCCCGTTTTGTAGAATATTCCATTCTATTCTGCTCGAACTACATACAATCTTTCTCTCAATAAATCTTGCTCATAATTTGATATACAAATGAACATTTGCTTTTAAAACCACATAAAATGTTTTATCTGTTTGTCTTAAAGCGTGTTTGAGGTATTGTGTTCCTAGAAATGTAGACAAAATTCCGTGTTTTTACTTATGCATGTTTGAAACGTGGAGAGTCATCAAAATTTTAAGATTTCGTTTTTACAATTGTAATTCTTATTTCTTATTCATTCTATGCAAGAAAGTACAAAAATACTAGATATTTTATGAATTATTAATGACATATTTTTATTTATTATGGTTTAAATATGTAATTAAATATTTTTATAAATATGCTCCCCAATAAAATTTAGACGAGATTATTTTAAATTACGATCTACAACTAATTGACTGTCGGTTATCTTTATGTGAACTGTGAATCTCTTATTTCTTGCCTCTTTATTACGTATGGATAAATTCAGAAAATAACTTTCTTCCCTTGCTCTATAACTTTATTTAATGAAACAAAGAGAAAAGTAGAAATAATTTAGTCAATATTATTAGCCGAAATTTTTGTACATATTCGATCAGCTAAAAGTATATCACATTCATTTAAATGAATAGAAAATGACTATTTCAATGAAACAACCAAACTAAAATTAAAATATTTTTTTTGTTTAAGGCATTTTTTGTCGTCTACCATTTTCATTAAATAATTAAATAAAAAAAACTTATTTATTTAAATTTCAAAGTTAAGTACGCTTTAAATATATTATTAGTTATGATACCGCAGATTAAGTGCTTTTTAAATCAGTTCCAATTTTCAATGAACAAACAATGTTAAATACAATTAGAATGTACACAGATAAAGCCACTAGCACAAATAAATATTATAAAGTCAGTTTCTAACTATTTAACAGTTACTTTTTCATCACATCAGAAATAAAAGAAAGTAACTTTTGAGCAATTCTTAACATAATCAATAAGAAGACATCTACACTCTAATTGGTTATCAATTCTGGTAGCACAAAATTGAACAACTTTTTAGTTTGTGACACAGTTATTCTCTAAGAACAAATTAATCACCGTAATTTTCATACATACGGATATTTATTATTTTTTTCAGTGTTCATAAGAAAATTCAATCTATTTGCAGGTGGTTAAAATGATGGCCATTGTCGTGGTGCTATTTGTCGTTTGCTGGCTCCCCATTCAGATCTTTGGACTTCTAGTGTACTTCACTCCAGAGTTTGTCCTTCCAGGTGAAGACGAAGACTTCCCAGGGTTTGCCGCTGCTTTCCTTTGCTGCCATTGGCTCTCGATGGCCAACAGTTTCGTTAACCCACTCGTCTACTGCTTTATGAGCGACAATTTCAGGGTAAATTTCTGCAGAGTTATGTTTGCTAAATTCCCAATTTTGTATTTCCTGTATAAATAGTAGCTGAATAACTACCGGGGACGAAAATGTTATACACGCTTTTATTACCCATATAGAAGAGCACATAAACGCAAAATGTACAGAACCCTTTATTGAGCATAGTACCAGCTACTATCTGTGGCTTCTTGCCATATTTTTGGTAGGTCAGAAATCCCACATCTGTCAAATTCCTGGTGATTGAGGTAGAAAAGTCTTGGATAGCAGTTTTCGCAGCATTAAGATCATCAAAGATTTTCTCACTGAAGAAATTACTCAACGCGTGAAACAGGAGAGGGTGAATTGGTGAAAAGTCATGAGAATAGGGAGTGTGCTGTAAAACCACCCAATCAAAGCCCATTAACTTTTGGTTATTTATAACAGCAGTAAATAGCCTGGCGTTATTATGATGAAGGATAACAATACAATGATTGGTACCTGGTCACTCTGCTACCAGATTTGAATGCATCCTGTAAAACTGTTGACAGTATAAGGCAGTATTGTTGGTTTGGTTGAATGGCAGTACCACCCAGTGAAATATTCCTTGCACAGACATCTCATTCTCACAAAAATCTTCTTGGGATGAAGTTCAGCATTCGATATCGATGCAGGTGAATCAAAAGGGTGATACATAGTCCTACGAAGCTCTACTTTACAGTTTATAACACACTTCTCATCAATTGTCACAATTCGTAACAAGAATAGGTCGTTTTTGTAGCGGGAAAACAAGAAAACGCAGATGCCGATTCAGTCATCCAATAGCTGTCAGGTTATGTATAGCCCAGTGATACAACTTTCTAGTAATTCCATTAGTAGTCATTCCATCTAGTTGTCGACCATTTTTCGGTGTATCTTGAAGATCTCTACTGATTCTAGGATGGTTGGGTTAGGCTTTTCCCTTATAACTTGGTCAATATCGTCTTCGGTAACATGTGATGTTCATCCAATCCTGGTATTAGCAGCTTCTATTTTCTTCTCTAAATTTACGACCCCGTCAATGATATGTATTTTCGTTCATTACACCCACTCCATAAATTGGACAAATATTGCGACGTTCTATGGCTTCTGTACTATTTTAATGGAACTCGTATAACAAACAATGTCTCAAATGCTCCATCCACAATTTCCATGTTTACATCATCTGAGATCTTTTTTTAGATGATTAACTTTCTGAGACACGATGTTTTTATATGTGAGACATCCATATGTTTAATTGGAGGACAATTTGCTTCATTACGATGACATGTGTGAAGTCAATTTCATTGCAACTTTGGATATCCAGAAATGGGTAGAATTTTTGCACCCACCCAATATAATTATGACGAATCCAAAACTCTCAATTTAATAAATGATTTAAATAAAAATAACACATAATTTGTAAAATAGAACTAGAAAAATTATTTGTATTTTACAAATACTGCTATTTAATTATCCAGATGATTTTATTACTTTCTTCTGCTAAATGAAAAACCCCGGATTCATTAGTAACCCTAATGAGTTAATTTATATCAATTTCAGCTTATTGAACAACTTTATTTTTGTGCAAAGGTCATCGACATCCATTTTAGCCCTTGGAATTTCAGATTTTTTAATTACTATTTAGATGTAGTAAATGCAGATAAGTCCAGGAACTTTTGAAATGAATTTCATTGTTATTTTCATACAATTCATTCCATACTATAACAATAAGGAGCAAATATAAGAATCAAGTTGAAATTGCAAAATTTTGTAGCAAACACACTAAATTCAGGGATATGCAGCAAATATATTCTAGATTGCCTGCTGCAAGAGGACAAAAAATATTGCATACATTAAAAACAAATGTACGTTTTTTGCCGATAAGATATTAAAAATTTATATCATCAAACTAATTTCAATTGAATCAATTTATGCAGCTATATATATATTATAAGTTATATATGAAAATCACTTCAAAAGTTCTTACAAATATTCAATGTACGCAAGCCTTACCTAAAAATACAAACAGTAATCTATAGTCAAGCTCGCTCTTTGCGTATTGTATTTACAAGTGATTAAATATAAAGGATCGGACCAATGTAGCTGTGGTGAAGTAGGCGAGCCACGTCATTATGTCTCTAGCTATTTTTTAATTACATCTTACCATCTCAAAAATCTCATCCATGGCCTAGAAAGAATCTGAGGGATCAAATTTTCCTTTATAGTAAACATGATGACCAAGGTAGAAATGAGAAATCCTGTGCATTCCCTACAAGATAATGAGGAATTGATCTTTCCAGACCAAACCCCTGAACAAATTTTTGTCTCGTATCTCAACCACACTGATCTCCAGTATTTGTTAAACTTCAATAGAATTCATCAATTCATACTCACCACCGATTCGTTATCACAATATTGTACCTAGTTATGTTTTCTGCGTAAAGTATTTAAACTAATTTTTTCTTAATAAATACTTCCACTAACATCCTTTCAATCAGCAGCGAATCCTAGAGATTCCAAGTTTGAGGATATTTTGTCGCGAAAGAAAGAAAGTCAAACTCGTTCCACGTCTTTTGTTTTGCACTCACTCAAGTTTTGCTTCCGCTGGTTTCGACAACTTGAACTTATGACAAGGTCCTTGATATAATGCCAAAATATCATATGAAAATATAAATTTACAAAATCTTGTTATTTACTCATGAAGATCATGTATACTATGCCAGATATTCAAGTTTTAGCTGGTTTTTCTTTCGTTTCAGACTGATTTACGCCAGCTGCTGTGGTGTAACAAACGACGATTAAGACTTGATGTTCATGCTTCAACGATGATGACAGGATCGTCAAATCTTAAAGCGAACCACATCCCCCTGAGACCCCTCAATCCAGCTGAGAGCAGGTTGCTGAAGAGATCCATTAGCGAAAAAACGTGGACCAGCGTCAATCCAGAGAAAACGATGATCAGCGATTAAATGTTTCTCTTACTCCCTCCCTCATATCAACTATCTGCACAACATACAATGTTGCCATAAAGTTTGAGCGCAATTAAGTCGTAACTCGGTCGTTTTATAAACTAGAAAGATCCACAAAAATATTTGCAAAACATCTTTCTAGTTATAAATTTTGTTTTTACTGGCTGGCATTTCAAAATAATTTATTTTCTAGAATTACATGCAAGTCAAGGCTTCACTAGAAGAGGAAATATACTATCGTATTTGTTTGTTCATTTTTTGCTTTTCCATCAGATAGAGTTGATAAATTCTATTAGGGCTTCTTTATTTTTACATACACACTCTTGATAAAACAAGTTAAAGATCTGTAATAGACGTCCTATTAATTTCCAAATAGAAGTATGCCAAAAATGCCAATTTTCTTGTTTCACTCACGTGAACACAACAATGTTAAGGATTTGTATCAATAAAACTTTAACTCCCAAACAGCCACATTTACTAAATTTCCATTTTCCATTTCCACATTCAGAAACATCAGGTAAAGGATTTGTAACAATAAATTCTTCAGTTTCCAAATAATCAATTAAATAGTATCCTAAAACCCCACCTATCTTGTTCCCCATACCCGAAGCATCAGTGCCAAGATTTGAAGCAATAAAGGCTTAATAAATAAATAGCAAATTAATTAGAAGCCAAAAGTTCCATCGTTCTTGTTCCACACATATAAATAACAATTTAAGGATTTTTAACAATAAATGTTTTAATTTACAACTATTCGCATTTACAAGATTCCAAGAATCCCTTCTTTCTAGTTCCATACAAAAGAAAAAAATTATTTAAGGATTTGTTGTAATAAAGGCTTTAATTTTCAGAGTCATATTTAATAGATGCCAAAAAATTTAAATATTTATTATTTGACGTAGAAAATACGAAACTGCCTTGCTCATTTCCTAAATACGTTTCCTTAGTATTAAACTATCAGAAGATCTTTATTTCTGTCGGCAAAACTCTTAAAATTTTGAAGAAAGTATGATACGATTTTCTTTTTCGGCTAGAGACTGTCGACAATTTTGTTAACCAAAGACTGCAATTAATTTCTTTTCATGTACAACAAATAATTGTAATATATTTAAGCAATATAAAATAAGAGATTGAATAACTATACAAAATAAAAAAATTACATTTACACCCATCCATTATTTATGTAACTGCCTGTCTTAGACATATATTTTTATTTCAAAACACTTTCTAAAGAGTTGAATATATATTTTATGATGTAATGGAAGTAGAAAAAGGATTAAAATTATGAAATAAACTTCTTACTCTCCGCTTTATATAGCTGTATTTAGTAAACCTTTAGACGTAACCAATAAACATAGAAAGAAAAGTTAGATTTTTGCAGGGAAAAAATATCTGAGATATTCTTCTTTTAAATTTGAATCGGTTCTGTTTTTGTGTTGGTTTAATTTTTCTATTGCGGTATTATTTTAATTTTCATTGTCCAATTAGAATTATTTTATTATTGTCTCATTAGTACTTAATATTCCCTTGATTCATTTTTTCTAGAATATCTTCAATTTTTATGATTCAGGTAATAAATACTTTATTTGATGCAATCAAACTACATAATTAAATTTATCATTACAATACTTATAAATTGTAAACTAATATTTTAAAATGAATTAATTTTTTTTAAATATTTGAAGCATAGAAATCCTATATTATTAAGACACGTATTAATATAAATTAAATACAACGATAAAAAATACGAAAATGTCCCAAAAAATTTAATTTACTATTTTTTTAAAAAAAAGTTATCTTTATATATATATATATATATATATATATATATATATATATATATATATATATATATACAGAGAGATAGAGAGAGAGAGAGATCGGAAGTGCGTGTCTGCGACAAACAACTGCAAAAATAAAGCCCGAGTTCATATAGCATATTACATATAACAAAATACATTTCAATATTACACATTATGTTTTATTACCTGTATATACAAAACCTTTTAATCTTATAACCACTCTAGCTGCAATATTTATGTATACATTTACAATTATATTTAAAGTCACATTAAAACTTTATGGCCACATTGTATCATAATTTTTTTCCATTAATCTTATCTTTTTTTTAAAAAAACGTTGATTGCTTTTTTTGCTTTAGTGGAGTTGCTTTTTATAAAATCTGTTTTGAAATTAAACGCAATTTGCAAGTTTTCAAGAAACAAACTGTTGATACTTCTTGGGTTTTATGTATGGTCGGATTTAACCGCTCCAAAAAAGCCAAAGAAATAAAAAAAATCAATTTATGAATAAAATTCGTTAGTTATATGGGAACTTTGGGCATATATTTAAACTTTCATAATTCTTTCTCGTCTGATTTACTTTAAGGAACTCTGAAAATCTTTTTTGTTAATCATTTACTTCGTGTTATAGAATTGTATGAATATGTATTAAAATATAAATAAGCCAAATTTCTTTTCAAAACGAAATATTATTTGTAAGGAACATTTGT
Source organism: Argiope argentata (assembly GCA_026289955.1). Classification (NCBI taxonomy): domain Eukaryota; kingdom Metazoa; phylum Arthropoda; class Arachnida; order Araneae; family Araneidae; genus Argiope; species Argiope argentata. Next base: position 458,752 of record JAOUZG010050597.1, on the reverse strand, counting down.
GTGTGTGTGTGTGTGTGTGTGTGTGTGTGTGTGTGTGTGTGTGT
>JAOUZG010050597.1:428021-458698 GCA_026289955.1 Argiope argentata | reverse complement strand
GTGTGTGTGTGTGTGTGTGTGTGTGTGTGTGTGTGTGTGTGTGTGTGCGTGCGTGCGTGCGTGCGTGCGTGCGTGTGCGTGCGTGCGTTCGTGCGCCTTTTTTAAAAGAAATATATTATATCGAATCTATTTACTTTCTTTAAAAAACTGAGACATCTGGAGCATTTGACAAATATTAAATATAAATACAAAATTATTTTGAGGAAAGTTATTACACTGTTTGTTTTCTCTAGATCCTTGAAATATTCATTTTTTTGAACAATATATCCTATAACACTTAGTCTAATATTAACATTTATTTTGGTGAGGAAATGATGAAAAGAAATTCTTTTTTTGTCCATTTTCGGTTCATTTAAAGTCCAACTCCCCTTAATCTACCCTCTCTTCTAGATATAGAATAAAGAACGGTCTTTCATAGTTTTGTATTATTTTTTTTTGGCTGCAAGTTATTGTTTCTAACTGTATCGTCATCTCTTTTATAAGAGTGCTAATTGATTTGTGAAACTTTTATGATGCATTATTTCTTACATTACATTTGTATGTTCGTTTGAGACGAAACCACTTTTTTATTATCCTTATGATTCGACATGATATCAAGAATCATTGAAATGTTAATATCATTCATCTTTTTGTTATTAATGTCTTTTATTTTGTGCTGCAAGAAGTATAGAACCGAATATATACATATCTTTACGAATGGTACTTATCTAACTCCATGTTTTGTTGTTTTTATGATTTATTTATTTATGAAATCTGTCATTTGATGTACATTCATATTGGTGTGTATTGTTAAAACTGTATATAAACAAGGTTCTCATAAAATGGGAACGTATACTGTTATTTCTTCAATTAATAAAATGTAAGTGATTTTATCTGATTTGGTTTTAAAATGTTTACTCTTTAGAAGCATACAAAACAATATTAATTGTCTAATTGAAATGCCGTAATATGAGATGTCGCTGTTTCTTTCTCTTCATAAACGCATATTCAATAGCAACAATTTCATTACATTTCCCTGAATTTGTTATAATTTTTTGGAACTAATTTTGCTCAAACCAGAAATCGGTATATCTTCTGATATCCAAAAATTTGGCAAATTTTAGCCTGCATCAATGTTTAATAATGAAGAATTAGGCGTTAACTCATTTTTGTATTTTGTCAAAGTTTTAAAGTGTGTAGCTGGACTTTAAATCCTGGTAACTTAAATCCTACATTGTAAGACCCGTTCCTCTACTCCCAACGACGACGGTAGCTAACCTACCAGAAGGGAAATGATCACGGGGTACGAAAGGGGGCAGGCACCATGAGAGGGACGAGGAGGAAGTGAACGAGACAGTGGAGGGCGAGCGAGGAAGAAAGAAGATCGTGTGTTTCGCCACTATCAGAAGAGATTTGTTTCTTTTTTTTCATGTTTTATTTTATTTTATTCCGTTGTTGTAAATAATATAACAATCTAGAATGGGATCGTTTCCTGTATTATTTTCTACACCAGTGACCAAGATTGAGCTGGATTTCAAATGAACATTCAGGCCTAGACATACAACCAGGGGCCAGCTGTTTTTAAAAAGCACCTGGAAACATACATTGAAAGGACGGGGCAATTTTATTTTCTTAAAATAATCATGTTATAGGAATTTCCCTTTTTCCGCTTATGTGTGAATATTCATTAATGTTTGTATTTGTTACGATGTTTTATGATCTACCTAAACTTATATACCATCCTTTGTGAGTTTTGTTTGATGGACTAGATTAAATTCTCCTTCAATACTGCTGTGAATTTAGGAGTCAAGAAATTTCTTGTTTTAAATGAACTTAAAAACTTGATACTGTAATTTAGAACACTAATGCCAACCCTGACACACCCATTTTTTTTATACTTGGATCAATTGCACAATTTTAATATCAAGGGTCTTATTACTCCAAAATGATTTTAAAACAGAAATTAATTTTATTTGTAAGTGAAAAATTAAAAAAATATCACTATCAAATTACTTTTATGCTATTAAACATTAAAAAAATTAAGTGGTTAAAGTTAAATCGTATGAATGAGTATATATAAATAGTAAGTGAATGGTAAAGATAGGTATATAGAGCTTGTTCGAAGTATCATATTTATGTTTCAGTTGGAGTTACTATACAGGTGCCTTCATATTTATCGATTTAACAACTATGTACTTGATGGCATGTGAAATGCGTAATTTAAAGTAATACCGCAATGCAAAAATTAATACGTTTATTATATGCCCTTCCATAACCCAGACTAGTAGTTTCGCATCATAATGTGAAAGTACGAAAGAAAATATGACTTTTCAAACCAAATTACGTTATTTAATGAAATTTGTTTGTCAAAATTTTATTTAAGTTTATTACGAAACATGCTTAAAGCTAAATTTTACAAAATAATGCATTTATTTATTAAAACCTTATTTCATCATTTTGATGTATAGAATTTCATATTAAACAAAATAATATAATATCTTAAATAAGGTTTTAAACCTAGAAATACAATGAGATTGTGATAAAAATGTTTTATATACATTTAAAAAATTTGCGAAGATGATATATATATATTTCCTTTTTATTAGTCAGCTTTTTTTATCAACAATATAACGTTTCATTATTTTGCCATTAAATTTAACTACTATACATTGAAGAAAAATTAGGACAAAGAAAGTCAAACTATCTACTTCTGATAATTTATGTCTATGATAGTCTATCCAACAAAGACTGTCTATATTAAATAGACTTTGTGTAAAAAGAAAAGTTATAAATCAATTTGCAATACAGAGGAAGCTAAACCTTTTCATGTGTGAAAATACAGCATCTATCCAAGATTGCATATTATTTGAAACATCAATTGATACAATATGCATGATACCCTTAAAGAAAGCTCAAATTTATTCTTATGAATTTTATAGATAAAAGACTGCGATGATTAATCGGTAGTAAAATGTCAAAAATGTTTTTTTTTATTTCAAATATCAAATCTTTGCATAATATATACCATAAAATAAAACGAAGAGTTTATTTTCTGCACAATTTGAAATTTATTTAAAATATTCAACTGAATTGCTTACAACCCACATTCTAAATTTTAACACCTCCATACGAGAATTTTGCTTACTTAACAATGTTTATTGAATTTTTCTCATAAATAATTCCATCATCGTAACTTTCAAAAGATTTCCAAGGAAAACTATAAATATTCAACAATGAAGGAAGATGGATAGAAGGCGAATTCAAAAAACTTTATGACGGTATTTCTTTGCAAACTTTAAATCTTAAACCTTCAATAAGAAAGTTCTTTCATCTCAGACATAATGGAAAATATGAAACCTAAATTTGCAAATAATTTTGCTGATTCACCCTCAAGTAATTTTTGTTTTTTCCTCTTTTCAAATACATCGTTTTGATTGCATAACTGTTTGACTATCACTTATTAATTTCTTCACATTTTTTTTTCTTTTTCGAATGAAGCTCAAACATTTCGTAATAAGATTAAATAATGCAAAGTTAATGAAAGATATTTTATAGTTTTTTATTTCGAAATAAGCTGGAAGATAGTGCAATTAAGTGGTTAGATTATTAATTGTGATGAATGGATTACTTTGAATTAAGCTATAATTATTTATTAAAATATATCATTTATATTTGTTAATTCCCTGTTTTTATTTATTTTTTTTGTATTTAAACAAATAATTGTTATATTTTTAAATATAGAATACTGATTAGTTCATGGAAATACTATTAATATTCATAAATAATTTTTTTTCTGGAAATATCTCAGAATTATTCTGAAACATTAATATTCTAGTAATGCCTTAATCAAACCATTTCCTTTATCCCTATCCTTTTAAAGTATCTATACATTTTTTCGTTATTTTCTCTGTATTTTATAAACAAGCCTCGAAAATAATTAGATTTCAATTTCCAATTCATCATAATTTTTAGTTTGTTCTTTTAAAATGGAAATGAAATTATTTAAAATCAAAATTCTTTTATTAACCTTCAAAGAATTCCTAATAAATATTCAGAAAATAAAAGATAAAAAAAGGAAACTTCAGCATGGAAATGCAGTTTTCTTTATAAATTTCAAGAACATAAATACCCAAAAAGTACCCAACAATCCAGTAAGGCATGCATTCTAAAACATGATGAAAAGGCACAGAATGTAAGATAGAGATCTTTTTCGATTAAATTTTCTTTAGATATTTTCCAGATTATTATCTTTGGAAGGACCTCGTGATTTTGAGTCTCGGTTAGAATACAAGGACGACTACTGAGCTGGCAAACCCCTTTCAACGAGTCACCAAATCAGATGAAAGACATTTGACCCGGATGTATTTAATGTTCAACAAACCCGCTTCGGATGATTCAAGTCTCGAACCGAAAATCCTCAGGTTCCGAAGCTGATAACTCACCACCAAACCACTGCGGTCCCTCTGATTTTGTTCAAACGAGCAGAGAGGTGCCTAGTATTGATATCCGAATTTCTTCATTATTTTATAAAATACCGAAAGTTTATGAGCAAGACTTTAAAAATAAAAGCATAAGAACTCGGAACATATTGAATTTGAACAAGATCCAATTTTTAGGCAGGAATTCATTTATTGACTACTATGCAAGAAATCTGAAAGGAAAATGCGCCCGCTTGTTTTAATTAAAATTTTAAAATGAACATATAAACTTCTATAACTTCTTAGTTTTATAACTTCTATACTTCTTTAAAAACTATAACTTCTTAGTTTTAAATTTTTTTAAAAAAAATACATTAAAATGATTATCTGAAAAAATGTAAAGAAATTACAAGTTTTTTAAAAAATTTTAATTTTACATTTGGTTTTGTGATTTTTTTAAACTTCGTTTTTAGATGAGTTTAGCTTAGATATATTAACGTTTCGTTTTAAAGTAACACTAGGGTTATTTTGGAATGGACCTTGTAATTTTGAGCCGTGATCAGGTAATGAGGATGCCCTCCCCCCTTGAACTGGAATCCTCCCCTTTACATCCAGCAGTAGGAGGACGTTTTGTCAGTACAGATTTAACGAGCACCAGACCGCTTGCATGATATTTCTTCGGTGGAATTATGTTACAAATCGGAAAGCCTCCTGTTCCAAAGCCGAGACCTTACCACCTGGTAACCCCCCCCCCCCTCCTTCGAAATATTAAGACAAATTCAACTTATCCTCACACTTATTTTCGAAATTCTATTTCCTAGGAAAACCCACTGATAGTGAAATATTTACTTTATATTTAAAGGAATATTTTAGACTTCACCTAAAATACCGTTTTTCATAAATTGGTCAAGTAATATTTTTAATTGAAAAACTTTATGCTAAAAAAGTTTGTTAGGATATGCACACTATTTGCACTATTTCATATAAATGAAAAATTCATGCTCATAATCATACAAGTTATACTTCCAAGGCATTTTTTGTATTGAATACCAAAGAGAAGAACAAAAGAATTGTAGGAGGCTATTAATAATTCATATCATTAATTTCATATGGATATTTTATTTGCATCTGTTTCATTGCTACATAAATTATTCATATTATTAAAGAACTCGTATTTTGATTATGGTAATAAGTATTTATGGCCAATACTATACATTTAATGGCTTAAACATGATGAAGACCTATAAAATGACAAGGGTCCTTTCTCGACATTTAAAAAAATCCAGGTAAATGGCTCGAGGGTTAAATGATATAAATATAATAAGATTCTTTTCCTGGGAAATGAAGTTATTTAAATCTTTGTAATGATTACAAAAAAAAGTTATGAACAACATTCGAACAAAACAATAATTACAGAAACAAATTTTATTCTTAGAAAAAGAAGGAAAATCACTTCCGACAACCCTCTTTGTGTGAATATTTACTCTTCGAGCAAAAAGATGAAAAATGAATTTGCTAAGTAAGATTTATGGAACTTCCGTAACGTTGGCGAATCGGTAATGACGTTGAATTATTGGAAAAGTAATGATGATGAGAAAAAATGTTTCTAATTTTTCCATTTACCAGCACGAAACAAATGCGGATTGATTTGGCAACAGTAGTTAGCTATTTGATTTTTACCTGTTATAAAAGCAAAGATACTTAACTTAAATCTTTGGTGGTTAATATAACGGTCAAAATGATGCTACAGTTAATCAGTAGTAATAAAATTAACATTTGTCCGTTGCCCTTAAGGTATAAATACATCATTGAACATTCCATTCTTGTTGTTTACATAACATACATTTTTGACGAATTTTATAGAATATTAAGTATTTTTTCTGGTTTGATAATCTTTTTAATTTGGCCATATTTGAATTTAATGTAACAGAAAATTTTCAAAAAACATTTCCATAGTGTTGAACCGTATAATCATGGTACATATTAATAGGGATATTCATTTTTCGCCATTGCCTTAAAATACCAAATACATGATTTTGTTGCGAAGAGAGTCAAGAATGTATTGTATTGTAATATATTAAACCTCATTCTGTTAATGAATTCAAAATTTCACAAACATTGATAGTTTTACCAAGAATGAATAGCAAAATGTAATCTTATCTGCTATACGTTTTGTTTAATATATTCATAGACTCACAGTTACGCAAACAGACAAACAGTCTCTGAATAGATGGATTCGATTCAAAATATTATCTTCAATTTTCGAATTAGAAATGGGTACTAAAGTTCCTTCTTTTAACTTTCGTTCATTTTTTTACTATAAATATTTTATTACATATTTCATTCAAAATTTTTTATTTACAATTCACGCTTTCACTTACATAAGAAACAGAAATTTATTAAATTTCCAAATGTTAATAGTGAACTGATTAACAAATACGCGTATTTGCCAATTTGAGCGTGCGCTTATTGCCTTATTGACTATGATCAAATGCAAATGATGTTAAAAAGATAGACATTGGGTAAATTTCCAAATTTGAAACAGAGCTACATTTTTGGTGAAAAGTATATCAATAATGTTTATCTATTTTGAATCCTTGTGTTCACAGACTCATAAACAGGTTGTGCCATCTTTTGAAATAAAAATCAGAAAGATTGATCTGGCGAGATAAGATTTCCTAAAATAATCAATGAACAAATGCATTTAAATACTGATATTTATGAGAAATATTCAGATGATTTTACCAGAAATGAGGCAAAGTATTTCATATAAATTATAAAAATGGAAAATCCGGTATTGATGGGCGTTTACTTAACTAAATATATGTGAAATTTTTAATGGAAATAAGATATGTTTTCTACGATTATTAAATTTATCTGCACAGAATGAGATATTTCCAAATATATGAAACTGGAACAAGATTGTCTTAACTCCAGAAATGTGAAAATAGCTTTCTAAGTGTTATTCAAATAGATCAATTTATTTACTTCCAACTTGGCTTTCAAATATTGCATAATTTCTTAACTATTTCATTGTCCACATTCTTGGGTTGATCCAGCAGTTTAGGTCTTCGTCGTTGATGTTTAGAGCGAGACTTGGTAATTCTGAAGCAATACTCAGTTATTTTTGAGCTGCTTGAAAGCCACTCAAGGCTTGACGCATAATTTCATTTCATTTAAAATGAATTTTAATTCCATTAGATGTTAGAGTCACATTCATTAATCTTTCGGTAGGTATAGGGTTCCAAACAGAAAACTAAATAGTTTTACATCAATATTATATATATTACTGTGACATATTTAAGTGGTATTGAATATTTTTGTCCCTCAGAGCTCAAGTCTTGGACTGATTTTGTGTTTATTAGTTATTCATGAGGCTTTAGAATGAGGATTTATTACAAAACTAATTCTATATGTACGTAATGATATTGCGCATTTTAACTAATTTCAGCAACTTCTTACCTAATTCAATCTTCAGATAATATCCATCTTGTAAATATTATTACATTAAAATTTAAACATATGAATTATTTTGAAAGGAATTTTATCTCTGTAAATTTAATAAAGCTGTCTTAATTTCTTAACGGAATCAGCATTTGTATTTCACTAAGTAGTTAAAACTGTGTGTGTGTGTGTGTGTGTGTGTGTGTGTGTGTGGTGTGCTTGTGTGCTTGTGTGTGTGTGTGCGTGTGTGTGTGTGTGTGTGTGCGTGTGTGCGTGTGTGTGTGTGTGTGCGTGTGTGTGTGTGTGTGCGTGCGTGCGTGCGCCTGTGTGTGTGTGTGTGTGTGTGTCTGTAATGATATTTTAAAATCTAGTTTCAATTATAGCCGATAGTAATTATGTTATTTCCTGATCCTATTCCACTTTTTCTATTCATTATATCAAATGATTCTTTGTAAAAATGCTGCGTCATTGGTCCCGATGTATCGAGTGAAGGGATAGAGATCGATGGTGTATATAAATTCTTCTAAAGATTTCTGCGTTTCTCTTTTCAAGATCCACAACTGTCAGAATTCCCGTCAAAGTTCTACACGTGTCAGATTTATGACAAACTCGATGGTATATAAGATCGGGGGGAAAGTATTCCCTTCCTTTCCCTTCCTTTATCGATATTATACACCTTTTACTCTATACAGCTTTTTCTGCCGGTTTCAGTTTCCTTTTGTCTACCCTGTTTGTACATAATGATTGCCTCTCAAAATGGAATAAAAATAAATTATAAATTCAACTTGTCTTCAGTCACAATTCTCCACTCTGCTTCAAAGCAAAATTATTATGTGCTATAATTATAATGTGTATATATTTATTATTTAATTGCTATTTATTTCTAAGGGCGCGCGCACGCACGCACACACACAAACACATATGTATATTCTTATTTAATTTCTATGTAATTTCCTAATTTAGCCCATAGTAACCTCATTCGAAAATACTCACTTACTTCCGGATTCCCATTTTTATTTAATTAATTCTACATGCAATCTAGAAAACTACTAAGCTCATAATTTCCCACGCTCTGAGTGAAGGGATAAAAATTCTTAATGCTTCCGTCATTCTTCCAAAATATACCTAAGATTCCTCTTACTAAATCAGCACTGGATTCTTATTAAATATCATTGTAAAATGAATGAAGGGAAGAATTTCTCAATTTTTATTTCTTGCAACGTGGTTGACGTATTTCTTATCATTTTGCATGTAAGTTATGCCACCCATGGTGAAGTGAATCAAAATTTTAAAATTTCAAAAGTTTCATCTTCTCTGCTATACATCCGTTAAAATATGTTGATATACAGGGTGATCTAGAAATAATAAAATGTGTTCGGAGTCATGTTACGGGTTATATACAGGACGAAATATAACAAAATTTGGCCATCATACACATTAAAGTATGCAATTTCGATTTAAAAAAAATACCAATAAATATAGATAGAGGGGATCCTCTACTACAAGCGCTTAATGTGTGATAAAATAATACCTAACTGCTGGTGAAAATAGTAAATAATAATCACCAAATACCCATAAATGACGTTTTTTAGAGCAACGCATATTTGGTTCAAGATGATCACCAACTTGATGAGCCAATATTTGCATGCGGTATAAATGTGGTAAAAACGGTACAATTTTTTGTTACAGTTGAGGTATCACGGAGTTCTCGAGCATATCGGCATACCTGAAGCAGCGATCCCACACCAAAGTGTACCTTTCGGTGATTGTGCTGGGATTTCTGACCAACACTTGGATTTGTATCAGCCATAATACGACAGTTGTGAGTGTTGATATGACCATGCACATGAGATTGAACTTATTTCTATACTATCCGCCACGGCCATTCGTCATCCACTTCTAATTGAGCCAAGATTCTCAAAGCAAATTCAAATCGGGTATTTAGGCCTCCTAGGAGACAATTCTTGAATGGGTATTATCTAATACGGATAAAATTTTAGCATCGTATGAAATATCTTCTGCACCGTCGGGAACAGGATATTTGTTTGTCGTGATATTTAACGTGCATTACTGATACACGGTTTATAAGCTATCACTTGATCTGTAACGGTAGTTGCAACTTGATCCTACTTGATACCTTTACATCCTCGTCCTGGTTGCACAGCAAGAATTCCTGTTATTCTAATATTCCCATGATTCTTCGTAAGTCTGTCCTCTGCGTAACTATTTTGATCACCGATCTTCACGAAGAATAGGACTATCATTTTCGTCCCACTGTTGAAACAGCATGACTAATAATAAACAGAATGACTTGAATTCCAACAACCATTTATTTTATCCTCGATAACGTGTAACAGAGTAACAGTATATGCAAATTACTTAATGAAGTTTTCGATTGTTGAGCCATATTTTTCTATCGGCATTTTTTGGTTCTAATAAATTTTTCATCACAAATCGAAACCGCATACTTTAGTGCATATGGTGACCAAATTTGTTATATTTCGTCCTGCACATTATACACTACAGAGATCCAAGAACCGCTCATTTATCTCTTGACCACCTTGTATGTATATTAATATAGCTACGCATATGATATTGTAGCGATGTTATGAGCTAAAGCTTCAAATCATTTTACTAAAGATGACGCGAGGAATCATTGGATAAATCTAATTTTAACCTAAATTTAAGTAAATTGAAAACAAAATTCTTGATGCTTAAATATAGAAAAGTATACATTTTATGTATAAATATATATGATGGACTTACAAAAAATATATATGATATTTGCATATAAATAAAAAATACGTACGTGTATTAATTTATGCAGACAAAAATTAATTCAACTAATCTGATAATCTTGATGCATCATCCCAACAAAGGAATCCTAATCAGTTACGAAAATTCATCATTCATTCCGTAAATATTAATTTTCAAACGAAAGTCACATAACAATTTTCTTTAAAATGACAGCGTCATTTCAAAACTACTGACAAGCAATACTTTTTTCTGGAAACTTTCAGTTAAAATGACGAATGGATTTTTCAGTAACAAAAACAATATGTTTGGCACTTCATGCAGCGAACAGTTTGGAATTGATTTATTGCTCAAATAGAAAGAAGTGTCTGAGAGTGAAAGTCAAAGACAGTTGTCTAAACTTTTCTCTTTGATTTTCATGTATTTCTCAGAGCTAATTTCTAGCAGAAAGAATTTATTCACTTCGTAAATTTATATGCGCTTATACTACTCCTGTCTTACATTAAAGAATTAGAAATACCAACATAAACTGCTGTTTATAGCATAATTTTTGATAAACAGAAATTTATTAGCCATACATTTTTTGAAAAATTGAATTATTTAAATTATATCGTTATTTTAAGAAAATGAATTAAAATCTTCTATTAGGAAAAGAAGTCATTTATTATTCATTTCCTAATTGTTAAATTCCTAACTTCTGCGAAAATTCTAATATGAAGTAAATCATTTCCAAATGTCCATAAACATTTTTAAGATATAAATTCAGTGCTAGATCAATATGAGCTTTTTAATTTAAGAATTTGAAATTTATTGATTTTTACTGTTTTAAAAATAAAAAAAATGATATTAATAAATAGGGTTCTAGAAACACCCTTTTATTCATATTATAAGTAAAAATAAATATATAATTTAAATATTTTCTACATTTTAATATTGAATTTTTCCTTCATTATTAAAAATGTTATGTAATTCTAAATTCCACAGGAAATTAAATATTTAATGAAATCAATCGTGTAACTGATAATTTAGCTTCCAACAATATTAAAATGCGTTAATATTGATAAATATTAATTCAACCTGAGTTTTATCTTATTAGAGAGACTGGAAATATTTATTAATGAAATTTCATTTTTCATGCAAGAGGAATGAAAAGATTAATAAAAGTGTGCAAAAAATATTTGATAAAAGGAATAATGAGTCATTTAAATATTTTATTAAGGTGATTTTATTTAAATATTTTATTTTATTCAATAGTAATATCCAAGCGTAACAGAAGCAACGATCATTTTACAATTCTGATTGAACCAAATTATTAAAAAAAATCTTTAGCTAATCGAACTGAATGTACTCGAACAAAACTGCGAACTTAGTTTTAATAAGTAGAGTTAATCTTCATATTCATTTCAATGTTTTTTTATTTTCTCTTATGAAATGTATACAAAATGTATTTTAATATATTCGATGAGTGCTAAAACATTCGATCTCTACATTTTGTTTTTCTCTACATATTTGAATTTCCCCGTCTCTAGCACCCTTGCTTTTGAAAAATAATTTTTTGAATTACATCCAACTGTTGCTTGGTTTTGCAAACACAATTGTTCAGAAACGTTTTGACTTAGATGCATTAAACTAAGCATAAGAATTTTTTTTTGCAAAATTAAGAGTTTTCTGTTAATACAGTATTAATTCAGAGGACATCTGGCAGGCTATAATTAATTATCATAACTAAAAAATATAAATTATATATATATAATTGGTACAATAATTAAACATTTAAAATTTCAAATAGTATCAAATTTCGAATGAACTATACCAAAGCTGACAACATTTTCAAGTTAGCTTAAATGCATGTATGTAAACAAGAGAACACAAAAAGGAAATCATTTAAATAAATGAAATTTGGTATGACTGTGATCTTCAGATTACAAATGAAAATGTATGTTGAATTCTGTTTCAATTGACTGGGAAAAAATCGTACAAAATACATTTTCGATTTTTTCATGCTGGACATCCTACACAGTTATTTAATTCCTTATATACTGCTTACATTCCATCTATTAACTATCAAAGCGTAAATTAGATTCATAATAAAAAAATGTTATTTCGTAACTACTCTTATAAATATATAAGTCTAACGAGTGAAAATAAAAATAAAATTGCTCAATGAGGTCCAGGCCTTTGGTTAAGAGCATTCTGGTAAAGGATGATATTTTTATCAGAAAGCGGGCAATAAAACGTTCGGGAAATGCCATTCTATCAGTTTAATATTTATTGCTGTATGAAAACTTAAATTCTTGATTACAAATGTATTTTCATAAGAAATAGAAATATATATCTAAGAAAAATAATAAGCCAAACGAATAAAACATTTTTTTAAAAAATTACAATAGTTTATACAAAAATGAACTTGGGAAGTGATTACTATTGTAATAATCCAGACACCCTTTCTCATGGGCTATATTTTTGTGCATTATCAGCCTAAATTGGAACATTTTATGAAGTTAAATAATTATCATATTGATTCAATATTATTCAATTCAATAAAAATTCCTTCTTGAAATTACCTGAAACACAATAAAAGAAATCCAATGTCGAAAATTCTTGGAAGTTTATTAACACTGTTTAAAAACGAAAACTAGAATTACAACGAAATATGTTGACTTTCCACTTTATTTTGTTAAAAATTTTGTTTTTACACACGATAGATTTTTACAACAGAAATCTTTTCTTTTCTCCATCTGATGACCTTCTTTTTAAGTACAAGCTCTTAGGATAATAATACACTTTTCCTCTTCAAAGAACGTGAAAATATCCTTGCGGAAAGACGTGCTTTGGTTTCAGAGAAGAATACAAATAACAAAGTTAGATCTATCGATTGGGGAAGGCTCTAAAAGTCTAGAGAATGTAGTCAGCCCATCATCACCACAGGGATGTCAATTTAAGCTAATATAGTAGACATGGATCCGTTAATCATGTTGTATTGTTAGCTAAAATGTAAGATCGAAGGAAACAGCTGGATATCGATTCCACATGCAATATTTTATCATAATTCGTATATAATATTGAGCATTGTGAAATTATACAGCTGATAGGGAAATGATCGTATAGTTATTTTTTACAATAAAAAATATCTTAGATGCATTTTAAATATGAAATGATATGTGATGTTTTATTAATACGTCACATTTTTTTTATTTACTTAACCCTTAACCCTTTTTAATACAAAGATATTCATTTCGGTATAAGGTATAATTTTGGAAGATTAAATATTTTCTTAAGCATAACTTCTTATGATTTCATTTGAAGCTCATAAAAATTTCTCTTTAAAATCTAATTTTGGTTTTAATTTTGAAAGTACTATCTTGATAAATGGATTAAACGACTGGGGGGCACCTCGAAAAGAGGATGATATACTTCCGATACGATGGTTGGATCTCGCCACTCTGGAGGGTATACAAATTGGATGGGTGTATGTGGCTGCTCCCTTCGATGAAGGGAAGTACTGCCTTAGGGAAGGATTGATTGTAGTACTTAGGACTCAACCCAAGTCCCCGCCATTGTTGGTGTTGCGGCGGCCCGGTCATTCAGTATTTATAATCTGTGTGCCTTCGAGTGGGTAAGAAAGTTAGTGATATGACTTCCCTCAACTGTTATTAATCTGGCAGAGGATTCAGATGGATGCCCACAAGCATTTCAGTTTACCCGACTGGGAGGAAAAACCAGTAAAAAGGGACGAGGCAGAAGGATTATCACAAGATTTCCAAGATACCTCAGAGTTAAACTAGCTCCACCGGGAAAACTTATAGAATTTATTAGAAGTTCCTTAAAGACATTGTTCGCGTAAAGTGTAAGGTATAAGAAATAGAGTTTGCTTCATGTGAATGGGGAGATAAAAATAATGTCTAAGTAATATAGTTTCTCAACCCATAAAACCTGGTGATAATATTATCTAAATGTCTCTTTGGGGATTGGCATAATAAAATTCAGTGAAATATATTAAGAAAGAAAATAAGTCTGGTTGTTCCGCACAAAAGGTGGCAAACATGTTGCATGAAACACACAAGTTAATGAAAATAATATAGGTTACCTTTAGCCTTGATCAAGGTCAGACCTTGGTCTAAACTTAATCAATATTATTTTTATTAACTCGTACGTTTCAGGCATTGATCAAGACATTTTAAAGGTGATCTCATTACAGGGTGCAGTTTTTCTTTAAATGTCTGTGTTTTTTTATACACTCCCGATTCGGTCAACCCAAAGATGGAACGGAAGAATAACTCAGAAATGGAAAGTGGTAATAAAAGTGGTTCTTTTTATATTACAAATTTATATGTAATTTATTATCACTCATCTCAATTGTCATCATACTATCCTAAAAGCAATACACAATCTGCTGTTATTATTTATTGTTTATTCCAGGAGCTGATTACATCTGGAGAAGTATAAAGAGGCCCCTGTACTCTTAGAAATAGATAATTTAATTATTAATCACTTAGATAATTTTAAAAAAAATATGAAATCTTATTAAATCGACCTGTTCCCTTATTGGCCAAATGTTTCTCAGATCTAGAAAACAACTGGACAGTAAAAAAATAATCTAACCCGAATAACAAAATATTTTAAGCAGTTAAGTCCGCTAATAAGCAGATGCATTGGGCTTATTTAACATCTGAATCTTAACTGCTTGAATGAGTTCTTATTTCCTGATGGAGTTTCAAGCTGGTGCTGATGGAAACTCTTGTCCAAATAATTGAGTGTCATTTCTGAATACAATCTTTTCTCGTCTTGTGAAGGATTGATAGATTTCTGTCCAATCAAAAAATTTCTTGCCATTGCAGCTGGTAATACTAGTTATCAGTTATTATATTCTTACCAATATGCTTACAATAATAAATCTTTATTAATGTTCCCAGAAAGAATCAATGATTCTGTCTGAAGATCCATCCATTACATAGTAATTTTACTTGGTTTTTTATATGCCTACATTGCCGACACAGACTGAACCCTTTATAATATACATCAACGTTTTAGTATTTTTTTTCTAGAATAGTTTGCGAAATTCAAGTAATCTCGGTAATATCAAGACAGTTGAATTGTCAAATCTCTTCGACGTGTCAATAAATATATATCTTCAATATATTAAAATATCTCAAATGATAATTGTACATAATTCAATTCATTTTTTGAAGAATAACTTCGCAATCATGATTAAGAAATTAGTTTTATAAAACAAATAATAATAAAGGAAGAATAATCTGCAAAAAGTTGCTGAAGATTTCAATCGGTCAAAGGGTATCTATTCTAATAATACAAAAATGTCTTCTAATTGAGAAGTGTATTCAAGTTCAGACATATTAAACAACTTTCACAATGATTTAAAATTTAATGACATTTCCAACTTTTATTTTGGTTAAGAATTAGGAATTTCAGATCAAATAATATGGCATTTTACAACAAAAATACATAAATATATTGTTATATATTGTTAAGATGAAAGTTTTGATGTGAATATTGTAAATAATAATAAATAGTTTAATTGTATAAAATTATTTGTAACAGTGTCGACAAAATACCATTTTAAAGGGATTTTTCATTAAGAAATCACTACATTTGATTAATTTGGTGATATAGATGTGTTAGCGACAGTTTGATGTCGATAAAAGTTTTTTATTACACGCTAAAATGTGTAGTAGAAGTAGAGAAACCATTTTTTCCTATGGAATGTTAGAAAAAAATTTAAAATTGTTAGAATAAGAGAACTAGGAAATTAATACACAAATTTATTTAAAACTATTTGCAATTCATATTTTTCTGATTTTATTGTTAAAATATGAATAATTGAATTAGGAAATGATTCTTGCAAGAATAAATAAGCATATGCTTCAATAAAAATAAATTTTAAATATAGTTTTAATGGTATATAAGAAAACGGAAATGAAATTATTCGTCATTTTAAATTTAAAATTTAAACAGTTTAATAAACTATTTTAAATTTAAGGTTGAAACACTTTTATGAAATATTTTAAATTCAAAATTGAAAAGGTTTTATAAAATTTAAAATTGAAAAGGTTTTATAAAATTTAAAATTGAAAAGGTTTTATAAAATATATTTCATTTAAAATATAAATACGTTTGCAAAATATTTTAAATTTAAAATGAATGAATTTAAAATAAATTGTTATTATTTATTAAATTTACTGAGGCGTTACTACGATATTATATTCTTTTCAGCATTTTACGTTCAATAAAAAATTAACTCTCAGTACTAACTCAGTAAAATATTTTCAGTACATTTAATTTTCAGTTTAATAATATATAGTATTTCATTTATTATTCATTAATTTTCACCTTAAATTTATTATTTCTTACCATTATTTCGATCAATATCTAATAGTACAATGTCGAATTTACATATTTTTGTAGTATGTCCACGGTTTTCCCCCCGGCGTACTGTATGTTTTCAGAAATCAGATTGTTGCATTACATGTTTTCAGATTTACGCTTTTAGACATTTGGATTTTGTAAACATTCTATATTTTGATTTTATTATAAGTTTATACAAATCTTTTGATTTCAAAAATATGGCGCAGCGAAACCAAAGATTATTTTGTGCCATAAGAAACAAACTCAACTCAACTCTTACCATATATAGTGAGGAATTCCAAAATGATTTTTTTTATAAAATTGTAAAGTAAATCTTAAAAGTTTAATTTAACCGAATTTTCGAACTAAATTATGTTATTGTAAATCAGAATCGCAGTTGAAATAAAATTGGTAAAAAAAAAACAGCAATTAAAAAGTGTATGTTTACTCTTTGAAGCAGTACATTTTGCTTTTTTATTATTATTATTTTGTGTTTCAGTCACTAAACAGACAGACGATTCCATTTTTCAAGCATTCTGACATTTATAATTATAAAAGAAGTTAAGTAGAACAAATATATGTAAATATACAAAACTGAGGAATAAAATATACAAATTTTTATTCTTCAATTGTCTTATACTATTATTTTTATAAAATGATGGTCGAGTTTGTATGTCAGTTTTTTAAATATTTATCCTACTATCAAAAACATATTTGATAAAAATTTGCATGTGAAAAGAACTACGTTTTTTTATGAAATGTTTATGCTATACAAATAATTTTTTCATATGCAATGCTGGTTTTTCACAATATCAATCACGTTACAGCTCAGCAAACCCATTAAAATTCATTTTAGCTTTAGTTCCTAATTAGTTTTGCACTCATGCTCTCTTAAATATTTGCTTTGAAACTAATTGAAAAACTGCTTTTCCATCAAATAACAATTAAAATATAAAATATGAGTAGAATTAAAAGTTGCTAGTTTTTTTTCTTTTTTTTTCTTCTTTTTTGCAAGGTCAAGCAATTCTTAAGGAAATAAATTGCTCTAAAACTTTAGAGATTCAAACTTCTTTGTGATTCTCAAATTTCTGTATAACGTTGTAAATTAAGAGAAAAATAATTCAATTTTCCACTTCCTTTGTTCTGGAAAAAAGCTATTAATTTCTCTCTTATATTTAGTTTTCTGTTCTTTAATGAGTTCATAGAACATGAAAGTAAAAAGATATTTTCAGATTGAAAAACATGGCGAATTTCTCTTCAGTAGAATAGTGTTTTCATTTAATTACTGTTTTCAAAAACTATAAAACAATTCATTCCGAAAATTATATTAGTTCAAAAACTCGCAGTGATTACTAAAGAAATTCCTAGGTTTTTTAAAAATATAATTTTAGATTAATATTTAGATTTTAAATAATTACATTTTTTTAATGTATTCTAACGTTTTTAAATGTTTTTTTTATTTTTTTATCATTCAAATTTTTTATTAAATAGAATCTTTTATTAACATGTAGTTGCTTTCAGGAATTTCAGTAATATCTTTTAGAAAAATATATAAAAAAATTGCGAAAGATAAATGAAATCGAAGTATTTTTTATTAATATCAGAATAATTAATTACGTCATTCAGTTAAATAAGAAGATTATTAATATGTATTGAACATAGAAAGAAAATTAATGGTAAGTTACTCTTACTCGGATCTTTAATTTCTAAGAATCTAAAAAAATTAAGAGATTGAATACCATTGATGTAATAGAAAGAAATTCTACCAAGGCATAAAATTACAGATAGCTACCATTTTATTCGCGCAACATATCCAAGAGTTAATACCAATATGCAAAAAGAGATAGCACAAAAAAATCCCAACGTGATATTATGCATTTTAACTTCACATTAATTTTAACTTTAAAAATTAGCATAACCAAAGTGGTACTTCATCATCAGATATCTTAATTTCCTGAACAAAACTCCATTAGCACTAGACTTCAGAAGGCGGTGATAGTCTCAATAATCTATATTAGGCAGCATTCATGAATATTTTCCCAGATTATTGCTAAATTCATGCAGAAGCTACAACACTCTAAAAATTGATAGTTCAATGTTTCTAAGTGACAGGTTTTACTAATAATGATGATTGAATTAAAGTCATTTCCTTAATATTCATTATCTGTCAAATCATAAATATATCCAATAGAATCATTTTTTTCACTCTTATTGTAAGTGAGTAATCTCTTCCATTCGATATAGACTCATGATCTAGAATGGAATATAACCATTTATGGTCTGACCTTTTTTTGTTAACCTGTTATCACAAATCTATAATCGGTCTTCCCACATTTTCAAGGGTAAGTGAGATTTTATTATAAAGGTCTATTTTGAAATGAATTCACAGTGATTGTAATGACACACCTTATCCGCGATCTTAACGGCTTCCAGGAATTTCAGAGTTATTACTACTCTCTTTATCCATTTATTATGGCAAAGGAGTTTTTATTGATGAAGATATATTTCAAGATGAAGGCACAATGATTGTAATGGCACCCCTTATCCACGGCATTTGCCAGTTCCTCAAATTTCCAGTTTAATACTATTCCCCTTATCCATCCATTATGATGTAAGAAGGGTGGTTGATATCCAAACCAAGACTGAATTTATAAATCAACATTTATCTTGTATCTACCTTAAAGCCGAGATTAAGTACAATGGGTATTTATTTTATGTTAGTCTTTTCTCTATATAATGTGCTTTCAGCTATACTGTACTCAGAATGACCTCGAAACAAGTCATTTATATGTATTGTATCAGTGCCGTATGTTAGTGCAAATGCATTTGCTCATATCCTTCAATATTATGTCACTCAGGATTGTACAAAAGGCTAAACTTGGGTACTTCTCGGAATCGAAATTTCCTTTACTTATTCAGTGAATTTTTTTCAGTATTTGAAATGCTGCGTAGAAAAGTCAGGACATCTGCGAAGGGAATTTTGAGGAATTTCACTTTAACTGTAGACCTCTGAACTATCTCTTTAACTGTCTAGATGATAATATATAATGATAAATGATAAGAGCTTATTCTATCGTTTGAAACATACAGGCAAGTAAAAAAAGATGTAAATGACTGTCAAACAAAATCCAAAGCCTTAGATAGAAAGAGATATTCAGAAAGAGTATTTATGGGTATAGCTGAAACGTAGAAAAGACAAAATTCTAAAGCTTTAAAAAAATATACTTTTCTTAATTAAAAGTACATTAAACAAAAATAAGTCTTTTTGTTTTACTTTTAAAATTAATATTCTTTTCAACCTGAAACAATAAATAAATCTTCAGTAAGAAAAGGAATCGTAGAACGAATTGGATTAGTGACCAGCTTTGAACATAAAATATCGTTTGGTTAATTATTATGACATAATAATAGGATATTATATTTTCCAGTTGTTTAATGATTCTGTTTTATTTTTCTTGTTTTGCTTCGAATAATTCCCATTTTTTCAGGAGTCTGCTTTGTATTCTATAACAAGATGCGTATTACTTTTAACATTTAAATACTTGATTTTTTAAAAATTAATTTGAAAATGTATTTTACTGTCAGTTTTTGAATAAATCATGTGGAAAATGCATAAAGAAGCGGTTTGTTTTAAATGTGTTTTATGGTTCAAGAAAATTTGTTGCCAGTAAAAAAAATTAAACTTCATTTGAAATATAAATAAAATGTGAATATTGACAAACATAGATTTGCAAATTTGTAACCATATCTTCTTTTCTGTTTTCATAAGTAGTTAATATCACTTTTTGAACGAAGTCTTGATAAATATTCTTTACAAACTTATAATAATTTTTTTATCCTATTATTTCATTTTGCACTTCAATTATGAGGTTTTCAATTATGACACAAATTAAACATGAAGGTAACAATATTCTCTAAATTACCCTTTAAACTTAAGTATCTTCTCCAATACGATGTTTAAAATTAGCTGTTAAGAGAACCAGTTGTTTGAAAAAAAGATTGACAACTCAAAGATTTGGAGAACAAGCAAATTTGAAATCGAATTTTGTCATAATTATTTTGATGTATTCTAAATACTTATTAGGCAATCACAAAGAATTAATCAGAACTTCTATCATAAAGCTGAAGATTTCTTATAGTTTGAAAAATAAAAAGATAAATTTGAGAATAAGTGTCTTGCAAAAACCACATAAACAATGTATATATAAGAAAAATCTCCCTAAATTATTTAAGCGGAAAAAGTAATTTGTACAATACAATAGAATCTTGAATCATCCATTTGCATAATGATTAACCTTGAAATGTTTTTTCAATTTCCTTCTCTGTTAATAATACGTGGTTAATATTTCTTACCCTCAACAATCCATTAAAACTGTCACGTAACAGAATATCTTAAATTAATTCTGTTTTCTTTGAAAATATTCATCGATATACTCTTATCTGATTCTTTCAGTATTTAATAACAGACTAATAATTTATTCTTTATTGAATAAAAGAAATCGCTTTTGAAAAAAAATTACAGATAACATCAGCAACACACGATATCAATTCCATTCATAATGAAATAAGTTTAAAAACGCGTCGAAAACTATTATTCCAAAAAGCAATTAAAAGGCAATATATTTCTAAATCTTTCATTCACCATTTATATGGTTAAAGTAAACTAATTAAAGAAATAAATTTAAATTTACATCTTTTCATTTCTATTCTTCGTCTCTATGCAAAACTTATCATTTCTATTCATAAAGAAATAAATTTAAAAATACGCCGAAAGTTATTATTCCAGCAAGCAATTAAAGGACAATACATTTCCAAATCTGTCATCCACACTTTCTGTGGATAAAGAAAACTAATTTTAGAAATAAATTTAAATTTATATGTCTTGGTATTAAACAAAATATTCATTTTTTTTAAAATTTCCTTTGGAATTTAATTATTTAATACAATAATACTTATTTCAATAACTTCGGATCAAAAGTAAAGAATAGACATTAATAAATTGTTATAAAAATTTGAATATTATATATATATATATATATATATATATATATATATATAATTACATTGAAAAATGAATGCCTGGCGAATGGATAAAATAAGCAAATCGTGTCACGTAATGGCAGAAGAGTAGCGCATCTTCCTCGTGATATCAGCTTCCATGGTTAGAGTCCCTGTTCGAGCATGGTAATTCTTCTGTTTTCTATCTTTGAGGTGTGTGATTGGACTCCCCTGTAGAAAAGGGTCGCGTGATGCGATGAGAGAATAGCAAAAGCCGTACTCTTGGTTCTAGTTGGTGTTTCTTCAAAAACAAGAGACGCTCATTTAGGCTTAAAAATCTCTGATTTATCAGCGAAATTTGTCCATGGCAAGTGCTTTAAAACAATATCAAATATATGGTGGAAACATCTGTGAATCTAAAAAATTATGAACTATAAAATGTATCATCATCATAATGAAATTATTCTTGTATAATTATTACTCAAACAAGCATTCTATAATGTATTGTTAAAGAATAGACATATGAGTATCCATTAGTTTTTTTTTCATTCGCAATTACATTTTCTTTTTTCGTAAATTTGATGTAAATCTTGTTGAATTTAAATAAGCAATAAATCATTTTCTTTTAAGAGATGATTACGTTGGATGTTAATAGTAATTTATTCTTCAGAAGAATTTTGCATTTTCCGATGCAACCCCTACAATTTTGATAAGAGAGCATCAAAAATAATCAATTCAGCATATTTCAGTTTTACATGAGACAGAAAACAGATAAACAAATCTTTCAAAAAAATGAAAATGCGATATTTGAATACTCTAATACATGAAAATGGAAGACGGAATTTTCGTAGATGAACATCATCTGCATTTAATGTGAAGAAGTTTAGAATTCTAATCTAATTTACACTGCCGACACACCTCATATTGAATTTTGAAATGTGATTTGGAAATGCCGTTTCCGAGGAGCACGATATCCTTTCTTAAATTTAGTCTTTTCGATCTAAATAGAAAAATAGACGAGAGCTGTCTTTGAGTACATCTTTATGACCTTAATATAATAAAACTCAAATTTATTCCATAAACATCAGAAATAAATACTTCTTCAGTTATATTTTGATTTCATTTGATTCTACAAATTCCCATCATATGTGATTGACTCACTTATTTATCCTTTATGCATGGATACATCATAGATAAGCAATCAATGCCAAAATGTCAAACATAAATAAAATTCAGTGAGAAGGATGTTAAAGAATCGCATAAGTTATCAAATCATCTAGATACCTTTTTTGCAGTTTTTCCGCTTTTTTTTCTGATTTGATTATAATGTGCTGTTTATTGATTACTTTTTCATTTTGTTTTATAAATGTATTTACACATTACTGAAAGAAATGAAACTAGATAAAAAGATGAAGAGAATGAAAGAAAGATCTTTTATGAAAAAGATACGATAAAAATCAATGAATCAAAAACGAGAATTATTTAACAGAAATACCCTAATAAAGAATGAGCCTTTAAGGCAAAGTCATGAATTGCCACAAAATGTGTATTGATTAATCTATATACATTAACCAAACATTGTTTTCTCTAACTTATATCGATAAAAAAGGATTAAAGAGAATAATCGATGCACCTATTTTAGTTTTGTTTACCCAAGAGTGGTAAAAAAAATGGCATTGCCCAAAAGTGATAAAAACAAAAATGCAATACACTTTGAAAAAATAAGACTTTCTATATAAACATGAAGTTCTTGTAGTTTTGATTTTTAATTAATCAAAATGTACCTTATTTTATTCATTTTTAAATTTCTATAATTTTTCGAGAAGAAATATGGATGTCGCAGTGGTTTTTATTAGTTATTTTGTCTGTATTATTTTAATCTAATATTTCGATATGTTCAGATATCTGACATATAAATATACAGAATAAACATCAACAAGCTATGTTTATTCTGAACAGTTTTTTGAAATAAAAAAACGGGTGAACTGATAAAGAACATCTGTCAGAATAGCACGCATAACTTAGGTAGAATCGAAATACAAATATGTAGAGCGTTATATAAATCATCATCATATCTGTCTTGTGCGCCTAAGTGATATGTCAAGCTATATATTGGATTGAATTTATTGAAAATAATTTTTCTTGATTCACCTCCTAAATGCATATTGTCGCATCAAATCTACAGATGTATTCAGTTTTGTTCCAACAACGCATTTTTTTTTCATTTAAAATAAATATAATGTAATGTACAATGTTTCCATTAAGTAAAAAAAATTAAAAAGTAAAATTATTTATAATTATATTTTCCCGTCAATCATATCAATTAAATTTTTAATTACAAAATTATTTCTTTATATATTTTTCACATATTAATTCACAAAACATTTTAATTATATGAAATATTTATTGACAATTAATATAAAATATTTAAGTCAATTTCCACTGAAGTCAACAAAAATAATATTTTAGTTATTTTTTATTCAATAACTACAATTAATAAAAATAATTTATCAAAAACATTTTGCACTATTATTTGTTGATTTCACTTTCCATTACAAATTGTTAAAACTGTTTAAGGTATTAAAATGAATTAAATTTAATTAATAAATTAATATTTGAAAAAGCTTTATTAACATCAAGTGTCATTAATTACATGTTTAAAAAATATTTGAACTTGAGGGGATGAATAAAAAGTATTTTATTAACGATTGAATATGTAAACAATATAAACATAGGGAGTGAGTAAACTTATTATAATAAATGAATATATAAATAATTGAAATGAGGGTTGAATAATTTTCTTTAAAAGGCAATTTAATACAATAATATACATTTTTAGATGAATTATAAATATGAAGGAATTCTCCGTAACATGATATACAATTTATTGAACTGAAATTCTAAAAGCGATAATATCATACCAAATTTAGCAGGAAGTGAATTCAAAAGTTTCTGAGACAATTAATACCGTCGTTGTAATATAAAGAAAGAATAGTTGTTTTTTCAACACTTATTTTCCAACCTCTTTATAACAAATATTAGATTAATTTTTAAATATATTCTGATTACCAGTCGAATCACAAGTACACTTCTTAACACTGTACAAGTTCTAAAAACAACCTTCATTTCTTCTAAAATATATATTAGACAAAAATAATTGCTTTGTGAAATATAAATACTGAATGTGTTAAACATTTAAGAAGGTCTCATTGAATTTACATAGAGAGAGAATTCCTTTCAAGATAATTCATATGTTGATATTTTAATGTAATAATATTTACATAATGGATATTATCTGAAAATTGAATGAGGTACAATTTTGCTACAAAAAATGTTATCAGCTAAGGACGACATTTTGGATCTAAAGGCAACCGTTTTGACACCTAGCTTTTTCGTCAGTAGCAATAAATAATTGCGCACATTTCTTAAAAAATAATTTTCTAAATTTTAAACCAAAGAAGTACGAATACCCACTAAAAAGAAGTTTTTAATTTTTAACTAGATTTAATATTAGAAGGTAATTCAATATTTTTCTTCAGTAACTAGACACATTATTTTCAACCTTTATAATTAATGAGCACTATTTTGAACAACCCTAAAATTCAAAGAATAAGAGTTGTAGTGATTCCCTTTCTGCTTCTTTGAAACATTTTCTATGACTTTAGAATATATTTTAAACATATTTTTAATAACACTTTTCCTCGTTTTAGTTACTAAACATAAGGGCTTTGCATGTTATTAAAACAACTTTATGGAAATATTATCTCCACCATTTAACTAAATGTTAATCATTAAAAATGAGGTAGCATGAAACCTTATCAAGCTTTTGAAAAATGGAGTTTCGAATTTCCTATTCATATTTTAAGCATATTTTACAAGATATTTTTTGCTCTTCCAATTTTGCAGAAACACAGCCGATATATTTCTCCAAAGTTTTTTCCTATCGGAATGACAATGTAATTAAATTAAATTAACTAAACTGTGCTAAATATATAAATATGGATTATTTATATCCTCCTTCCAACATCCATATATTGTTCTCTTTACGATAAAAATATTAATTGATTACAGTATTAAATTTCTCATTGAAATTATCATTTTAATTAATAATCAAAAAGAAGGATCACTTGTATAGTTTTGATTTGTTCTGCATTTGTAATTATCATTTAACTTAATAGATAAAAAGAAGGATTGCTTGAATAGTTTTGATTTGCTCTGCTATCCGATTTAATTAATTCAAATATACTTAACGTTTTAGCATTTAAAATCTCACCACATATGAATGTATTTAAAATAAATTGATTGTACTGAGTTTTCTTCCGTTAATCTTGCATTCATTTCATAAAAATGAGTAGATGATAATGCACAACATAATAAGACAGATAATCAGTGCAATCAGGATTTCTCAATTTTTCGTCGCGTGCTCATGGTTATTTGGCCTTCCGAACATTCCGCTGACGCCATCATATCTCCTTCTCAATAAAGCATTCGAAATCGTTCTAGAACCAAGTAGGACTTGACATAAAATTAAATATCAGATGTACCCATCTGGATGAGATATTATTCTATTAATTCTATACAACATTTGATGGTCACCGAAGAATTTATCGAATTAATAGACGAAAATCGAAAAAAAATACTATGCACAATGAAAAAATTGAGTGCTTGGTAAAAAATACAATTTATATCATATTTTAAATGTAATCATATAGTAATATACAAATTTTGTTCCTTTGATGTGGGATCATCTAATATTTAATATAAACGGAGGCTCAAATCAGAAATAATTACTGAAATCGTATTAACTAATTACAAATTACAATAAAGTTAGTTCTAATACAATAAAATTAGTTCTCAAAATTCCTTTAAAATTCTGAGAAATTCAAATAGAGCGAATTCATCCCATTACCAAAACAAACTATTTTGAGAAAAAATTAAATCTTTTTAGCTTAAACAATTGAGGGATATTGATATTGTGGGTTGATCTTACACTTGCAGAATTGTTTGAATGATTGATAACCTATCTACAGACATAGTAGGTTGTACGATGCTAAAATGGCACTTATTTGGCAAAAAATAATGTCTTTTATTGAGCATTTGCATTTCAAAAGAAAAATAATTAATTTGTGTATGAGAAAAAAAAATTAAAAATGATGTCTCTTTTTTGAAAAATAGTTCTTTGAAGTGGGTATAGTTTTTCCGGACGGCCAGCATCGTTGAACGGCTTTGAAGAATCGAATCAATGAGTTAATAAGGGGCTGGAATTTTCTATTCCACTTCTCAAAAAAACATCTTTCCAGTTTTTGGAGAGTTTGTAGGGTTGTTGCTACATAAAAGGTCCCACACATACATGTTCGAATGGGTTCATGCCCGGAGAACATGCTGACCAATCTATTCATATGCTTTCTTCTTCCAAAAAGAAATAATTCACTGACTTTTCACGAAGTCTCCCATTAACATCAAGTCATATCCAATTTCTGAAGCGTAAGGGACGATAAAAGTTCTTAGGATCTCATCCCTATATTGGAGACAGATCAGATCTCCATTTCGAATGATATGAAGAACCTTGCGCCCATCAATGGAGAAACCAGCATGAACCATGCTTCCTCCATCGTCAAATCTTACCCTCTCGTATACGAAAGGATAATGCGTCCAGTGCAATTTCTCCACCAAATGAAAATACGCTTATTATCTGGAAGAACAGAATGACGGGACGCATCGGAGAAAAGAATATTGGGGTGTTCATTTCTCCTCCCCATCACATTTTCTATTTCCTTCCCTGAAATTATCAACGGGCACGACGGTGCTTTGTTGTTAACGTAACACACACCATAAGTCGGCGAACATACAAATCTAATGTGTGAAAACGATTTCTGATAAATTGTGTTGAAATTGTGATGCTAGTCGCCGAGGAAATGTGTTGTAGAAGAATAGTAGCACTAATATGGTATCTCCGAGCCGTTAGCGTTAAATAACAGCCATCATTGCGTGTTCTTGCCCTTTTACGCCATTGCCCTGATCTTTGGCCAGCAATTTTACTCTCAAAAATATACCTCTTGATTCTAGAAATCGAACTTTGCGAAATTCCAATTACTTTTGCTTCATCTGCTTGTGGTTCTAACCGACTGAACTTTTTTCTAGTTTCTGATTAGATTAAATGGCTTATTAAAATGCTGCACTCTTTGAAACAACTTGCTTACTGAATAGTTGACACATATCTTTTCCGCTTTGTCTTACATTAAGTAAGGGCAAATTCAAATTCGCTGCCGTTAAAGCTCGTCTTCGACTTCACACTCAAAATTTGCATACTGTAAAGTTTGAAAATATGAAAAATTGGCATTTGTGACTGTCTTCTTCCATTTTATACAAACAAAAATTTGTTTACACCTTTATTTTATGTAAGACTCGCAATATCATTTAATTGTTTTGAGCAGTTTATATCTTAAATATGTGGATTATTTTTTTCATTTTTCTGAAACAATACGACTTTTTCAACAATGAGCTTGTAATGCTTCATATTTATATGTATCAGAAATAAAAAAAAAAGATGAAATCCGGTAATGGTTAAACAAATTAAATATTTTTATTGTTATCTGTTATTGATAATTTTATAGCACAATGTTGAGTTAGAAATATACTTTTGTTAAGATTTGTTATGTTAACTTTTATTATTTTTGAATATTAATATATAACATAGCAATGCTTTATAATGAAGACGATGACTGCTATCTATGTAAGCAATTACTTTAAAAAATTAAAAACCCAGCTAATGGACTACTTGCTTATTGAATATATGCCCCTGAGTTCATTTACATTTCTCTACAAACATCTATTTTCCTTTTGCACATTAAAAAAATTATGTATACAATGTTTGGTAAAACCCACTAGCACATAGAGGGCGCTGTAAACGCCCTAGAGTAGAAGGCATGTAGCCATGATAGAGAGCAGTTGAGTTGAAAGTTGAATTCGTTTATTAAAGTTGTTATTGTTGTTAAAATGTGGACTTGATTGACTAAATACACTGAACCACCATATTTATGATGAATGACAAACCAATGTTGATATATTGATTTTCTTTTGTATTTTTTATAATTCTGAGAATTAAAAATAAATCAACTGCAAATAAACTGTAATGCAACTAAAAAAAAGTAGTAACCTTCTCATTAAATTTTTTTTGTATTTTCTTTATCAGCAATGCCCCTTCATATGCATTCGGAATAGCATTATCTGTATAATTTTACAAAAGAAAATGCTGCATATTAATGAGATAAAAATTAACGAAATCACAATGAAAATATTATAAAACATTCCATTATTAAAATGAAAAAAAGAATGTTTTTGTTAAGGAGGTATTATTTTTAGATTTAGTTGATTTAACTGGGGTTTTTTCTGTCCCTAAGACACTAAAAATGAGGTAAAAAAAACAAAAATTGAATCTCAATTAAAATTCGTGCAATAAATATTGACATAAAAATTAATTTTATGATGAAAATAAGTTCAGACAATACTTATTCAAACAAGAACCATTTGTCACTAATCATAACTAGCAAATACAAGCAGCCTCACAAAAATAGCATCATAATAAAAAATATTCAGCTTATTTTATTACTTTAAGTTTATTTTCTACTTTTCAAAGAATTTATTTCTTACTATAGTATTTGCATAAAACAACCACTTTTTTTAGCTTGTTAAAGTTCAAAAAATGATTTTAGTTTGATGTATATTTGTGATGTTAATATCTTGAAATTCTAGTTACTATGTCCTTTTCAACAGTTTAATTATTTCTTTAACCAAACAATTCTTGAATTTAATCTGACTTATAAATTTGTAAGCAATTTGAGAGATATGCTTCCCCAAAAGAAGAAATATAAAATTTGTTTTTATATAATTATGTTTCACATTAGCTAATGCTTTAGTTATTAAATCATTTTAATTTTAACATTTTTTATTATTATATTATACAAAATATTTATTAAATTTAAGTATGATGTGCTATATAAGAATTATTTTCCGTATTGTTAATTATTGTACTTTTATTTTTTTAAAATTCCCAAGAATACTGCTACGATATTATACATCATTCAGAAAATTGAGAAATATTGTGGAGATGTTAACATTAAGCACTAAAAGAGGCATATTTTTCAATTTGAAAGGTTGAAACAAACGATTTTTCAGACAAATACATAAAATAGCTTATTTTGAAGACAAAAAAGTGATTCTTCGTCAATTATTTAATACTAGTGATAACTAAAAACTGAAAAGTATTCATCAAGAAAGGAAAAATGAAATATAATTATGATTCTTAATGAGAAAGACTTTTGAATTTTACCTGGAGAGTCTCAAGCCATTTCATTTACTCAATTAATGCGGCACCATACCTTATAAAATGTTTGTTCTTAATGGCAAATTTGAAATTTTGATAAATACAGAGCTTTAAGTATAAGCATGAAAGCAATATAAACTTACTTGGAATTTCATCCATTTCAATGGGCAAGAGAGAAGTAATGCAATATATCAGAATATTATTTAAATGTTTAATATTTGCTCAAATACTTAATAGCATATCTATACTATTTTACTTTTCTCTCTCTTTTTTTAAGAGGATATATATTATGTTTACTTCATTATGTAATGTTTTAAATTCATTATTCCTTTATTCGACTAAAGTTGTAAATCAAAAAAAGTCTCATCATACTACTAGTATCATTATTTCATTCGTTT
>JAOUZG010050597.1:393600-428011 GCA_026289955.1 Argiope argentata | reverse complement strand
AAAAACAACTGACATTTTCGATTAGTTACTGCTATTACGGTCACGTTTTAACAAAACATAGGGCAAACAAGTAATATGAAAAAATGTCGATTCGTACTTACGTCAACAGAGAAAATTTCATTTTTGTTACTTTTTATTTAATAATAACTATTAATATAAATAATTTATCGAAAATTAATCATTTTCGCAAGAAATGAACTCACATTCTTCACCTTCCCGCAAAAAATACTGAAATCCTTGAATTTTACCGATTGCGCTACTGTCAGTTGATTTGAAGTTTATTATAAACTGTTAAAAGTCTATTTAATGTATTAAAAAGGAATTAAATTAAATTAATGAATTACTAGTTGAAATAACTGTATTAACAATGAGTTTCATCCACTACATGTTTAAGAAATTGTATTTGAATTTGAGTGGATGGATAAAAAGCATTATATAAACGATAAATTTGAACAATATATAAGGAGAGTGTGAACTAACAGTAGGAATTGAAATAAATTTTCATTTTAATGATTAAATTTTTCAGCTTTATACAAAAAAAATATATTTTGAAACATGATTTATTTAGAGGGAAGAAAAGTCGGAAAATGTAATTAAACTAATGATGTTAAAAATCGAAATATTTATGAAAGCGTTGGTTAAATTTTAAAATCCGTTCCTAATCCTTAATAGATGTCAAAACTTTTTTAAAGAAAATATGTTCATTTTCTTTCTTGCATATAAGAAGTCCTAATTATTATGTCTAAATCTTTTCCACTAACGATGCCCTTTTCCCCATAACAATTCTTTTTTTTCCTTATTATTTTGTAACATTCTTATTGAACAACGTGGTTGGGTTCTTCATAGAAAACAGATAAAAACAATAACATCCATCGATCCTAAAAGCCTTGAACATTGAAGAAATTCTCCAGTATCACGACGGGAATGCCAATTTAAGCTAAAATAATGGACGCAGATTTATTCCTAGCAATGAAATTTCGTGAAATGCAATGTTGCTGCCTTTTATGACACTTTTGAATGCATGGATTATAACTTAATTTGCATGATCATATCATAATCTCCATGGAATATAGTTTCGAAAACTTTTCTCATTCTAATAATGTCTATGCATGGTATTGCTATCATAACAAAATTAAAAAAAGTCTTGTCATTTTCAGCTTCATATTTTTATGTTCAAATTGAAATTCGTTTTATATAAATATGCATATTTTTATAATATAATTCTTTTTAGAGAATAAATTATTTTAGATAAAACAAGCAAAATTTACATTCTGAGTTTGAAATTTACTTTCAATAAAATATTTTTTCATTAAAAATACCTTTTTAATGAATATTTTTTGTTAAAAATGTTGTCTTTTAATTAATGAATATATATTGCAATGAATCATTTTATTATATTTGTATTTCTTCACTTACTGGAAGTTATTACAAATAAATTATTACCATTATGATTTATAAAATATTATAAGTTTGGCAAATGTTTTCTAAAGCAAATGTAAAGATTAAAATGAAGAACTTAGCATTTGAACATAAACTATTATAGGAGAAAAAATGCAATAAAAAATAGCATTACAATACTAGGAATAATAATAGATGAAACGTAATTAATATATAATCAAACATACATAATAAAACATAGATAATACAAAATAAAATAATACGATATAAATAGACACAATAAAATATACGAAATACATAAGAATGCATTTGAGCAGATTGAGCTATTAAAACTGTCGGAAACTTTTAGTATGATAGGAATGGATTTGTTGTCCATAAAATTTCTAATCAATTGGCATACCGCTCTCAAACACGCACAGAAAGGAACAATTAATTTCCTCTAAACTAGTATACTCAGCATTTAACATAAAATCTCCTTAAAGCAGAAAATCCATGCTTTTGGATAATTTAGTATGCGGATGATTATACACATATTCTTGATGTGGATTTCCCATTTCTGAATGAGAAGTCCAGATAAAAATATTAATGGTTGCCGGCGCATTAAAAGAAAGTTTTAGCATTAAAATTACAAATGAAATATGAAAAAAATTTAAAAAAATTATTGTTTCATGACCGATACAAATGTATGTATTCAACTAAAATAGTAGCATGAGACGCATTATTTAAGAAAATAAATATTTAAATGGTCCAAATAAGTAAAAAAATACAATTAATGACATTAATCAAAATAATATTATAAATAGATTCATATATATTTGGAATGTTCGAGGTGCCTTATTTTTGACAACATAAAATTAAATTAATAATGAAGATTTCAGTTAAAAATTTAAAGAAAACAGGTTATGAATTATACATGTCATTTTTTTAGATTCTTAAAAGTCAATTTGTATGAAAATTCAGTATTTTGCATAAAAATATTTCTACAAAATTAATATTTAATTAGAATTTTAAAGCAATATACAATTTGTTCCAAACAAGTTCATATAGGATATAAAAAAGATAACAGAAATAAATAAAAATTAAGTAGCCTTTATTATTTTGAAGTAATTTGGAATTATAAATATTAATTATAATTAAGTATAAATATTTTTATTTTTTAAAATTTATATATTTCTTAATAATATGTTTAATTCATTTATATTTTAATACAAACGCACCAAAATTTTCTAACCCTAAGTGAATAATTTCTAGACAACTGATACTGAAAGATGTATTACCAAATTGTAATATGAAAGGTTATAATTTATAACTTTATAGATTTAAAATTGTTTATTCTGTATTCATTAATAAGTAATAATAAATAATTCAAACTGGACGTTTTTTTTAATTCGATGTTTTATCGATGGTTAGTGTAGGTCCTTAGATTATAAGAGGATTTGATAAATGATGATTCTGCATAGGAAGATCTAAAATTATATTTTTCCCGATCACATGATTGCCTCCCCTTTTTAATTAAAGAGTTAGTTATAATTATTTAACATCTCTTCTTGAATATTAATCAACTGACATCACTCCCGCATTGCCTCCATTTTTTTTTACGTTCATACATATACATATGCATCTGCTTAAAAGGTAATCGAAAATAAATATTTCTCCAATGCATAATAATTAAAGATGAAAAAAGAAAAAATTATTAAAAGCAATTAAATTTCTTCCTTTTTCGGAAGACAGTTCAGCTATTATTTATAATTAATAAATTGCCCCGAAAATTTAAGACATTTTCTTTTATCATTTTTATTAATTTTTATCTTTAGTTATTTCTTTTTCTCGAAAACTCGAATTTCTGCATTATGCAGCAAATTAAAAGTAAAGTAATTCAATTTTTTTTGTCTAGTTTTTATTTCCGCCGAAAGCGATTAATCTCTTCACCGTATTTGGTTTCCGCTTCTCTAATGAATTCTAGAAGCTTTATAGCAAAAATATGAAAACAATTTTAACGTCGAAAGATAAATGGAGTTCTGTATAATACCAAATGCAACATTATTTTTTAATTCAATTTTGCAAATTATTAAAAAAATATTTATAATATTTTTCTTTTATTATTTTAATGAATAATGTTAACTTATAATGATTTTTTTAATTTGGTAAATGGTTTCATCTTACACCTAATCACATTAAATCAATTTTCTCCATATAGTTTCTATAATATTATTTTCTTGTAATCTATATATTTGTTTGAATTCAACTTTTTTTTCAAATACAGGATAATTTTATGAATTTGAGTAATTTAAATTTGTTCAAGTGAGCTTCAGGCTTTTATTAGAAAATATTTCCCCTTTTTTGTAGAATACTAAGTTGTCTTGTATAAAATATACAAAAAAAAATCTGTATACGTTTGACAAACTTGGAAAGTACATTTTAGGGATATTTATTTATAGATGTCTAAACAGTTGCAAATTAAATCTCCAACTTCGCTACTGGAGCAGGCATTGTCTTTTCTGGCCTCTTAAAATGTAACTTATGCAGAGTTTTTAATTGTAAATTTTAAAAGTCCACCAGACTCCTTCATGACATTTTGGAAATATTCTAGGGATATAGAAATTTATCTTGTGTCATCTTTGTCAAATCCTTCACAAATTATTATGTCTTTTATAGCCTCATGAGATGCCTATTACGCAAATTTTCCTTTAAAAAGATTTATAATTCTGCTAAATGAGTGTATTGCATTGCTTTTTAAGAATACTCATTTTAATGTCTAATAAAACATATTATTATATATCTGACCTTGATATTGCGTGTCCAAAGGCATGTCTCAATTCATAACAATCATTTGTGGGGATTCCGCAAAAAACAGTTACGAATGCTGAGACATATGGAATGATTACATTCTTTCTCTTTTCTAGAATATTCAAAAGGACAGCAGAGATGTTATAGGAGACGTTACAGGTAGGACGCACTCTGATATTTACAAAGAAATGCTGATTTCAAAATGCTTTTCTAAAGTAGTAAACATTGCTGAACGGGCGAAGTAATTTTCAGCAGTCTATTATAAAGACCATTTTTCATTTCATATATAAGTTCCAATGTAATTCTAATGACATGCCATTCAACACCATTTTTTTAAAATTATAAGACCGAAATTTGAAGAAGAGGAAATCACTTTATCGGACTCTGTTATATTTTCGATTAAAAACATAGGCCTGAACTATTGGACGACCAATCGTTTTTGGCATCAATTTGACTTTCTTTGTGGCACCATAGCATTTGAAATAAAGCTCATTTATTCAGCCCTTGTATTCTTGACGTTTACACGCCCCATTTGGCTGGAAATAGAGTTAACAATATTCATTGATCCTCAGATAGATATCAATTCATTTAGGTGGAATATCCAGACACTATTGCATTATACTATAGTTGATAGATTCATCTAAGAGGCATATCCAGACAATAGTGCGTTATACTTTTGTTGATAGATAAGCAGTTTCTCTAGGAGGTAGTACTAGTACGTTATACATTGGTTGATAGATAAGTCAATTCCTTTAGGAGGCATATCCATACACTAGTGTATTATATTTTTGTTGATAGTTCAAAAAAATATTTACATGCATATTAATATATATCGGGAAATTACGAGTAATTGTTTCAAATTATTTCGAATTTTCCATCAGCTGCCAGTAATTTACATTATATCTTTTCCTCGTAACGTTTCTTTATAACTTGTGTTCCAACTACATATAACGTGGCTTCTTTATAACTTGTGTTCCAACTACATATAACGTGTCTTCTTTATAACTTGTGTTCCGACTACATATACCGTGTTCCACTCCATACAGTGATCCCGAATCGTCTAAATCTATCAAATCCTTTTTCAAATCAGTATTCAGTATATACACTGTCTTTACTTTTCTTATTCCAGAGAAGCAATAATAACAATATCTTCAATTAAAATTTTGGCAGGTATGGGGAGAGTAAGAGCCACTATCTAACTTGTTTACTTTATTTTCAAAAAATGACAGAAAAATTATGTAAAGTGATACTATATGTGCATTTAAACAGTTTAAATATTTGGTACAGGTATCAACGAAATATTTGGATACTAACAAATATGCAGGTATTAAAGAAAGAAATCCCACAAAATATTTTTTTCACCATAAGTTTCTATAAAAATAAGCTTTGTATATTGGATTCAGGATTTCATTTGTGTGGAGCTGTAATAATAGCGTAACATCAAACTTAATAAATGACAGCTTTTTACTTTTAAAAGACGCAGCTTTTATTTATTGAATGCACAAAACCTTAAAGCTAGAAGTCGTATAGTATTTTTCAGTAATTACAAGAATGAAAATTACAAATAGTTGCCATCAAATTTTTATTAATGCATAGACTAAATAACTCTTAGTTTTTGCCAGTTCACAAATAATGGGCACATTATCTCAAATGTAAAACTGTCAATTATCAAGTTTTTACTTGGCCGTTTTTATACACCGGTGCGAACTAAAATCTAAATCCAACTATCAGCTTTGATTTCGCATTAATTTGCAATATCCAAAATTAATTAAAAAGCAAGAAAAAATGTGAGTAGCAGAAAATAAAACTTTTTTTACTTATATTTATGAAATGGACAAAATACACTGGATAATAATGCAAAGATTTGACTGTTCAATAGAAAATACAATCATTTTTGATTAAATACGCTTCATAGTATAACCTTGAGAAAGAATCATCCCTTCTTTCGATAGAGGAAAACATGTACCATCTAGAGGCTATGTCTCGAAAAGTATTTTCTGTTTACCAAAATTTTATTTCTAGTTCCCGGAAGTCAGCTCTTTAAGGAAAATCCAATATTCCTGATTAGATAATCTGCGGCTGCTTACAACTGCTTTTATGGGGGTTTCCGAAGGCATTTGGGATTGATTTGCAGAGAGCTAAGTGCTTGAGGGCTGGAGTATATCAAGTTACTGGAAATTTCCGAGACCTGATTCAAGCATATTTGCAATTCAGTGGTCTTTGATTGCGAGGGTTTTTCGTAAAGCAATTTTTTTTCGCCTTCTTCTATAGAGTTTTTACTTTTATTATCTATCGAGATAATCAAAGCTCTTTTCATGACTTTATTTTTTATATTTGCTTAAATGCTTCTGCGAGTGAAAGTCATATTTAATGTAAGTTTCAAAATTCAACTTATATGCAGCTAATTATCTTCTAATATGACATATTATCCATATTTTTAATCAAAATTTTGTTTTAAAATTTTTATGAATGGAATCTGGAAAGTTTTATTCACAGTTTCTAAAAATGCGGGTTAAAAGAAAAGACACAAATATTTCGCCCAGTTTAATATAGATTAGTATTCTTGTGGGATAAATTTGGGTCAATAGTTTAAAAAGTATTTTATTAATAATTTAAAAATACTTTTATTACTGTACTAATGTTTTTTTATTTTATTCTATATTTTATTAATTAATTCTTAATTAATTATTGTAATTTCTTATAGGATATATTATTTTAAGATAGATAGCTTAGATAGATATTTCTATATTTTATCGTTACTCTCTTCTCACATTCAACATTAAGAAGTGCCACTGATACCAAAGAAAATTGAATTTAGTTATTTATATTTAACGATGATTATTTATTGAATATTTTTCAATATTGCACTGTAATTAAGGATACATATCTGTAAAAAAATTGTAACTCTAGTATATATAGATGTGAATGGAAAAAATTAATTAAATTAAAGGTATAATTATTTTTAAAAGGTAATCAAAAAAAGGAAAATGTACCCAATTAAATTAAACTAAACCCTGAAATAGCATATTTAGATTTATATCACAGATGTTCGTCGTTTTAGAAGGTTTTCTTGTGTCAATAATAAAGAATGGCACATGCATGTTTTATTTATTTATTTTCTGCCGACTTTCTGGCACAGAGGTAGCGCGGCTAGCTTGTGTTCTGGGAATCTCGGTTCGGGCTTGGTTGTTTAGCTATGTGCTATGCGTGAGATGTGTGAATGTGCCTCCCTGTAAAAAGGGATTGTGCAAGTGACTGTGCTGAGTGTGTAGCTAAGTCGTACTCTTGGCCTTGGTTGGCGCTACTTCAAAAACAAGAGACGCTCCTTTCGGCTTAAAATCTGTTGATAAGTATCAGGGGGGCTTGTCCATGGCAAGTACCATAAGTAACAACAACATTTATTTACTTTCTTTTCAATAAAGATGAAATGAAATTGAATTCAGATTTCAAATCCGACTCTAAAAATTATCAGACGATACCATTTTTCAGGAAATAAACTTCTTTTTAAAAAGGTAATAGAAATATATTTGTAAGAGATTAATTTATGAAATAATTTCTTGCTTTTATATATAATCAGTTCAAAATCAAGACATACTTTTCATTCATTGCAACAATTAACGCTAAGAAACGTTTTTATATGCCGTATCATTATTACTTTTTATATATAGTTAACATATCATCTTCATATATTGTATGCGTTGGTCATAAATAGTGTATTACCAGCGTATTATATAATTAGTTTCAAGGCAAAA
This sequence comes from Argiope argentata, assembly GCA_026289955.1. NCBI lineage: Eukaryota > Metazoa > Arthropoda > Arachnida > Araneae > Araneidae > Argiope > Argiope argentata. Next base: position 420,074 of record JAOUZG010050597.1, on the reverse strand, counting down.
ATGGTATTTTCAGTTGACATAAAACTGGATCAAAAATCTGTTTTGATAGAAAGCCAAGTAAAATGAAGAAATTCATAAAATTTTGAACAATGTTCTTAATATTTTTCTTTTTTTAATAGTCTTATGTAAATTTTTTTCAAAAATAAGGATTTATTTCAGAAAAAAAATTAAATTACCAAGCAGATTCGAAGAAGATTTAATTTTTACACCTAGACAGAATAAAATAGAAAATAAAACAATCAAAGAAATTCCTTTTTTTTCTTTCAAGTTCTTATCTTATCATTGGTTAAATGAAATGGCGAATAGGGTCTAATATTCTTATCTTAAGAATTTGCTTTTCTTTTGTGCAACGAAATGATTTGGAAAAAATGCCTTATGTTCCCCAGAAATTAAATAGAACCAAGACAATGCATAGAATCTTTCCACAAAACCATGAAAGAATGCTCAAGTTTGAGATGAACTTTTGTAATTAGGAATTCCTTCTTTATTGTTTTGGTCTTATTCGTCTAATTAGAATTCTATGGATATAATAGCATGGCATTTGTCATTGACCTAGACGACCAAAACTATTGTGTGTAAGTCTCAATACCTTTCAATTCCTAAAGGACAAAGGATACTTATTTTTTTATTAAACTTTATTAGTTACATTGGTAATTATGTTTTTGGTATAACCTAATTATCAATTCATCAGATTTCGCTTAGTGACTTTATTATTTTTTATCAAAGTTTTGTATAAGGAAATACTCTGTTTTAGAAAAGAAAAGTATGATGTAAAAAAACACGAACATTCACTGTTTTTACTTAACTATAAAAAATACATCCAGATTTGAAAATTTACCATATATGAATTTTCTTTTTTAGACAATTAGTTCTTACTTTATTTCAATTCTTAGACAATTATCCTTTATTTCATTAGATTTTCAATTAAAGTAAAAGTTTTTATAATTTATAGATATTTTTCTGGCATATAAGATAATTCTGACAAATGTACGGATTTGTTACTGTTATTTAGATCTTTAAAAAAATTATTTATGTCCTAAGTTATAGTTTATATAAAATGTTAATTCCGAAATTATCTCCTTTAGGTATTATTGTTATCCAGGATGCTAAATTAATTAAAATACATAGAAAAATCATTGATAGCAAGTAATTTGTTTATAAAATATTAAACTGAGGGAATTATTTTGGATTATTTTATATAGTTAAAAGTAAAATGACTATCTTAATAAATATGACACCCTATTCATTATTTCATACTGAAGATATTTCTTTGGATGTGATTTGATCCATTTCAATCTTTCAAACAAGATTTTGGTTTTTGATATATATTAAGTCTGCAGCTTTTTAAAAAATAGGATAAAATTCAAAATTATATTTGAAAAGATTTTTTAAGCTTGAAAAAAATTTATTAAAGTTGCCGAAAACAGGTGATATTTCCATGTGCTATACCTAGGCATTTTGAAATTATAAATAAAATTGGAAAAACATTTTTTCACTATTTTGTAATGTATCTCAATAAATCCTATTACTTTCACATTAATGTTATAATAGTTATTTATTTTATTTTGTGTGCCACTTAAAATAAATGATAATGAATAGAAAAAGACATTCAATAGAAATTACAAGTTGACATTTGAATTGCTTTTGAGTAACCCACCAAGAGAATATTTTTTGTTATATCCTTATGATTCGCTTCCTCAAAAAGGATATTCGGATTTAAAAAATATTTTTTCATAGAATTTCAATTATTTTTTGCGGTTTGAGAGATTTGAAATCAAATTTAAAAGATGGAATTTACGAGTTACTAAAAGTAAAATTTATGATATTCATGTTTTATTCTTATTCTCATTTCAACAAATCTATTTCCAGCGTTTAAATTCCTAAAATATTTTGAATCAATATACTTGGAGATTAAACAGAAAATTTAAAAAAAAGCCTAGTAAAGAAAAAATGCGAATAAAAACGTTTTGGAATAATATTTTAATATTCTATAAATGGCTCTAGATTAGAGTAACTCAATTATTTGATGCATAATTATTTCATGTTCTTGGGTTAAATCGAAAAGCTTTGAATGTCAGTTAAAAATTATTTTGCCACATTATGTTTTTAGTTATGCTGCAAAACTAAACATAAAACAATAAATTATTCTAAAATCGCTGTATCGGACTATGAAAGATTGGCCAATTCAAGATTTTTCAAGGAAGTAAAATGAAGCAAATTTTTTAATTATTGAAACATGTTAAATACTGATGTTTTCCATAAAGATATGGCCACGGGTTTGAATGATGAAAACAAATAAAATTTTTAAAGAATGTATTGGAAATACCATATTTAATCGAAATACTAACGAAACCAAAGAGCAAATGTTGTAACAAATTTTGTGTACATTTACTTGAATCATTTTTGCTTCAAATGGTTTGGTTGTAAATCTCTAGTTCACTCTAGTTCATAAAATTTTATATTTTGCAATTCAATGAAATTTCCTTGACTCAAGTTTTTTTTCAAATAATTTGAATGCATGATAGCAGTTTCTTAGTTTCATTTATTCAAAATTAAATGAAGTTTTTTTTATCAAAATTTGTTTTGAATAAAAAAGTTGTAGGGCCTTATTCTTCATTGATTCATAGCAATTTTCCTGTCCGAAATTACCTGATTGTAGGATCTTGGTTTTGGAGTCTATTTCTTTGTTTCGACAATTCAATGAAATCTGCAAGATTCAAGATTATTTCAAACGGAAAATTATCAGGGTCTTATTCTTAACACAATTCGCTGAAATTTCTTTAGTTAAAGTTATTTAATTGCAGGACCTGGGTTTAAGAGCCCCTCTTTTTTTTTTGACAAGTAAAAAAAATTTGTTTGACCGAATTTGGTTCCAAATGATCTGAAAATAGGAGGGTTTTAGGATCTAAGGATTACAGACCCAACCCTTGCCATTACAACATATATGGATCCAATGAACTCTTAGATTTATTACAGACGGGTTAAATACTCACACCTAGGTAAATGGAAAGAGCCAAATAAAAACCTTGGTCATAATTTCAAAGTTCTCAAAAATTTCCCTCTGATACATTTAAAGCCATACATTAATATATCCATACCATATCACTGACCAGGTTTTAATAACTATTAATATTATTTTAAATTAATAATAATTATTATATAGCAACAATTGCAAACAACGTTCCAAACGAATAAAAATTTCAATCATTTTTTAAATCGAAGGCATTCTTAAACAATCTTTCTTCTTCTAACCGAACTTTATACTTTCCTTTTTATATTCCACGAAGAAACAAGAACTTGAAAAATGATTTTTCAAACCGAGATTTATGAAACTCCCTTAATGGTGGCGAATCGATGACGTTGAATTATTGGAAAAGTAATGACGGAGAGAAAAAAAAACTTAATTTTCCATTAACTCGCACGAGACAAATGCATATTTATTCAAGAAGCAGCAGTAAATACTTCATTTTAGCTTCTTATTGAAGCAAAATATTTTAACATAAACCTGTTGTCTTTGAAAAAGTTAAAAGCCCCAAAATTGATAATTAAAGGTAATTAAATTATTATTAGGTACAGGGACATTTTTCTTAAACTATTTAAATATTTCGCCACATAAAATATATTCATAATAAATGTGCATAACAATTAAGCACATTTTTTATTCAAAATAGTAAATAATCGCTGAGCATTATATAAATGAGAATTTTCCGCAAATTGCTCTTCAGGCTCTGGCCACTATGTGGAACCTTGAGAAACTTATAAATGAAACTTCTTTTCGGGACGTTATTTTTTTTTATAATTATAATGGCATTTCCAAATCTAGAACAATAGATTAATATGTAACCAGCATTAATGTGTAAATGCGGGAAAAGGTAACGACCAACGTTAATACGTAAAATATGTATATTAGTTTTACAAGGACAAAACAATGCCAAACTAACACAAAAAACATAAAAAGGTCATGAACGTAAGCGGTACGTCTTACTGTACCACTGTCAAGCCCTCGTTTCCAAAAATGACGGGAAAGCATCATGTGATCAATGACGCAACATAGTGCTATACAAGATATGAGCAGTTCCCACAATATATGTTTTAAAATTGAATTTTATAGTATATGAAAATACTACGAAATTTCTGTTCATTCTATTTTAAAATAAATATTTTTTGTTAACATTTTGACTCTTTGTAATATTTTATTTTATCAATTTATAGATAAAAATAAGTATTTATGTTACGTTTACAGGAATAAAAACAAAATTATTTTTAAATGGATGAATTTTAAATTATTGTCAAATTAAAATTATGCATGAAAATAAAAAAAATGACAGAAACATTTTTCTATATGATATGCAATTTTATATATATCTAAACGAAGCGCAACAATGTATTACAACATCAGCTTTTACAGAAATGTAGTCCTCTCATCTAGATTTCACGGAACTTAACAACGTGTTGAACTAATCTTGAGAGGTTGCATTTCACTTTTCAGATAGTTTCCTCATCAGTTCCTGGAAAGTTTGGAGAGGTGATTTGCAAGTTTGAATTCATCGATCTAACACCTCTCACACATACTTAATCGAATCGAAGGTTAGTGAATAAATTAGATATTTAATTCGAGTAACATTCCTAGCATTCTGATAGTGGAGAAGTTCAGTGAGGGTCCATTTGTTCCACTTAACACCACATTACGCTGAAATGAAACAGGATATATCATTTCAGATGTTTTTTGCTTAATTCTTACAAATTGAGCACCACATAATTTGTATATTTTGCGTGGTATTCAGTGAACAGAAATATTTTTGTATTCATTTTCAGAAAAATAATACTACAATGTGGAAACCATGGGACGGAGTATGTTCTTTACGATTATGTTATTTTAATTATCTTACATATGGTCAGCTCTTTCGATCCTTTCTAATAAAAACCATCCCCAAGATATTTTAGTTATGTCATTAATGTTATTGACTGATTCATCTAAGTTTTAATATTCGCAATATTGTTATGTCACTTCTTTTCTTCAAAATTGACTACACAGATATTAAACAAAATCCTTCCTTCTCAGCTTTCAAGCAATGGATAGAAATAATGAAATTCAATTTTTGATCAAAAAAGAGAAAGATTGGAATTTTTCCATCAACAATATAATATATTGTTCCAAATTAGACAAATTTCCAAAATACAAGACAAATTTTCACCAATTTTCATTTGATGTAATTAAGTATATATTTTAAATTTCGAAACAATAAAAAACCTTTTTTGTTGTAATAATATTTTTTAATTATCGCAAACAAACGCTAAAATTCAACTTAATTTTTTAATGTTAAATAAAGCATAGTTCTTTGTTAAGTAGTCAATGGAATTTATCATCATTCAACATGGTTCGATTCTGAAATTTTTGAGCTAATATTTATTATTATTAAAATTAAACTTACGAGCATTTAGTTTTTTAGGATAGTTTATTTATATTCAAGTCCCGTTTTAAATCAACAATAGGACTTGTTTGAGACGGACCATGTAATTTTGTACCATGCTAAGTTGACGTGAACGACAGCTGAACTGGTATCCCTATCTCCAGACTTCTAAAACCACACAAATGGGTGGAGGTTTGGTCCCACCAGAGCTGCTTACAGGATTATTCGGGGATCCGAGTCGAACCTCCTGTACCTAAACTGTGGCCTTGTCACCACTCACCTATTAGAGAAACCATAAAATTATATCCAAATTTCTTGAATTAAAAATAGAAAAGAAGCTCAATGAAGTTATCAAATAAGTATTATTAAAAGTATTATAATGAAAATATTATAAAATAGCCAATGTATTTACAATTTGGGTACATTGGTCTGGAATTTTAAATTTGTAAATGTTTATTATATATTTGCTCTTTTTGCATCGAAATTTTTAATACGGTTACATAATGGAATTTTATTTAATTACAAATGTAACAAATTGAAATATTCTTAAAATATTAATTAAAATAACATTTTAATGTTGAAGTATGTTTTTAGAATACTATGTATTTTGACGGACAGTATCAATAGTATATCAATCTTATGTAATTGTATATTAAATAAAACTTTTTAACGTTCTTAATAACCAGGTTTATTTGCCTAGAAATATGCAAAGAGACAATATGATAGCTGATTAATAAGGCCACTGATGTATTCAGGTACCATTAGAGGATTGAATATTCAAGCTTCTATGTGAAATGAAATTAATAAAGTTAGTTAGCGTGACGTCACAGTCAAATGATAAACTTAATATCTATCTCAAGTCACAAACTTAATCAAACTGCTATCTAATCGCATATCACCAAATACTGCATTCTGATATATGTCTTTACTTTAGAATGATTCAAATCGAATATGATTGATGTTAAATTACATTACCTTGCATGTCTCTAACTGAAACTGTAGCTAGATTGCTTTAAATTAAGGTTAGTCGATTTGAAATTACAATTAGAAAAAAAAAGTTTTTGAAACTTATTTTCACTCTAACAAAATTGATTACACAAAATCCTCCAATATAAGTGATGGTAACTACTGCCTAAATATTTTTCTAATATGTCTGTTTCCCTCATTTTTTTAAATTTAATTTTCTTACATATTTTAATAAAGTGAATTAATGATTAAAACGAACTTTTCTTTTACAGTTATCTCTTTATTTGAATGAATGTCAAATACCGATTGTTCGTCGTTGTTACCCTTTATAAGATACTTAAAATTATTTTCATGTAAGTTTTAAAACTGACTTAAATCTATTATGAAAACGTGCTTGTAATTTTAATATATATTCGCTCAATTGAATCGAAATATTCAGTTAATGGAAAATTTAAGATTTTGTGTATTAATAACATAAGTGGATAATTTTAAAAATAAATTCCAATATGATTAATCTACTTCCAAATTTTATCAGCTGCCTATAAAAAATGAATTAAATATTAATAACATAAAAGTCGTATTTTCAAAAACATAATAAAGCGTTCAGAAATGGTTATGTGTCTCTGGTAGCTGTTCAGCAAATAAATATATCGATTAAATTTATGAACGAAATTGTTCTTGAAATTTTTTGGCTTCTGTTAGTGAGAAGAGGCCTCTTCTTCGGTTTACCAATGAATTGCAGAATTTTTCTAAGACTCAAAAGTAACACTCTTTGTAGACTATCGATATTACTTCATTCTCCCGACAACAAATAGATTTATCTGTAACAACAAAACGACTAATTCCATAATTAGAAAAACTTTTCCACCATCGCTATTTCTGTTCTTTGAATTTATATACCTCGTCGAAAGGAATTTGTTTTGTTTTCACGCTTATTTTCAAAGATTTTTTTCAGAAAAAATTTCGCTCATGGTAGCTCTAACTATGAAATATTTCTGCTAAAGAAGCTAGTAAACACAATGAATTTAATTAATGAAATGTGTCACGCTAATTAGTGATTGCATCTGTTTCTTTTTAATGTTTAATGTCAAGAAATTGTCCAAAAATGCATATTCTTATGAGAGATTGAGTGTACAGTTTAGAAAATATTCAAACATCTATATTTCGAAATTATATCCTTCTAGTGTAAGGATTCGTGACTTTAATTAAGTTCTGCAATGCTATACAGTTCATAGTGATAGTTTATAAACCTCAAATGTTTACAGACACGTCTTTATAGATACATGTGCACTAGAATTTCTTTATCAATTTTTTGCACCAAATCGATGATGGATGATGGTTGACCATGGAATATTTTGCAGATGAACAACACTCACGTATACCAAAATGCTGCGGTTAACATTCACAATCACCATATTTTGGTATAAAAAACTTTACAAATATCTGCAAATGCTGTTACAATCTTCGAATATTATGGTTCAGTTCGAATTTGCCATTTCATTCATTATGGATTCATTTTTCGTGAAGCCCAATATCCTAGGCCCTATCATATATTCTATAACCAGTTAAAGAATCTATAACCAGTCTTATTATTGCAATAATCCGTGATTCCAGTACTTCAATCCTGGCGAGGTGTTTCAATAACAGCGCTTATACAGGGATGGTACTCCTTTTTGTTCCACCCATTGTGTAAAAAACGCGCCCCGCTTATATTTTTGAGACAAAATAATCATTAGTCCTTATTTTCTTACAGCTCTTAGCCTTCCTTTCAGATCGCCAGACTTTAATCTTTGCATGTCTTGGGTATTGGGATACATCCAAAACGATCTAACATGATGCCATTACATCTATCTAATAACTGAAAAATCCATTAGTTGAGATTGCTACGCCCAGGAAGTGCATAAAACCAGACATCATACCGAACAAGGTTTGTAAATAAAAAATTGTAACATTTCATAAATTCCTGTTATTATCTCTGTTATATTTTGCATTTATATTTTATTAAAAAAATTATATTTTATATTTGTTTCGTTTGCAATAATAGACTTAATGACGTTTCCAACCATACATTAAAATTACTGTAATGCTAAATTACACCATATAGTGATGTTTTTTAGATTCTTGATTGGCAGGCATTGCATCATTTAATTACGCCATTATCTAACTTTAAAAATATTCAGCAACATAGTATTTTATACAGATGCCTCGCAAATGTGAACTTTAATTATGAAAGCTGTGTATTTTCTTGTAGAGCACAGCTTATCAATACTCTTATTGAAAAACGTGATTTGGTTCCAACTTCCGACACAGACAACAAAGTACGACCTATTGATCGGAAAAGTTCCTAAACTTGAATGGAAGTAATATCCTACGTGAACCCATCATCACCACAGGAATGTCAATTTAGTCTGAAATAACAGACAAAACTTCGTTAATCTTGTCCTATTGAAAGTTTTGATGTAAGAAAGCGATTCATTGATCACTAAAGTAGAGAAGGTTTTTTTTGTCATTTATTTATTTCAAGTAGAATGGAGAAATTTATTTTACCGCTAAATGAAACAGTCTAAGGGAAATAGTTTTATTGTGGCTTTGATATGGTTTGTATATATATTTCGTACATATAATAAGAGATGTAGAATGAAGAAGTAGACATTTATATATTTTAACCTTTATTTCAAGGTTGAAAAGAAATTTCCAACGAAATGATTTAAGCAGATAAGCTGATGATGTAGCAGATAATTTAATATATTCTAGTAAATTTAATATACTCAAGTATATTTAGAATTCCGAAATTAGAAAGAATAATTTGGATTCAAAATTCGATATTAAGAATAATTCGAATTCGAAATTTAAAATTTAGATTTAGAAATTTAAAATAATTAGATTTATTATTTATTAACATTAATAAAAATTAATGCATGTTGTGTATTTTGATGCCCAGCAGGGCATAATTTTTATCATTGAAAAATTACAAAACTTGAAAGACTTTTACGTGACTTTAATTGTGATGAGATTTAATTAAAGTTGATGCGAATGAAAATGATACGAGTTGTTTTCCCACAGTCGATCCCAGAATTACAATTTCAAAAATATTATTTGTATATCAATTTAACATTTATACATTATCTTTTTAATTACATTCTTTTAATAATTAGGAAAAATTGTACTGAACTTTTATTATATTTTTTAAAAAAAATATTTAGCTGTTTAATTTTTATTGGCATGTTTCATTACTACAACGAAATTCAAAATGCTTCTCTTATTTTATCAAATATTCCATCCAGCAATTTTCAACAATTTTTTGAGAACCGAAAATTAAAAGATTTGTTAAATGACTATGTACTTTATATAAAGAATTGGAGAATAAAGTTTAATACCATGACAAATAGACGTTAAATGAATCGGACAATTTCATTTTCAATATTATTATGCTGACACGTCTTTGCATTCATCAGGATGGTTAATAGTGAATCGATGTTTCTCAGAGTAAATAGAATATTTGAAAATCCATTAAAATAGTAAGACATAAATGTGCAAAGATTTTTTATGCTGAAAATATTTTCTTGACGAAATTATGAACTTTTTGTTATTTATAAAAATACTTCATTAAAAAGATACAGACACCAATATTCTTGAAAATGCAATCTGGAAATAGCCTTTGCATTTTTTATAATAACATACTTTCATTTGTTATAAAAGAATATATATAATCAACATTTATGGTATAATATAACTATCGAGAAAAACTATAGATTTCCTTAGAAAACATCCGATATCAATTTTTTTGGGTGCATATCAAAAATGTTTGTCAATACTTTCGCAGTCGAAGTCAATGCTTATATCTGCTTAGTTTATTTTGCTGGAGTATTTGAATTTCGATGCTACTGTCTTAACGTGAACTACATCAGAGAAAAAAGACTGGGGATATTCAAACTCATTATAGCAGTAACACATTGTATTAAAAGCGAGTTATATATATCTATATCTATATCTATATATAAATTAAGTTTCTTCCTACTTAGGTCAATAAAGAATATTAGAAAAAGATTAGTCACTTTATAATTTATCTAAAAAATAATTGATTTCCCCAAGAATTGAACTCGGATTATTCACCTTCACGCGAAAAATACTGAAATCCTCGCATTTTACAGACCGAAATACTACCTGTTAATTTCAGTTTCCATTATAAACACCTAAAACTCTATTTAAAGTATTAAAATTAATTAAATTTAAATAACGAATTAATATTTGGAAAAACTATATAAACATCTAGTGTCATCCACTGCAAGTTTAAAAAATATATATTTGAAGATGAATGGATGAAAAAAAAAGTATTTTTTAACAATTGAAAATTTGAACAAGAAATATAAATATATACAGGGAGAGTGTGAACTAATAGAAGGTATTGACAAATTAGTCGTAATAAATTCAGAATATAGCAAGACATATTTCTTTAAGACCATCTACAAACAAAATAGTGCAAATGTGTAACTTTTACATGCTAAGATATTGAAGATTTTCAGTAAATAAGATTCAGCTTTTCAAAATGTATCTTTTCCGCAAATTGAGCTCTTTCGTGACTTAAAAAAATAAAACGTGATGGATGAATCTTGAAATGACAGAACCTGATAAAAAATATCCCGAATTCAGAGAAAAACTTTCCAGATTCTAGTAGTCAGAAACATTCGGGTCTCCAAGGGTGTTGAATGAATTTTTGATTCAGTAGGAGAAACAATCAATCAAACAAACGAAAAACTATTTCATACTATTTATGAAAACGCTGAATTTAGACAATTTTTACCTCACGATAAAAAAATAGTTCGAGAAAGTATATTTTCCTAAAAAACACAATATTTGCAAGAATTCAGTACTTTGAAAAAGGCTAAATAAATAATTATAAACCAAATAATCTAAATATTTAATTTAACTTAGTGGTACGAAAATTTAAATGCGTTTGTAAAAACAAAGAAAGAAAGGAACTAGTATGATATGCATCCTTATTCATATTACTTAAAGTATCATTTAAATAGGAAATTGATCAATCCTTCTTTATCAATATTTTATTCTTCTGGAAAAAATGCAAACTTGAAATATTGATATCGTAATATGGACTCGAACGTAGATATTGAAAGCTGCATTAGTGAAATTTAAATTTCCACACAAAGTGGTAATTTGTAAAACGTCGATTAGCAAGATATGGCAGAATTTAAAAAACATTAATAAATATCCTAACAAAATCCTTAAATGATATCTTTTACGAAAGATCAAAGAATCTTTTAGTGTATAATAAATTACAGATAAGCGTAATTTTTATGGTGTTTTATCTAATTCATCGGTATTTAAAACTAAGAAACTATGATTAAATCTTTATTTGATGTTAGGATTTATTTTATCTATCTTGAAGGAATAAAAAATCTTTCAGCCAAAATTCAGAAAGATAGCATGAATGATCAGAACAGATTAACTCTTAAGCTTCGTCATCTCTTTTAAAGAAAACTGAGTAAAAAAGAAAAGTATTTTAATGGATTCAATATTTTTTCGAAATGTGAAAATCTTTAATTTGCTTAAGATAAACATTTTGAAGTTATATTTCAGTCTCATCAGGCAAGATTTATCTAAATGCATTATAGTTTAAATTGATACCATTATTTAGCTACCATATATGTTAGGAAGAAATTAAATAAAGATCAGTAAATATTTTAACACAATTAAAAAATTAATATTTTCATCTCATTACTATAAGTAAAAAAAATTGGAAATACAAGAATTTGTAATGTCTTAGTATCTTTTTGGAATATAAAATAGTATGTACAATATAGCCTCTAAAATGATAATTAATTTTAGTGCACTTCATTCAAGTGGCAAAATCTGTATGCATATTAAAATGAAAAAAAAAAGATTTCGAAACGTTTTTGATGATCGAATACTTCAGGTTTTTTTTATTCTAATTTTCTGCGCATACGATTAACACCTTGACTTCCATAGGATAACTAATGGCCGGATGTCCCATATAAATTACACTGTTTTAAATTCAATACGGCAGTCAACGTGTTAATTATGATAAAACTATATCACAATTACTTTTCAAATAACGCATAATGATTTATTGTCTTTAATCGAAGAAATAAATCATTAATCCTGTGTCTTTGACTATGAAATTTATTCCACATTTACCATATTTCAGAAAAAATAAATTCGAAGGAAAAGGCTTGGTCCAGAAATAACGATATAAAAAAGATATTGGCAGATTAGGACTAATTTTAATTAATATTAATTTACCCAAGAACAATCCATTATCTATAGAAAATAAACATTATTTAAAATTTCTAGTAGTTATTTTATTTTGATTAACTTTAAAACTAATATTCACATAAAAAAAGAAGATAATTTCCTTTAGTTTCAGTTTTTAAAATGTTCCTCAAAAGTTAATTATCTCTTGCATACCAAAATAGATCCCACTTTAATGTATTCTTACTGATTCTTAATTAAGAAAATTTATTCTTTATTTATTTCAAGTTAGTATTACCTTATTAGCTTGTTTAATTAGCTTTCAGATGTGAACGTGTCATCTTTGATATCTGCCTTTATCGGTCCAATGGAATTAGGTGATTGGAAATGTCTACTATTTCCATCAAATTAAACAGAGCTCAGATAAAACACGAGTTCTCTTCGCAAGACGACAAAAGAATGCTCGGTTTGAGGTGAACTTTCGTAATTAGGAATTCTTTCTTTATTACCTCGATCTCATTCGCCTAATTAGAATTCTATCGATATAATAGCTTGGCATTTGTCAGTCAGCCAAACCAATATCGTTTTGTGTTGTAATCAATATCTTTTAGTCCCAGAAGAACAAAGTATTTCTTTCATACTCTGCCAGTGCTCGAATATCTTTGTGCTTCACGTATTGATATCACACATTTGGAATTTGTCTCTAAATTTTGTCTGGCAATGTTCTCTTTATCATTATAAATGTTTGTCTTTATTTATATGTTTTATTAGGCTAAAAATATCATTTGACGTGAAAATAAAAAAAAATCGAAAATTTCAAGTTATCATGTGAGGGTATTATTAGTTTTAAATGATTATTTGTCTTAACTAATTTAAGTCATTAACCAGTTTAAAATGTTTTGAAACAATCAGGAAACTTTTCTCTCACTCTCTCTTTCTCTATTGATATTTTTTTAAAACTTTCATTTTCAATTATTCTAGCTGGCAAACAAAGTTTTGGAGCTCGACCGATTTTAAGATTAAAAAAAACATAATAATTTAGATGAAAAGTTAATTATTACTGGAAACCATTGTATGAGTGGTAAAATCCAATAAACGTGAAGTAGATTTATATTAAATTATATTCTAATATTAATAGTGTTTAGGGAAATACAATAAGTAAGAATGTGCTTATAATATCAAGAAAAAATATAAGTCTCGTTTTACAAAATTAAGGTAGTTAAAACTGAAATAGTACCAAAAAAGCACCAAATGATAATCTTCTGAGCTCCAGCTTATTTATTTAAAAGTAAAAAATCATAAGCAAACTGGAAGATGACGTAATTTCATAAAAACGATAAACAAAAAGCAATTGTTAATAAATTTAAGTATCTCAAACAATACTGTCAAAACAAACTTCAAATGTGATGGGTCAGGTGACTCACTATCTACCAATGGAAAAACGAATATTTCTTGTCTTCAAAGAATAAACGAATATGTGTTGCCTTCAAATTTTGGAGACACCAAAACCTTCTAAACTAACAACATCATATTCTCCCATGATAACAGTAAAATGAATTAAAAGGGATCTAGTTGCAGTTGGTCTCCTTTTGACTTTCTTTCATACTCTCTAATGATGGGGAATTTATATTTAATTTTTTTTTCTGAATCTGATTGAAACAAAATTTCACTCAAAACTACACTGTTATCCCAAAATCTCACAGCAAATTTGATGTATTTAAAGTATCCAAATAAAATTTGGTGGACACTTTGACTTTATACTATTTCCTAGGGAATGTGATAAAAGAATTTAGATTGAAGGAATCTATACATACATTTTGATTTCCAGCTATTGTTTGAATAACAATTTCATGATAAATAATTGACAGGTTCTAAACATTTTATTTATTATAATCACCGTAAGATTGCATTTCATTCCTTAGAGAAAAATATGCAGTTTATTTTGGTATAGATGTTGTTCGGATGTGACAAATTTGGTGAAACCAATTTGAAGTTTTTAAAGAATTTGCTTAAATATATGCAATTAAATTCCAGTTTTCAAAAAGGTTTAATGTTTCTTTCAAATATTTACAGTTATCAAAAACTTTTGAACTGTAAATATTTGAAATATATTTATCAAAAAATTTTAATGCTTTTTCAAAATATTTATCAAAAAATTTTAATGCTTTTTCAAAAAGTCCAAATTGAAAATATTTTTATAATTACTTAAAAATTTGTATTAAAAATGAAGTGAAACCCAATGAAAATGAAAACCCAAGACCTGTTTAAATCCGAAATTAAGATTCATTTTTTAAAAAAATTTTAGCTTTAAAATGGTTTTTCCTAAATAAATAGTTAAATTATCGAAAATTCAATGGAGAATAAACAGAAACAATAAAAAGGAAATAAGAATTTTATGACTACGCCATTCCTAGTCTATCCTTAAAAAAATTTAAACAGAGAAATGAAATAAAGCCACAATCTTCAAAATGCATGTTTGTCTTTTGCTTATTTATACATTTTATGTTTATTTTTATGTCTTCAAATGTAACAATTCATATTCAAAAAATGCAAAAGGAAAGACAAAAAATCAACCATGAATAAATTTTATTAATTCACTGCAAATTAGGATTCATCATAGATTTTTTTTCATTAATTGAAATTAAAGTTATTAAAAAAAATCTTTTCTTTACCATGCTTCTTCTAGCAAATAGCATAAAATTACTTAATTAAGTTTCATAATTTCTTAATTAAATAATTTTCCGTTTATTTAAGCAAAAATTCATTTGAAATCTTCTTTTTTTTCTTCATTAATCAAATAGTTCTTTCATAATCATATATAAAACAAACATTTTTAAAAACATTAATTTTTTTCCTAAACAGTTATTTTTATGTTAAGTTTTTTGTATGGCATTCATTTTACATAAATAAGTATTTTCATTAATAAGTATTTTCATAAATAAGTATAAGTATTTGTATTTATTCATTTTTACATAAAAACTTATTTTTACATAAATAAGTTTTTATACATGCTTGAAATGTAATTGTTTATTGATATTTATTTTTTAATAAATATTTCTACTTATAAGGCAGCTTTTGACAGTATTTTATAGCAATTCTTGAAATTTCATGATATTAAAATTATTAATAATTTAAATGACATTACAATTTCAAAAAAAACTTGGCATTTCATAAATGAGATGTAATTAAAAAAATTAAATCAAGAATAAAAAAAATATTTGAGATGGAACTTTTTTTATTACTAAGATGTTTTAATATTACCACATTAAACCATCATTAAAAAACAGTATTAAAAATGTAGTATGCTCTATTTAAAATTAATTAATTGGACGTAATTTTATATACGGGATTTAAAAATTAGAAAATCAATTATAAAAAGGTGATTAAAATTAATTTTATTTAGGTTAAGTTAGGTGAAATATAATTAATTGTCAAATCAATGTCCTTACATAATCCAATAGAATTCATCTTTTTATTACAGAAGTACGACTTTTTTGTGCTCCATTTCGACACATATAGAAAGGAGTTCATTTGGTTTATTCAAAATGTAACATCAAGAACTTTTAAAAATAATTGTATGAAATGATTAAGTATAGAAGATGGAGCATATCTGAAGAAGGTATTAAACAGATTTTAAAAACATATTTGCATTCGTGAGAGCGAAATACAGCAGCAAATGCTGCTTCAAATATTTATAAACCAAGGTACAACTTAGCCGATTGCTTTAGTTATATCAAGTCACAATATGTCTTTTTAGGAATAAACCTCTTATTTTTAAATCACGGTCAGAAGACGAAGACACCTGAGCTGGCACTCTTCTTTATACACCACCAGGGGGAGTACGTTTGGCATTGACACATTTAACGTGCAACAAACCGAACTACACGATACTTCTTTGGAAGAATTGGGTCTCGAAACTGAAACCTTACGGCTCATGAGGGTTTTGGCTGAGCTACCAGGCACTGATTAGGCGAAATCCGCTACTACGCCAATAAAATCCAACCAACCTCTACAATCCAAACATGCTAAAAGCGTCATATCTGGAATTTGGAAACGGCGTAAAACATTGTGAATTAATTCATTCCGTAATGCCTTTGTCAAAATAACACAATCTTTATTTAATAAACAATTTTTGTAAGGAATAGTATCAAAGTGGGTAACAAAGGAATTTTCCGCTGCTTCAAAAACATGCTATTTAATATTAAAAAGAAAAATCAAGTACATTTTTCTATCTTCGAAAATATCTAAATTATTACTATGTTACTAAATTCTTGTTAGTATATCTTATATAATTCTCATTCCAAATAAGAAGATAATTTATGAATAACTGTTTCAAAATGAGAAGTATTTTTTTTATACTTTCTAGAATGTTTTTCTATTTTCGAAAATCAATTCATTTTCAGACACTTGAGTAAATACAATGGAGAGTAATTGTATTGTACGGGACCAATCTATTGAAAAAAACATGGACTAACAACGTAACCTACAGAAAGAATCCCGATTCCGGCTCATTCAAATATCATTCTTTCGTGGGATCAAGTTCCATCGAATGTAGGAATATGATGCAGGGTACTAAGGGGAGTTCAGCGTAAACCTATGAATGTTTTGATTAATTTGTATGGTCAAAAAAAATGAATTTTTCATCACCCACCTTCTTATCTTCTATGTTTAAATTAAAATTTGCAAAAATATTTAGCATTTTTTAGATATTACTAGCTGAATTCGAAGATAATATGTGATTGATATGTGAAAAACCAAAATTCTTGTTTCGATATAAATTAACCAGAATATTGTTTAAAAAAATAGGACATTTTTTCCAAAAAAATTAAATCTCGTAAAGCACTATTCTATCTTCATCCAGATCCAAGTTTTTAGAGTTCGCTTTTAATTTATACTTTCACAAGTGTTGTACAATAATTTGGATAACAATATATCTCTGTTTTTATAGCAAATGACGTTAATTTAATGTGTATATTCTTAAAATCACAAAAATTCAATAAATTAATCAAACGGAATTCATATTAGTTCTGTATCTCAAATTTCTATTTCAAAAAAACATAGTTTTTATTACGATTATGATATGAGTTTTAATATAACAATTCCTTTCTTTATGTTTGTAATAAAAAGAAACAACATTTTTATCATCTGTCTATATATCGAAAGATACTTTTCTTGACTTGTAGATGCCATAGATTCTTTTTTTTTACAAAACATCAAGAATGATGTATGATAACGTCAATAGTACACGGTCGAATAAATGTTTCCTTATCGTGCAAAAGTAACTTAGCTAAACTGTCTGTTGGAAAATCGGAACATTTTATAAAACGGAGTATTGAAAAGAAATGTTGTATGACATGAAACATTTTTTTAAACAAATTCTTCATATCAAAATGTAGTCTAGCATTAAAGTATGCATGCTTAATAGATTTAGATTTCGTATTTTCAAGTTTATATAATGCTACTGGTTAAAATGAAAACATAAATACTATTTTAAAGCTATTATTGTAAAATTTTAACTAAAATAAGTTTCAATATTGTTATTGGGTTATTAAAAATTATTTCTCTTATATCGGACATTATATTATAATTACTAGTTAATAGTGATTAGCAACTTCAGATGTTTTACTGGGATATAAAATACCTTCTTCATAACTTGGATGTCAAGAAAAGTTTAATAGTACTAATAAATACTTGAAGCGAGAGCTAGGATACAAAGTACAAAAAAAGTTTACTACGAATGTATTAAATATATAGGCTTTTTGAAAATAGAAGTGAAAGTCTCAGAAAAATTACATACAACTCACGACACATGAGATTTTTATATAATTTGATAAGCCAACTTTCGTTTTTTCCATGGGAATTATACAATATTATCGAAGTCAGAATACAAATCATTTTATTTTTATCTGTTTCTACTAGTGTCTAGCTAATTGTTCGAGAATATTAGTCTTCTTTTAAATTCAGCGGTCTCTCTTATGCATGAACTGACGGTCATTAGTCCAACTACAAAATATTTTTACATGCTTAGTTTAAATGCGTGTCATATAAAACATTGACATGCATTTAAACTAAGTAATTTCAATAGGTTTACACCTGTTTTGTTTATTATGTTCATGAATGTCCTCACTTTATTTGAATCCCATGATATGATAGAGTCATTAAAATCTTTTTTAAAAAAATCACGCCATCATTTGAGTTATAATAATTTCATTTCATGATTCATCATATATACCACGCAAGTTATTTGCAGAATATATCTTCCTTGCTTTCAGCATCAAAATATTTGATAAAGAAACAAAAAGTGTGAATCTTTTGTAATATTAAAGTGTTTTTTTAAACCTGTAAAAAACAGGTAAAAAATTTCTCAGCAATTAAACTGGTGTCATTAAAAGGATTATTTACTAAATTTAAAATTCTTTGAATATCAATTATAAGCAATAATATTTTCTACCCATTAATTCAGAAAATTTCTCCAAACTCTTACTTATTTTTGATTATGTAAAAATTATTTTCTTTTAAAATTTCTCAAAAATGACTTCAGTGTGCACATTTCCATCCTAAAAATTTCATACGTGGTCAAATTTGATTGCTCTTAATCAAATGCTCTGCGTTTTAGACTACTAACCCACGCACACATTCACCCTTTATTATTAGAATAACCTTGAAAGAATAGCACTGAAATTGATTGCATCACATTTTATTCTCGGGTAAAAAATTCAAGAATGATAATTATAAACATTACATACTTTTACGCATGATTCTTATGACCACCCACTCTATTAACTCTATCACTCACACTAAAGAGGGAAAAAATATGACATTCATTTCTAATTAGGTACGCAATTTTTTAAAATGTGATATAGAAAAGCGACTAAAGATTGGTTCAATTATACGTGGGTGGAAATTCTAAGTATTACATCTCTCGTTTGCAAAAAAAAAAAAAAAAAAAAAAAAAAACGAAATTAGCAAGTTTATAGCAACTTTTTTTTAAAGTCTCTAGGGCATTCTAATATATTAATTGTTTTATAAGATTGTTTAAGAATTTATGTCATAATTAGCTCCATTTTTTACACTATATTTACTTATTTATTGTTTAATAAAAGTTTTCTTCGTAAATTCTGTGAAGTGCTCCTTTTTATTATTAGAGAGATATTTTTAGTAATGTTTGATTAGCTAATAACTTTTGTATATTTTATTGCGTAAAGAATTTTTCAAAAAAAAATTCCTGAAGCCTTTTCTATCCACGATTAATATCGTAAACACACAAGTTTTCTATAGCAGAGAAGAAGGCATGAGGGTTTGTTGCCATCTGTATTTATTCCCAATTTGTTTAATTTATTTAAACTCTGCAAATAAACTTTTGTTTGAAATTTTTCTTCCAATATTTTAAATTCTAGAATTTTTTACAATACTACTATTAACTTATAAAACAAGACTAAATTCTTAGAATAACGAAATCACCATTTTTATTTTATCAAGATCGAATTTTTCACACTGTTGCTAAACACATCAACATAAAATAACTGTTGCCACAAAAATACAATGCCGTTAATAATTATCTTACATTCGGCCATCCTGAAAAAAATGGACGACCCTGTCCATAAAATTACGAAAATGAGGCACATTGTAAATTATTCAAAGTACATAGTCCTGAAGGTATGTTGGCAATTTTTTTATTCTATTTTCTCGTGGAGCATTTGGGAGTTCATTAACCATATCTTCCTCTTCATCATCATAGTCAACGTCAACGATTTCATCTTCATTTACAATGTGAAATAGTTTCATCTGCGATGCATGAGCTGTAGTTGTATAATGCCGTCTTACACGTCCTTGTGCTTTTGTTCTAAAATCTGTGACTTGATATACATCAGATGGAAACACCTTCACAACTACAAGGGGTCCTCTGTATCGAACTTGCGTTTTTGTGCGACTCCCAGGAGTGGTTTCAGGTAACCGTTTTACAACGACAACATCGCCAACAGAATATGTATGTGCATCACAGTGATGCTTATCAAAATTGGACTTCATTTTCTCTTGTGCTTTCAGTATATCATTTCGTGCTTCTTCTTGCAGTACTCCAGGAGAAACATATTCATCCGACATTGGAAGCAATTCTCTTGGAAAATTATCAAGTTTTCTAGGCTTGTATCCAAATAATAGGTGGAATGGCGCTTTGCCTGTAGATTTGCTGGGCGACCAATTAATGCATCTCTGGATTTCAGGCAACATCTTGTCCCAGTCCCTATGGTTATCTGCATGCACGTTTGAGGAAATCATAGGTATAAGCACACGATTTATCCGCTCCACTTGTCCATTAGCAGCTGGTCTTTGCGAGCAGTTCACAGTATGTTTTACGCCATGCTTCATGGAGAATTCTTTAAATGCTGATGATGTGAAACATGAGCCTCGGTCAGTAACGACTCTGATAGGACTTCCAAAGTCATTTATGAATTCTTCAAAGTACTTCAATACACATTTAGTAGAGCAACTAGTACATGCACGTAAACGAACAAATTTTGTCAAATTATCAATTATTACTAATAGTTCAGTATTGCGATTCGAACTAGCGTTCAAGGGTCCCAAAAAGTCCATGTGTACTATTTCAATGGGTCGTTTACCTGGCGGAATTGGATTGAGTTTACCCTGAACTTTTCCGGCGGGTACTTTCGTAAAAGCACATGTAACGCATTGATTTATAAGCTGTTTTACATATTCTGACATTCGAGGAAACCAGAAATGCTGTGTTATAAGTAATTTGACCTTGTCAACTCCAAAATGACCTGAAAAATCGTGAAAGCGTACAACTAAATATTTCCTCATAGATCGTGGCATTACAAACAATTTTTTGCAGACACCGTTGTCAATTTGTAAGCGGTACAGTATTCCGTTTATAAGTTCATATTTACTGACAATATTTTTCTTTTCCCCTTTTTTCTTGGAGCATTTTAATATTTTAATGATATTGTTTAACTCTTCGTCCTGGGACTGAATTAAAGCTACTTTGTCTTCTTCAGTACTTATATAATAGACACACGGTTTCTCACTTATATTTAATGGAATACTGGTATCAATTTCGACTAGTTGGTCCGGACATTTCACTATTATATCTAATGGGCTGCATTCAGTGGCTTCTTTAGATTGTTCAGGATCTTCGTCTTCTACTGGTGCGCGACTCAGGGCGTCCACATGGGTCATCTGGTCACCGGATTTATGATTAACATCGTAATTGAATTCACTTAGCTGTTCTATCCACCTTGCCGTTTGGGGCCTTATATTTTTTTGAGTTTTTAGATATATAATTGCAGAACAATCTGTAATAATAGTAAATCGAAGACCAAGAAGAAGGGATCTAAGGCGACTGAGAGACCAAACAACAGCCAGTAGCTCCAATCGGTTCGAATGATAATTTTCTTCATCTGGATTAGTACGTCTGCTTACACAATAGACCAAGCGAAGGGTATTATCTCTGTCTCTCTGAAGTAGCATTTCAGCCAAACCCACGGAGCTTGCATCGGTGTGCAGTTCGGTTTCATCCCGAGGATCAAACAATTTCAAGACTGGTTTGGATACAAGAAGATTACGTAATCTTTCAAAAGAAGTTTGATGTTCATTGGTCCAGACAAATAATTGACCATTCTTTAATAAGCGGGTTAAAGGAGCTGCAATTGACGCATATCCAGCAATGAAGCGACGGAAGAATCCAGTCAATCCTAAAAATCTCTGAACTTCATCCCTTTTTTGGGGAACAGGGAATTCGGCAACAGCAGCAAGTTTTCTGGGTCCAGGTTTGATACCATCCTTGCTGACAACAAATCCTAAATATTCAATCTCTTTTTTAGCAAACTCACACTTTGATAGTTTCAACGTTATCCCTGCATTGCACAATTTTTCGAGCACTGCTCTAAGCATATTGATCATATTTTCAAAGTTAGAGGATCCAAAAAATATGTCATCTATGAAACACGACACACCATTACATAATAAATTGCCTAAAGCTAATGACATACATCGTTGAAACACTGCAGGCCCGTTTGAAAGACCAAAGAATAGTCTAGTGGGTTCATAGTGGCCGTCTGGTGTTGTAAACGCGGCCTTACGAGCTGACTCATCATCCATAGGTATTTGATTAAAACCCTGGCAGGCATCAAGAATGCAAAACAAACTAGAACCAGCAATTCTGTCTAATAAATCATCTATATGTGGTAAAGGGAATTTGTCCTTGACAGTCTGCGCGTTTAATTGTCTGTAGTCAATCACCATTCGATATTCACCAGTTTTCTTCTTTACAAGCAAAACGGGACTGCTATATTCAGATGAACTATCTCGAACAATACCTTGATCTTTCATTTCTAAAATAATGTCTCTTAGAATCTGCCTTTCTTAGTGGGAAGCACGGTATGGAGAACGAGCGACAGGAGTACTACCAGCCTTTTCAACTATTTTCATGACTGTATTGTTGACACATCCCAACTCATTAGGACTTAGAGCGATGCACTTTCTGAATTCATTCAATAGGTCACAGACACGTTGCTTTTGCTCACCCGATGTGTCTGGTCCAATCTTTATGTCATCAATTTTAACTTTTTCTTTGAGATCTCTTTTGGCAATAGCAACTAGATTTTCTTTGTCACCGTTGATATCGGGATATTTAATAGAATCAACATTTTCAGTCGACCAAACACCTCTTAAAATAACTCGATCCTTCTTTAAGCGTAGAGTATTATCGCTGCAGTTAACTATGGGTACTAGTGTTTTACCATCTTGAATTAATAAAGACGAACTTGATTCATTATCAGCGTTATCAAAAGTCATCACTTCGTCATCCGTTGATTTGTTATCTACAACTTCCAACATTTGTATCATATTCGGTTGAACAGTTATCGTTTTTGATGCTCTCAGAATAGCAGTTGCATGGGGTGATTCTTCAACTCCAATGTTCGCTAGACGTCGAAATTCATCCATGTGAAACATTCTAGATTTTCCTTCCCGTCTTATCATCACTAAATTTGGAAAATCTATCAAATCCTTTCCGACAATGACGAATGGCCCTTGAAATGTATCATCATTTACAATGTGCAAATTCACATCCTTTAAAATTAAATTGTCTATAGCCACATTTACTGTACAAATTCCAAGTGATTGTGTTATGCCACCTCCAATTCCTGTTATAGAAATAACATTGTTTTTAGGTTGAACAAGCACATTAATTTGCTTTGCAAATGAGTATTTTATCATTGATATATCAGCCGCTGTGTCTATTAATGCATCTGTATTCATTCCATTTATTGATACGATTTTAAGTGTAACATCTCTATTAGAGCATGATAAGGAGGATAAATTTACTGTGAGATTACTACGTGATTTAGGACATTCCCTAGTTCCATGGCCTTCAGTCCTACATGATGTACAAAACTTAGGTCTTTTAGGTTTTACGCAATCACGTGCCAAATGACCTTTTTCGTAACAATTATAACACTTAATTGGCTCCATCATTCGATAATTAGTAGCAGAACGATTATTTATTTTGGTATTATATTGACCACCAATATTCTTATTATTTATGTATAGACCAGATAGCTCAATGTGTTCGTCAATTTTATCAGCCAAGCTCGTTGGCGACTTCAACAGTGACCATTCACTGATATAATATTCTTGCACTGTTAAAGGTGCGTCTTGCTTCATTCTATCTGATATTATTAAGTCCTTTAAATTTTCAAAAGTTTTTACATTTAACCCATTTATCCACCCATTGAAATAAGTTTCTAATTCATAGTAGTATTCTCGCCACGTACCTCCAGGTTTAATTTTATGCGAGTAGAACAATTGGCGAAATTTTTCAGCACTTAGCTTGAAACGCTTAAGTAGCAGTTCTTTCATATAAGAATAGTTTTCAGCCAATTCTTCAGGTTCTCTTATAATTATGTCGACTATTTCACTAGGAAGAACACTAGTCAAACACACCATCCATAGAGAGGTTTCCATATTTACCCTCTTCATTACTCTCTCAAAATGTACTAAATATAATCCAATGTCGTCATATTTCAAATCAAAATTTCTTACCTGAGTCTTCCAGTCTATTTTCGGGCTGATTTCCACATTGGGCGCGTTTTGCGCAATTGGCGATAACGATTTGGCTTCAATTTCCAGCTTCTTTATCGCCAAATCATGTTCTCGCATAGCATTTCTTTCTGCAAGTTCAAATTCTTCTTTACGTTTTAGAGCAGCTTCCTCTGCTTTTCGATCGGCATTTATGTTACCGATTATTCCATGTATTATATCTTCATCCTAATTCCTACTTTTCTTGATCAAACTTATCAATTCCACGACTTTATTATTTTCTCCGATTTCCTCTCCAAGTTCCACTGCAACGAGTTCTAAATCCTTTTTTCGTAATCTCGCAAGTAAAGACATCTTTCTAAAACTATACAATTATCCACTTCTTATCCCACTTCTGAATTATTAACTTATAAAACAAGACTAAATTCTTAGAATAACGAAATCACCATTTTTATTTTATCAAGATCGAATTTTTCACACTGTTGCTAAACACATCAACATAAAATAACTGTTGCCACAAAAATACAATGCCGTTAATAATTATCTTACACTACTATTAGTTGATTATTTATTTACTATACACTTCTATTACAGGATTTTTATATAAATCAAATAATATATATAATGTCTTAAAATATAACAACGAGTCATCTACTATTTTCAAATAATATTCATAAATTAGAATTGAAAATAACCTTAGGAACGAGTTTTATTTTTACAGTTTCTAATAAACGGGTTTATTTTTATTTATTTTCATGTTAGTTATTTTGATTCTTAGATTTCTGCACTTTTCTCATTTTTAATGCAAACATATTTCAAGAAAGAAAGAAAGAAAAAACAATTCCCACTCAAAATTTCAGTAATATGTAATTGAATAAAACTTTAATTGTATCTACTAGTTTATAAATTTTAGTATGAAATTAAAATGTATTTTTCTTTAAAATTGTAAAATTATATATTAAAAGCATCGTTATTTTCAGTTTATAATAGCTTATAGTTTATAGTCTTTTAATTCCTTTAAAAAATTATAGGAAAGTGAGAGTGTTTTGTTGAGAGTCCGAAACAATCTGAGCTAGAGATTTTTTTAAATATATTCGATTCAGAGAGATATCGAAAGACACTTTTAAGAATATTGCAAAAGGGATTCGAGCCCAAAGATTTTAGAATCCCCATGCTTCCGTTTAATTTGAATTCATGAAATTTATTTTAAAATCATGTTTGTCTCTGAACATAATGATTCATTAGATTAAATTAAAATGAAATTGGATACGCGGATTTTCCTATAAATCTGTAATTTTTTTAAATTAATTTTTGTTAGAAATGCATACGCATTAAGCCTAGTTGTCCAATTAAAAGAGTCTAAATAAAATTTGGTAGGAAAATTTAGCATCTAAAAAGCCTATTCATTTTAATTTTGACAATCCTTTAAAATGTAACTTTTTTTACTTTCGAACATATGTGAATGTAATAACAAGATAACGCGACGACGGGGATAAATAAAATTTGTATTTGATATTGTCTAAAATTCCAAAATTCAATTGTTCTATCAACTCTTCATTTCGAAGGGTTGAAAATCTGTTAAATGTGTATATGTTTTCATTTATTACTGAGCAACATATAACTCTCACACATGTAACTCGGAAAATTTTATAATGATTTAAGACATTTAATGGTCACATTCAAGATTCACAGTTTTATGCGAGAGAAAGGGAAATATATCTATATAACGGAATATGTAAAAAAGTATCTTGAAGACTACTTTCCCGTGTGTGTGTGTGTGTGTGTGTGTGTGTGTGTGTGTGTGTGTGTGTG
>JAOUZG010050597.1:378111-393590 GCA_026289955.1 Argiope argentata | reverse complement strand
TGTGTGTGTGTGTGTGTGTGTGTGTGTGTGTGTGTGTGTGTGTGTGTAATTTTTTGTTTTTTTTATTCCTCGGATGACATTTCTTTAAAATATGCTAATCCTTGTAAGAGTTAATTAACCATTTCTGCTAAGGCGCATGATTTAACCACTTAACTGATTTAACCGTATGTCATACCAGCACTGATTTATCGAATTTTGATATTTGTAAGCAAAATAAATATAATTCATAATGATTAAAACTGAATATTAAAATTACTTCGAACTCATTGATAAGTCAAGTATTCAATGGATTTCCATTTTAAACAGAATAAGAAAATACACTGAAAATAGAAGGTGTCATCTTATTAGACAGTAAAGTAAATAAAACAAGCGGTTAAAACCTGTGCAGATTCTCATTTTTCATTTAAAAATTTAAAAATTCCAAATTTAATGCTAAGTTATCTACAGTTGTTAAAATTTGATTTTTCAGTTCTTCAAAATATATTATTTTTCTCGTATTAGTAATTCCAAAAGTTATTTTACGAAAAAAAGAAGCGATATTTCTGCTAACTACAAAGACATTGATACAGCAATTCAGCCAAAAATATGATTTTAATGAAAAGTTAAATAATTTATTTTTGGATATCTATGTTAATTGATTTTTCATAGATTTCAGAATTATGAAGGTTAACATTTTTTATGCTTTGTAACAACACGTCTTATAGATTTGTAAGCAAAAATTAAATAGAAATGATGGTGTTAGTACTTAAAAAAGATTAAATTGCCGCCAAGAATTATATATAAACTGCCATATTCTTTTGTTTTATCTTAACTAACCCATCATTTATTTCGCATTTATTTTTTATATTATGTGTTACGAACCTAAAAGCTTTTTATTCTCTGTATCAAAAATACTGCCCATGATTTAACAAAGTGAACACAACTCTGAAATATAAGAAACGAGCTGAAACATGAGTCATCTACGGAAGATAGCTTACTAACGGATTTGCATTTCTTACTCGTCGATTTCTTTTACTTATGTAGGTCAGTAAAAAAGTTCAGAAAGCTCAGGAATCGAAGCATTGATTTCCGTTTCCATTTTCTGCTATCGCAAAGGTGGGGAACGGAGGATCAATAAACTATGGAATATTGGAATATGTTCTAAAATCTTGTGATTTTTGGAATCCTCAAATATCACTAATTCTGATTAGTTCTTGTTTTGAAACGTTTGCCAATATTTTTCATTTAAATTTAAATTAATGGCTTTTATAATTCTAATTAAATGTAAAAAATGTGGTAATAACATATGTTGATAATAAATCTAATTCAATAATGATTTATTAATATTTGACATTTATTAAAAAAGAATTTTTTTTTCATTTATTTTAGTGTTAATTGGCCTTTTAAACTTGACATAAAAAGATTAGATTATCTAAAAAGAAAGAAAAAGAAAAACTAAAAAACTCTTAGTGCAGACACTTACAAATTAAAAAAAAAGTTAAAATATATTCTGAAATGTGCACACATTTATCCACCAATAGCTATATACATTATGTGTTGATTATATAAATAGACTGAGAAATGAAAGCCAAGATTCCCATTTGCGATATTGGCCAATATTTCGATTTAATTCTAAGAAACAGTTAACAACTATGTTTTTAAAAGGAAAAAAAAGTCTTGTAACGCAATACACGATAAATAGGTTAATTTTGAATACCCCAAAAGTGCTATTTAGTAGATTTTAGCGGCTTTCAACATTTAAGGACTATCTACAAAACAAAAGATGGGACTTTTCAATTGAACCAGTCAATTTGTTTCCGCTCTTCGATATATTTTAAACTATTAACATGATAATAATTTATTTTAAATTAATACCTTTGTTTACATTATTTAACGGAAATATAAATATTTTTATTTATATACACTATTTATTATTATTATTTGTATTCCGATTTCCGAGGATGCAACATTCACTCCCTTATGCATCATCATTTAAGCAGATATTTAGGGCTCATAAATATAATACGAAGTAACTAAATGTAATGAAATAGTTAGGAATAAGGCCAATTATATTTGATTAAGAGGGCCTAGACTCTGTCTAGTCGGAAATTCGCCCATGTTAGTAAACAGACTATGATTATATGATTTCGGATTCGAAAATAAAATGGATAACTTGTAACTAGGTGTTATAAATTTATTTTCAGTATTTATGCTTCCATTCATTATGTTTCCATTTAAACCTATTTTGTAATAAAACATATCTAGAGCTACACAGAGAAGCTATTAGCCTGATTCATCAAAACAGAATTACTCTTATCTGTCAAAGCATTTTTAAAAAATCCGTCTAGAACTGTAAGTATTCTGAAAGAAAAAAAATCAAAAAGAAGTTTCTTATTTTTAAAACTTTTTACTTATTGAGTAACCTTGAACCTTCCTTGTTTAAAATATTTGTACTTCACTCTGCGGTCTAGAGTTCACTTGAAACGAGAATCGTTTAAAAACAGCACCTGTATCAAGTTTTTCACCTAATTTTATTGTTCTGCAGCTGCTCATCAGTTTGTATTGCGGATTTGCATTTTAAAACACCACTTTTTAACTTTTTGTATATTATGTATACAAAGATACAGTATTCAATAAAAATTGCCACGTTTTAAATCTCCTTGAATTTGAAATATATACTTTTTGGAATTGAGTTTGTTTTTCAGTGAACACAATTTTGGAAACACTTTGAGCTAGAAGAAAGAAATTTGGTATAATGTTTTTTACCTCAAAATTGTCGTTTTATTATAATTTTTTTGCAAAATCTCAGAAGAAGTCTGTTTGATTGGTCGAATATAATTTAATACGATAACTACGAATCGAAGTGATCTACATGGATGCGACTCCGTATTAAATTTTCATTTATGTCGGTCTGACAGTAAGCCTTCAAAGTATATATTCAATTTTGGGGTATTTGTATGTGTCCAAGGAACTAACCGCCATAGATCAGGAGTAAAAAAGATAAATTTTCGCCAAAATTAGTATTCGGTAACTATTGTTCACCTTGGCCAAGCAAGCTTTAAATAAAATTTACAATTTTACATTAGGGGATAAAATCTTTATTATGAGATAAAATCTTGTAGAGATTACTCCCATCGGCTTTATTTACTTATCTCTCATATTACTCTTTATCTTTGTTAATGTTAAAATTTGACTATATGAACAGAGAGAGAGAAAAAAATCGTGCTTTTCTTAATATATTAAAAGGTATCCGACTGGGTTCGGAGCCTTTTTTTAAAAATATGCTTCAAATGCTTGTTATTATTCCTGGTTAAGTTTCAATATGTAACAGAATAATGAAAAATATTTAAAAATAAAAAATATTTTCATAACATTTTGAAAAAAAGGTAAAATTGTAGTTAAAAAACAGAAAAATTGACTGTTACGCCAACAGTAGTAGAGAAAAAAATTACAAGCAGAAATCAAAAATATTTTAGAAGAACATTGGAATAACAAATATGCATGCTTTGAACTCAAATCTTTTGAATATGTATAATATATTCTGAGATATGGCTAAAACAATTATATAAACAAGAATTTTTTGAAAAAAAAATGTGCTCAATTTGTCTATGAATACCTGTAAAATGCCTAAAACTGCATTTATATTTTAGTTTTTAGTTCAGAGCATTAAAAATATTATGCTAAACAATTCTACAAAATTTCATAAGAATATATTCATAACATATTGAGATATTGTGTTTACGGTAATGCAAAAAGTGCAAAAATTGAATTCTTCAGAAAAGGCTTTTAAAGTTTTCATTTTGAAAAAAAGCAAAATTATTATCTTTCAACAAGTTTAAAACTCTCCTGATTTATCCTAAAACTCTCCTGAATCAGCTATTCTGTTATCATCAAGGTTGATGAAACCTTTGACTTGGTTTGGCTCAAAAGGCACACCTAATTTTTCAAAAACTGGTAATAAGCCAGTGTATCCAGAATTGTAAATTAAAACAGCAATATATGTACCTAAGCGAAGAGTTTGCAGTTCAACAAATGTTTCTTTGGGTACAACATTCCACATTACACCGTTAAAACTTTCGTTACAATTCTGTGTTTTTCCATTCAGACATTTTTGCAATAATTTTTGGTCACACAGTTCCATATAGGATTCTTTTATTTTATTTATGATAGTTGATGATAGGCCTGGTTTCTTTTCTTGAAGTTCTACGCCTGAAAATCTGGCTCTCTGAAATTTACACCAACTATTTGGTCCTTCAGGGCACTGGCGATGCATAGGACTATTGGTGCCGGAACAGCAGTGTAAAAAAGAGGCAATGACGGCACTTTGCATTTTTTCCAAATTTCCCACATTACTGCGAATGGCGATTCCATAATAGTTTTGCAGTCTATCTATAAATTTATCGGTCAATTTCCCTTTTCCACTAAGCCCTTTTGTGTTCTTTTTTAATTTACGGAGATGCCCTCCAACTCTTTTTTGTACATGACCAATGCACTCAAGTTTTTTAACCGAATTCTCACCATATATATCTTTTACAGAGTCAAAACCTTTGGAATCCCCATCACCGTAATATTCACTATATACCAATTGCCGTAAACTTTCTGATCGTTCAAATATACGATATGCTCCTACCACTTCCATATTGCCAGCAGACCCTTTATGATTACAACATATGTGGGTTTTACTACTGTTAGTGCACCTAGAGATTTTGGTTTGACATACACGGCAGTATTGAGATAAGATTTGACACTGACACAACCATTCAATGAACTGTACCCACGACGTTGCCAAGTGCCATCAACTGAAACACCACAGCTGATTATTTCTCGGTTATTGGCCTTTTTCATATCTCTAACTTCTTTTGCAGCTGAATTCAAATTCAGTTGAGCACATGATTCAACAGTGTCCAGAAGTATTTTTTCTTGGTGACGAAATGAACACTTAGATAAAAAAGGTAAACACAGAGTTGAACAAATTTTCTTTCCTGCAGTGTAACCACATCCTATCAACCTTAATCCAAACACAATAAATGTGTTTATACTGTTATTTTTGTTTGTTTTGGCTGTAGATGAAAAAACTTTCATGAATGGGCAATTTCTGCACTTCAAAACAAAATTTGAACACAGTCCAAACTTTGAATCCTCACTGAGATGCAAACCATTGGAGAAGCAATCAGGACAGCAAAGTAAATAAAATATATTAAATAAAACTGATAAATCAATTATGCGATTTCCTGTCAAGTTATTGTTGATATCAGTTTTCAGAATATCAACATAAGAAGAGCAGTCAAGGTTCAATTTCGCTGTACTAGCAGTATTGACATTTGAAGTTGATGCACTCACATCATCACTTTCAGTAAATCTATTTCCATGAAAACTGCGTTTCTTGGGACATTTAGATCTCGTTTTGGGCATTCTAAAACCAGAAACAGATTTAGAATATAGCAAAAAATTGATTTGAAGTTGAAAAAAGCTCGTAAATGATTCACTTGAGAAGTAATCAATAACGTGGAGAAAATAAACAAACAGAACTTCAGTACATCACATTTGTTGCCAATTTTAATGAGACAAATTTTGAAATAATACCTACATATACTTATTATCAGGCATAAAAGATATAAAATAATAATTTTAGTCATTTTTAATAATTTTTAACACCGAAATTCCTTGATAGATTGCAATATTTACATCAACTTCCGGTTTCGAAATGCCATTTCCGGTTTCACTTTTGTCATACTATGCTAACTTAAAACGGCCGTAACTTTATTTCTAAAGTAGGTAGAACAAAAAAAGGACAGATTTGGAAAGCAAAAAGAATAGGCTTTAATATTTTGCATTAAAAAATTTTTCGTTAGTTTTGTCAAATTTGACGATTTTTACCCAGTCGGATACTTTTTCACCATTGTCTGAATCTGAATACTATTTAAATAAACTATTTCATTAAATATATTTAAAGAACGTGAATAAAAATGTACATTTTTTTTCCAAATGGGGAAAAGGGGCAGTCAATTATTCCGAATATATTAATGAAATTATGCATAAATCAAAATGAAAAAATGGGATTGAATGAAAAAACGTAATAAAAATATGTCTTCACTATTAGAAGAACAAATTTGCATTTGTATATGAGATTATGCAGTATTATGTATAAAAATTAACATTTAAGGCTTATTGGCTCTAAAAATTATTAAAATTGCTTGTGTTTAATGTTTTTAGAACACATTACTGAAACTAAAACTAAGAAATGTGGTATGAACGTATTTGAAAGAGTTGCATTTTTCATCTCTGTTTTATTTGCAGAAATTTTATTTAAATCTTTTATAAATAAGTTAATTATAGCGAGCAAATTTTTAAAAGCTTCATAAATAGTATAGCTCAAAAAAGAATTTTTGCATCATGTAAAAATTCAAACAATGATTTTTTTCTATTATTTCAGTTCAATTGCAATAACGTTTTGTATAGATAAATATATTTTTTAAAATGATTTTAGGGTACACTTTCTCTTATTTCAACAACATTAAATTTTTGATTACATAATATATTGTATCCTCTTCTTTTATTTTCTTTTTCCATCGTTAATGATTAAAACATAAATATTGTCTTTGTAACAGTTTGAAGGGTTTTCTCTTTACAATATAGTTTTTATAAAACTGTTAGTTTTCCTGAAATATATTATTTTTCACTATTCAATAATACACAATCTCATATTATCCCTCTTGAAGCATTAAAATGTTTCTTCGTTGCTTATGCACTGTATATTTTATCGAATTAAGAACAAAATTTTTATAATAGAACATTATGAAACACATTCAATTATTCTTCAAACATTTAGGATGTTGAATGGCTTAGTATATAATCATAAATATTTTTAAGTGTGTTTTAGAAAGAGTATGAGTTAGTTCAATTTGGTTTAATAACTTGTTGAAGTTAAACATATCAAAATTTAAATGATATGACAATGAAAATAAATTAATAGTCACATTGCACAGTAAATGAAACATGTTAAAACTTTCAAAATAGCTTTACTAATGCTTATTATAGTTTAAAATTCAAAACAAATTTGCTAACTGAGAAATTCAGACAGCTGTGCACTTAAGATTAAATTTGCGTTAATTTATTTTCAACTCCATAATTCTATTTAATCTGATGATTGTAGAAAACCGCTTTCTAATCATAAAAAATATGAAATAGTGAAAAAATATTTTTAACAGTGTTTTAGAAATATTAATTATTTAATTATGTATCAAAATAATACTAAGCAACACTGATGAATTATGAAAATTTTGGACTAAGTCATGCATAAACAAATGCAAATGATTTGAAGTATTTCTGACCGAATAATTTTGACATGGCAGATGCTAGCAAAAATGGCTCAAATGGTCATATAGATTTTCAGATTTTGCTCCATTTTTATAATACTGTTTATAAAATGAAGACAATATAAACTGAATAATTATACAATACGGTAGCCTAAACTTCCATGTATGGTTGAATTTTTAATATAACTAGCCACAGACAAATCCCGCTTAACAAAGAGCTCTCGTAACCAATGATTCGTATCATGAGCAAAGCAAAATATAAAAATATAGCTTGCTAAAGCGGAAATGATCCGTGAAATTAGCTATAAAAAGACTTCTTATTTTCGCATGCGGAATCCTGGTTGCATCTTAGTTTATTATGTAATATAATTTTCATAAATATATAATTTTATATACATAGAATCAACAAGTAATATAAAAAATTAAAGTCAATCCTACTTAGATCAACAAAGAAAATTTATATTTTAGTTACTTTATACTAAATAATTACATTGAGTATAAATAATTTTTACAATATTATAGCCAAAGCAAAATCAAGTCCGTATCCGTTGAAAATAAATCAGAACACACTTCGTATGCATGCATTTTTAACGCCTATTGGGGCAAGGCAATACAGAATAGATTTTTTTTATTTCCTTTATTATGTATTATTTTAATTCAAAAGTACTTCAAAATGAATCTGAAAACCGATTAATTAACAATGTTTAATTTTAAATACATCAAACATTAAGAAAATAAACAGAATCGTTTGAAACAATCGGTCGAAACTAAGTTAAGCTTTATATCATTAGCATGAAGAAAAAAACCCCTGACACATTTCATGGTGTTGAAATAAAGATAATCGGTGGGAAAGATAGTTTTTATTAATTAATTAAAAAATAACGAAATTAAGGAGTTAATATTTGATAAAACTGTATTAACATCAAGTGTCATCCACTACAAATTGAAAAAAAATTATTTGAAAGAAAGGGGATGAATAAAAAGTATTTTAATGAAGACTAATTATTTGAACACACATACACACAAATATATATATATATATATATATTGAGAGAGAGAGAGAGAGTAATTAATAGTACGAATTGAAAAAAGTAACTTGGCATTTTTTCCATTTCTTTTTTCACATTGCGATATAAGTGAGAATAATTTTAATGACTTGGAAAGATAAATACATGAATAGCTGAATTACATCAAGCTGTATTGTAGAAGATATTTTTATCAGATGAAAAGATAACCGAGTGAGCAGTACAAATGTATTTAACAGTAATGTGTACGTTATTTTCATCAAAGTTTGAAGCGTAGGTATAAACAAATGCCTTATGACAACATTCTGGTAAAGAATAAAACACGTATTATAAATAATCACTTACATTATCATAAATCTGCATAAGTAGTATTTTTTTTGAATAATGGAATTGATTATCTTATTTTACATTGATTTAATATAACTTTTTCCCCTTATCAAGTGGTTCTAAACATATGCAAGATTCGGGAATTAATTGTGATAGTTAAACTAGGCTCCTCTGAATAAAATTTATGAAAAGAGAAAAGTTCCCATTTGTTTATAACACTGCATATAAATTTCGCGGGAATACTGTATAATTATATTGTAAAAATAAAAGTTTAGATTTATAAACTTGAGGGTAATACTAATAATTGTTACAAGATTTAATTATAAAAAATAATAGACACAATAATTCAACTTTTTCTTATAATCCGTAAATTTAAATTTTCCCAAAAAACTTTTTAAATAATATAAAACATCAGTTTTGTAAGAATTCAAAGAAGTTTCAATCTCTCATAAAAATACATTAAATATAATTGAAACATTTATTCTGAAGAAACCGAAATCAATTAAAAGATTGTGAGAATAAATTAAGAAAGAAACATTACAAAATCTAACAGCAAACAGAGTAATTTCTTTAGTTTTCATTTCTGAATTCAGAAGAAATCGTTTTGAAATATCCTTTTCAAAAATTATGACTGAATTAATAAGTGGATTTCACTTGTAAACTATGGAAATTTAAAATCAATATTTGAAAGTCATATTTGAGAACTAAAAGTCTTCATTCTTGAGCTACTAAATAAGCCTCATTTATCTCGCTTACAAATTTTTTTTCCTGCACGACATATTTAGTTTATTTATATAGTTTCCATAGAAATCTAGAATTTTTGTTCCAATCACTAATAATACGAGCTGTAATTAAAAATTAATGTATGAGGATTTAATATTCTTCAATTTCCATTTTAATATTTTCAATATGCACTCTCTCTTTGTAACTTTGAATAAGAATTTTTCACTTCCGGAGTATAAATTTGAACCATTCATATTTGAATCAAATCAATTTTAAAAATAAGATGATTTCTTTCATTATAAAAATAAAATGATGACCTTGAAAATAATAAAAAAAAACATGATGGCCGATAGAGTTGATTTTGATTAATGTGGAAGGTTCTCGCATTTGGTCATTGATAATTCAAATAAATTTAGATATCTGGGAAATTTTGATTAATGTGGAAGGTTCTCGCATTTGGTCATTGATAATTCAAATAAATTTAGATATCTGGGAAATTCAAAATTATTCAACTAAACTAACAGTCTCTCAATATATCTTCGAACTAAATTATTTGTTATGATTCTATTTTGTTCTTTATATAATCATAAATACTGTAATTTGGTATTATTGAAAACCAATCCTTAATGAATTAAGTATTTCTATCAAAATTTATATATATATTCATAAATTTAAGCAATGATGTATTTAAGCAGGGACGCATTTAGGTATTCCATGTAATAAGTCCTCTGTCTATATGAACTGGTCAATTTAGTTTTAAATTACAGAACGTTATTACTTAATCTACAAAATATTAATTCAGGATATTTCTTTTACTTCATTAATTTTAAACATTCCTATTCTCTATTCCTATTTTTGTATATTTTTATTTATATTATTTATGATTATTGTACCCTAATTTTGTGCAAAGCATAAATTTTTTGTGTGCATAAATCAAGCTTTGGACTTATAATACCATAATAATTAAAGGAAGGCAGTTAAAAAAGTCGAATAATACTTAACAAAAATATTATATTGTATAAATATTTTATGACATTTTTTTATAAATTTTTTGGCAATATTGTTAATAATAATCTGAATCTTTCTGATTCCCCCTCCCCCTCCTTTCAATCAACTGGTTGTCGCAACTTCCAGATTTAATATTCTTTCCTTGTAAGCCTTAAACCAGTTTTATTTCTTTGCCACAGAATGGGAAATAAGGCAAGCCCTTTTCATCTAAAAATGCAATGTTTCCATCAGATGTTGGGATTTATTTAAACAGAGACCTTGAGGCTGTTTAAAACTTTCGATACAATCCACGGGCTCTTTTACATCACTCCCAGCCTCTTCAAAAGTGACGTTTATTGGATTTTCAGCAAGATGCTTTTATACAAAGAAAGAGATGAAACTACACTAACAGATTGATAATACTTAAATATGTAATGGAATATACATCAATATGAGAAGAAACTAAATACCTTGTATCGAATTGTAATACAATGTTTAATGTATTACTTCATGATTTATTTCAGATATAACTTAATTGTTTGAAATTAATTTTAAATGCACATTGAAAATTAGTAAAAATAATTAGAATATATTTTCTGTAATCTTAGTATGTTTTTTTAGCCTTACTAGCATTGTAGCAAAATCAACTTTAGTCATTTCTAAAATTGATAGCAGGTATTTACTTATTTCATGAATGTTTTTGAAATATAGAATTTTATGGATTTTAGAAATTATTGTATTATATGACAGCACTGTATACAAATTCTGTGGTAGATCTATAAAGATATAAAAGCAATTTAGTTCAGTTTTATTAATGTCCCATTCTAAAGTAATACTAGGGCTTTTGGACGGACCTCGTATTTTGAACCACGGTCAGATGATGAGGATGACACCTGAGCTGGCACCAATTCACCAATTTGGTGCCAGCTCAGGGGGGGGGAGACGTTTGACACTGACAGTTTTAACGTGCAACATACTCCCTTACGCCACGTTCCTTTGGTGGAATTGAGTCTCGAACCTCTAACCCTACGGCTTGTTAGTCAAGACCTTACCATCAGACTACTATGCCCTCATAAATTAAAGCAGAAAAGTTTCCTTAGCTGCATATTCAGAATTTCTTTTAGATTGGAAAAATATTTATATTGTAAGAACCAAAGCTGCTTTAGAAATTAACTATATTCAGATATGATACATATTGATAACTAATTTTATCAAACTCCCTGAAGATTCTTGGGCGTAAATTTTTAGTTATGTTTGGTTATTGCTGATTTTCCAAAAAATTATATATCATTCAAGTTCGTACAGTTGTGGTAAAAAATAATTAAGTGTATCACTTTTTTAAAAAAAATATTTTAGAAATGCGAACTTTATTAGAAGATGGAACATCATTTGGATGAGCTTTGAATATATTCAATCCATTTATAATACACTGGATATATTTATTTATTACGGTAATAAACTTCGAAGCTGATTATCACTTTCTTTGTTTCTTTTTGAGAACCACAGAAATATTGAAAATATTCCAGTATTCCTCTTTTTTTAAAAAAACAGTTAAAGACTTGTTGAAAAAATATTGAAAGTATAAGTAAAGTTTTACGCATTAATAAAAACTGCAAAAATATTTACGCATTATTTTAAGGAAGGAAGTTGTTTTGGAAGAATAATTCATTCCTTGAAACATTGGCGATGAAAAAAATTTCAAATTGATCTGCTAAAAGAAAAATGAAATTCCATATTTCGGAAATTTTTGCCATAAAATGTCAGAATCGGAAGATTCACCATTTATTTTAGTTGTCTGTAAAAAAAATGCAACTGAAAAAAGAAAAAATTTATTACAGCTCATAAATAATTTTATAAATTTTCTATTCGTTTCTATCTTTTCACTTTTGGTGCTGCCTCACGAAGTCGTGCTTCATGAAAATTATGAATATTTATGATCTGATGGTCTAGACAGCGCGTCTATTTCAGATTACAATTACAACGCGCAGTCAGACCACATTAGGGAAAACTCGTTTAATACGAATGTTGACTAATTAACGAAAATTTCCAGAACAATTTCCAAATCCATATTTAAAATGTTATTTATAATTGAAAATGGAAATGAGCAGAAAATTGTTTTAACATTCTGCTGAGAAAAAAAATTATAGATTAATTACGAATTACCAATAACATGTAACTAGATCTATGATTTACTTCACCTAATTTTCGAAATCATTTAGGCATTTACTTTTATGATGAAAAATACCTTTTTCAAAAATGTGAACTGATGAATTTATTTAAGATCAAATTTTAAAGAGGTGAGGCAAAAAGAGCTTATAAACTGATGTAATAAATAAAAAAAGTAGTGGAAATTAGATAATTGGTAAACATTATTTTTGCAACATTAATCAGAAACGGTAAATTCATAGAAGCTCATATTAGGCTTGATTATGTTTTGAAACTAAAGAGGTGCAGAATATAGCCATTTGATATGATTTCATCTCATTGAATTTTTTTAATGATTTAATCAATTTAATGCACGGAAAGCGAACTAATAGGATATTGAACTTATGGATGGATGAAAAATGGTCTAAATAAATATTTATATTCTCGATTCTCCGTATGGCTATTTAATGGTACATCGCCTTAGATGGGAAGTATTCCTTTATAAGAGTATTAAGTTCACTATGGTGTATATTTTTTAATGTTGTCAAATTTTGTGTAATGGTGTCAATAGTTTAATAGTGTTTACTTTTGAAAAGAAATATATAATTCTTTAGTAAAAAAGATGTTATATACTAATTTTAAAGCTGGGAAGTGGTAGTATCGTATATACCCAAGCCTATTCAAGATTGAAGTTTAGCTTAGTTATACTAACGTCCCATCTTCAAGCAACACTAGGGCTACTTTGAAACAGATCTCGTAAATTTAAACCACGGGCAGATGATGAGAACGACACCAGAACTGGAAATACTTTCTCCACGTCCAATATTTTCCACACCAGTGGCAGGACGTTAAGCCCGGACACATTTACTCACTTACACGACGGTTTTTCAGTGAAATTGAGTATCGAACCTGAAATCCTGTGATTTCAAAGCCGAGACCATACCACTAGGCCTAACAGCCCTAGGACCTATCCAAATGATATTGGTTTTTTTTCTTAATATGAGTATTTTTTATTTTAAATAATCAAAAATAAAGGTTTTTCACAATTTATTTACTATAAAAAATTGACTTGGACTTTTAATAAATGTCTTCGCCATTTTTTAAATAATAAATTCTTTTGACTAGGTTTTTTTTTTAAATCCATGTGCCTCAAAGTATAAAGGATTTCATTAATGCTGTCTTATAAAAGAAAAGTATACTGACAACTTTAAAGCAAATACTAATATTTTTTAACCGAGTGCACCAGAACTGGCAAACACGCTGAATACAGTTTATGTAAATAGAAGTGAGATGGAAAAGAGCATATCGAAGTTAAATTTATGTAAAATTACTTTGGTTTTAAAATATAAAATATATATTCAATTCTTTTTCTTATAATTGTGCTTCTCTGAAATATAGTTTTCTAACAAAAAGGAATGCCACGTTTCACTAACATTATATTCATTGTTACAACCGAAAAAGAAATGTAAAGCAATGATAAAATGATACATCAGCAATGTTTATTTTTATAACTAAATATTGCTTCAATCTTTATTTGTGATGTCTCCACTTTTGAATCTCTGTTTATATTTTTTTTTTTCTTATTTGCCCTCTCATTTGTCTAATTGACTGAATAAAAATATCGCGTCTCATTATTAATTTATTGATGTAATCGTAAATGAAATATTTAATTGGGAGAACGATGTGGTGTTACTTCCATCCCTATCGGTGAAGTCGATTTCCTGTAA
The DNA here is from genome assembly GCA_026289955.1 of Argiope argentata. Lineage (NCBI taxonomy): Eukaryota > Metazoa > Arthropoda > Arachnida > Araneae > Araneidae > Argiope > Argiope argentata. Next base: position 379,361 of record JAOUZG010050597.1, on the reverse strand, counting down.
AATCAATTAAAAATTATAATGAAGGGCTGTTTAAATTGGCTCATTAGATGCTTTTGAAATATAATATTTCGCAACTTTAGGAAGATGCAAAATAATATGTAGAATATTTACTGAGTATTTTTTAAAAATCTGAAAAAAAAAAGATTTTATAAGAGACAAGATCAATACATTCGAGACAGTCTGTAACAACTAAATAGAAATTATGAAAGGTTCTAAATCATATTAACTGTAAAAGCCAGAAAATGTATTTATCTTAGTTAAATTAGCTAAACTATAAGAGAAAGGATTCCGAATTCTCTGAATTATTTAATTATGCTTTGAATGGATTTGCATTTTGTCTAATAATTAACTGAGATAACAAGTTCTGCGAACTTGTGAAAGATTGTATTAACTTCATTTCAAAAGAATGTAAAACTTATAACGAGAGAAAAGGAAATAATTTTATTGATTAAAGGAATTTGATGTAACTATCAATGAAAAGATTTTCACGCTTACTTTAAATTCTAGTAATCGCCTTATTGTATAGTTCCTTTCCGTTTGCTTGCCCATTTCGAAATTTTAAACCTATCGTATTAGGAAAATTTATTATTTTTTTTGAATTATTACAAGGCGTTTGTAAAGATCGCCAACTTGAGCAACACTGCAAATCTCGGATAGCAACCCTTCTTGCTGAACGCGGAAGGAGAAGAGTTGACCGATGGTGAGGAGAGATTAGTCTGAGAATGTAGAGGCGAAAGATGATGGTATAGTTTTGTGTTTCTTTAGTATTTTTGCTTTATGTATGTGCTGTGTCCCGTATCTAAATGTAAATAAAAATTTGGAACTAAAACTGGATGTGATCACTGGCTCAACCGCTCACTTTAAAGAAATTCCAGGCAAAAAGGGGGTTTTAGAATGTTTATTGCGTGAAAAAATATTTAACGCAAGGCATCTTTTCATATCTTTAGAAGCTGTAAATTAATCTTTACTGGAAATTTCGAACAAATAAAAAAATCTGTTTTTCCTGCGAAATATATAGTTTTGATCAATTTACTATAAGTACATTTTATTCTATTCTTTATTTTTTATATTTGTAATAACTGGATAACATATTGCATATATTGTGATGTAATATAGAGTTGCGTTTTTTCTGAACTACTATTGTATAATAATTTAAATAAGGGCTAGCATTTTCAAACAAATTGTATAATCCTCCATAGTTATTCATTGATTGTTGTAATTCTGATATTTTTACATGTAAAATCGCAATG
>JAOUZG010050597.1:334936-378011 GCA_026289955.1 Argiope argentata | reverse complement strand
ATATATATATATATATATATATATATATATATATATATATATGGCTGCGGTGAAGTAGGCGATACCCTTCACTGTGCCACTAGTTGCCCTATCACCACATCATTCCATCTCAAACGACCCACATACGATCTCTAAAGAATCTGATGGATCAACCTAATGGCAAATAAAATTATCAAGCTAAAAATTAGAAATCAGGTACGCTTCCTACAAGATACGAATAATTGATCTCCTCAGATCCAAGTTCTGAATAGATTTTTGTTATTTCTCTCAAACAAACTCTTCTCCAGAATATGGTAACTTCAACAGAATATTGAACACCTTCCGAACACCGAACACCTTCTTCAGCATAATATTGTATATAGTTACTTTTTCAGTGTATCTTATGTAAAATAAATATTTTTTTCTTAATAAACATTTCCACGTTTATACTTTAACCCGATAGGGAATGCTAGATAGAGATTCCAAGTTCGGGGATGTTCTGTGGCGAAAGAAAGAAGGGAAGTTAAACATATCACTGATGCCTCACTACTTAAGCATTTATTATTGGTTACTTTAGGTTAAATTATGATCTAAAATCTACTTCAATGCACGCTTTCACATCACGAAAGATGAGAAGTTGCCGAAGTACACGATGTACAATAGAATAGCTAAAAGCCTTAACCCTTAGTAGCCTGATTTACGAAAGTGATTTATTTTTAATATTACTGTGTTTGCTTGAAAATAAAACAATAATGACATTTGATTTTTTAAAATTTCGTTGGAAAGAATATTATACAACAGTAAAATACGTACAGCCAACCTATAAAAAAACTAATAGTAATGTGAACATTCGGTTTAAAAGATTGATATCAAAATTGAAACTCTAGGTTATTAAGGGTTAAAAAACAATATTAGTTCTGCTAGAACTACTATGCTGATTAGTATTATAACGGCGATAAGCTGAAGAGGCACATTAAAGCAGTTATCAATATGTTGCTGTTGTTTCTTATGCCACTTATCATAGACCAGATAGCTGAGGTAGTCTGTGATTTAAGCCTAATTAGCGTTTCCTGTTTTGTGTAGGGACTAGAGTAGAACTTTTGCTACTCACTCATTACATTCTCTTGCCCAGCCTCTTTTCAAAGGGGGAAATTTATACTCCTCACAGACAGAACACATATGAAGAAGAACAACCATACCCAAACCGGGACTCGTCGCCAGGGAGCCCAAATCACGAGGAAGACGCGCAACCCTTTTGCCAGGACAGCAGGCATCAATATTGATTAATCATTAAATGTTGGTCAATCAAATTAAGTCTACCCTTTAAATAGTAGATTATTTCACATATTCTTCTTCGATGATGGATATAAATCTATCCTATAATTAGAAATTAACAGAAAAACACTCAATGGTACCACTTATAATAATATTCGAAACATGTAACATTCTCCAAAAAGAATTTAAAGACGTAAATTGGATATAAATCATCAATGACATTATTGATCGCATATCGCCGTTTAGAAGTTAGAGAAAAATTAGTGAACTTGAAAACTAGTTTTTGCTGGCCATGGCTGTTTTTTTGATGCACTGCATTGGAGTTTGTTAAAGACTAAGTTAACATTCAGGCTGAAGGTTGTCATATTTCCAACTCGTCATAGAACCACATCCAGGTTAAAAGAACAAGGATAAAAAATCTGAAAGCCTAACGAATCAGAAGTTATTTTTTAAAGAGAAAAAGATCTTGTAACACTCATCACTTCATTCTTTTTTTTACTGATATCTGCCATCGCAAAAAAAGCATTATTAAGAGAAAATATTACATCATCTAATGTACTTACTCTTTTCATATAGTTACTTCAGAAAAAAATATTTTCGTAGAAAGTATTTTTGATTGGATGCATTTCATCTGTATTGACAAGAAAGAATTTAATAGAGAAAATAATATTCTTCAGTCTATGACATTAAAATTTTACTTTTATTTAAAAAAAAATATAAGAATTTTATAACAGCTTCTAAAACTATTTATAGACATATGTTTTTCTTTCTTATAAGTAAAAAAAATCACACATATTTTTTGAAATTTATGTTATAGCCTTCAATTGCTCATTTTTGGTTACATAAATGGAAAAAAAGGAAAAAAGTATGATATGAAAATTTTATAAATGTGAAATTCTTCCTCTGGAATTTAGTAAATTTATTTAACATCTAACTTCAAAGATATAACTTCTATTTTGAAAGATATTTGCTGCTTAGTTATGTCTAGTTTCAAAAATTTTAATTACTAGATTTTATTAATTATTTTTAAGAGATGGCTTTAAAAAAATATTTTTAAAAATGCTAAAAGTTTATGAAAATATCATTTATTTTAAAAGAATTAATTTAAGAAATTTTTAGAAGTTTATAGTTTTTAAAAGTATATTTCAACTATATAAGAAAGTTTGTTTATTTATACTTCATAATTTCAAAGAAAATATAATTTCAAATTTTAAATTATTTTCTAGTATTTAGTTATTTTTTTAACATTTTTGAGTTGTTTTCTACAATTTCTTTAATTTATAATAATCATACATATATTAAAGTATATTTAAAATTATGTTAAAAGATTATGATATTCCTATTGAATTTAGACGTAATTAAATTAATCGATTAGCAAGCAATTAAATTTTGAATATTTTAAATTTTTTACCAAGAAGAAGGAATAGCACAAAAAAATTGAAATTTTTATTTTAATAGGAAATGAGTAAAAGTTATTTACAAATTCGCATCATTATAAAAGCAAAACAAGTTAAATATAAGTATTTATTGTTTCAATTGCGGTATTTAACTTGTTTCAATTGTTATATTTAACTTATTTAACTTGTTTTTATTGTTATATTTAACATTGTTTAAATTAAGTACGACTTTTTTTTATCAAATAAAGAAGTCGTCAAATAAAGAAGGGTTTGTGAAATATTCATATCTAACTTTAAGCAACTGAAAGAGCATTGCGAAATTTATTTAAAAATGATATTAATATTGAATGATTAAAGAACATTGTAGAATTTCAAATAAGGGTTTGCAAGCCTTTATCGCAGAACAACTTCATCAGTTCATCATGAATTGTGAAATGGGTTTATTGAATCTCTAAATTTCTCTTAACTAAAATAAAGATAAAGCTTTTTTTGCAATTAGTTATGTCAAATTATGATTTTATCTTAATCCCCTTTCTATCTTTGATGAAAAATGGCGAGAATATAGAAAATCACTGGTTACATTAATTCTTTGGATTCTCTTTAATCCTATAATGCTTGAAAGTAAATGCAGCAAAACTTTAAAAAATATTTAAAAACAATGTTTAAAAATGCTATCGTCAGTTTTATAAGATTATCTTACATAAGCAAATTAAGAAGTTTATTCGAGATTGCCCGCTTATAAAACTCCCGTAATTATCTGATAAGTAAACCTTTTTAAGAAATATAACATAAAAAATAAATGTTATTCTCGATTAGGGAATTGTAAGGGTTCATTACTGGTTAAAATTTGTTTCACAAAAATATTTCTTGTCATTTACAAGTACTCAACTTTTATTTATTTTTTTCAATCTCACTTAAAAAGTATAATTTTTTTTCCAAAATATTTCCTCCCTTCCATGATAATTTGTATCTAAAGAGCTTCTTTTAAAAGTAAATTTATCTGATGCAGTTTTATGTTGATTAAATTCTCAATTGATCTCGAATACTCATGTGTACCACTTTAGGCTTTTTCTTTATTTATTCCAAGGGTTAAATAAGAAATATTTTTATTTTAAAACCCTATGTAGGAATGCAACAAAGGATAAGAAAATATTTAATATATAAAACATTATCTAAGAGCAACCAGAAAAAATGGATGAAATTCTTTAAATTATCATTAAAAAATAGAAATGATTAAATTATCTTTAAAATTCAGACAACTATTCATTATCTTTTTATCATTTGTGTCAGAAAAAAATTTCCTTTTTTTTAAAAAAAATAGATACTCTGGAGATACAGTTTTCTGCATCATATGCAAGGAATTTCACATTATCTGAACATTTCTTAGTAAATTGTAAATTTGTTAAATATTTTTCTACTAATGAAATTAATAATCCAATGTATTTTATGCTCTTTTACAAATAAAATACTTCTAACCGGAGACAAAAAACATTAATATTGCAAGTTACATTTCATTTTATAATAGAACTATATTTTTAATATTAATAATATTTTATTTTATAATATAAGCTGTTTTCATTAAAATCAAATATATATATATATATATATATATTCCTTTAGCTTTTGCGGAAAAATTCATTTGGTTGAAAACTTTATCATCAGTAACAATATTCATGATTGGTATAAAATACTCTTAATGACAATTAAAAAAAGAAAAGTAGAATTGAAAATGGAAGTAACATCAAAGCAAAATTTGAATTTTTCACTAAATGTTGGCAACTCTATTAAAAATAATTTGACAGCTGATAACTTTGGTTTACTAAAAATGGAACACTGCAGAACGTAACGTATTTTCATTGCTAGAAAATATTTCAAAAATAATAAATTTGAGAATCGATCCACTAGATCATGTGATTTAAATCCAATGGATTTTTTATGAGGTTATCTGAAGTCAAAGATATATGCTCACAAGCAAGCCCGCAATTAAGGAGTAAATTAAATTCAGACAAATTTATACACATTTGTCGGAAATTTTCTACTTAAGAGTGATTATGTGCCAACAGAGCTGTGGTGGTCATTTTCTTTATTTGTTATCCCATGCATAACCCTATCCTGCATGCTTTAAGATTCTCTCTCTCTCTCTCTCTCTCTCTATATATATATATATATATATATATATATATATAAATTTCAAATCCTGCATTAACACGTCAATCTATCTTGTTATGCTTTTTTTACTAACACTAAACTATCGACTATGACAGATTTTTTTAATAGATTTGTCAATACTTTATTGCACGAATGGTAGCAAATTCCTACCTTGGTTTAACTTTGGAATATACTTTAGAAAACGAAAGATGAGGTCTATCTTCTTATATTAAGAGAATAAATATTTTTTCAGTCAACTAATGAGTAAATTAATATAATTAAGTATTAATTAATTGCTAATTAATGCTTGATTAATGTTTGATTGAGCATTAATTAACGCAACAAACGGTTTGAATTTGGTTTGTAGAAAATGATTCTCAGTTTTTTTTCAGCTAATTAGCAGGCTTTCAGCAGTCTAGTGAACATATGGGCTGGGATTGTTTATGTATAAGATAAACAGTTTGATTCTATAACTGTGCTTCGGAGTGCTTTGAATGGTATGTTCAAGACATATTGTCAAACAGCAATCAGAAATTTTACATTTTAATGCCAAGTCGTTTCTCTCAAATAATCAGCGTCTGTGGTTGAAGAATTATCTATCAAGAAGACTTTAATTTGATCTATTTTGATTATTTATTCTATTTTGATCTATATTTTACAGAGTATGTAAAAGTTTAAATGGAGTTCATATTGCAAATGTCTTGTACATTTTGTTTCAAATATAATTATATACTTGTAAACAGAAATTAAAAATGTTGCTTATTAAATTTTTCTGTAAAAACCAGCGTTCTTTATTTATGAAAAACATTATTTTTGTCAATTTTTCAAGCAATGGAAATCTTTATAATTCTAGTAATAAAAAATATACCGTATTTAGTTTGCCATGTTTCTTGTATTTTTGAGTACATATACTCAAAAACACATAAACAGCTTGAACAAACAAATAAACTTACTGTGTTTAGTTTTCATTCAAAGTCGCATAAAGATGTATCGTTTTCTACAAAAATATTTCACATCAAAATACAAGTATTACTTTTATCACGTATTTGAGAAATAGCTCTTACAAATAAAAATACATAATTCAAAAAGTGTTTCTTACACATTTTATAAACAATTAAAAAATTCTTGTTGCCTGATATATATACAAGAAAAAATAAATCGAAAACCGAACAATTGAAAAAAGAGTAAATCCTGTTGTTATGAAACAAATATCCATTATATTTAACGCAATTTTGCATATTGAATTTTATTCAGTGGCATTTAATATGATTGATGTAAATAGCATTTTAATTCACGAATTTTTATTCGATATTACGCGTTTCATGATTATAATTGACTGACTATTTACTTAATATTACTCTGAACATTTATTCGAATTTATGAATATAATATGGAAACATTTGTGATAAATATATATATATAAATCAAAATATTTTACTTTAGAGATATTTCCTTCCATTTTAAGGAAGATTCTTTCAGATTGTGTCATTTGCTCTGAATCTGTAAATGCGACATTCGAGAAAAACCGCAACATGTTTTGGTGATGAGATAGTTTCAGAAGTCAACTTCTTTCCCGTGCCATCAATTTACACAGGTCTCGTTGGATTGCATTGTCACGTTCTTAAACTGAAATTGCATTAAGTGAAAAGTCGGCAAATGGCATTTTACAAACGGACCACGTCAGATATTTGCAACTTGATTTTCTCAACAAACGTTGTGTTTCCTTGTCTGAAAATTGACTCAAATGATTTCCATTAAAAGTTTAAGATCAACTTTTAGAAGAGACAAAGCAGTTAAAATATATTTTAATGGAAAATATTTTTAAATGTTTATACAATAGTTATTCCACACATCATTTCCTTAATATTCAAAAAAAGAAAAGATATATATAATGAAATAAAATACATATTCAATAAATTTTGGTAGAAAAAATATTTAATATATTTTAAGAATTTTCCTTAAATATATTTATTGATATTTATTAAAGATTTCATAATCAAATTTATTGTCAAATAGCATTTCTCGTATTCAATTTTTGAAAAGTGTGCATTTTTTAAAAATTATTTATTGAAAAAAATATTATTCTAACGAACTCAAGTAGTAAATCCTCATAATAATCGAATGACAAAAGCATTAATCATTAAGAGAACTGATTATGGTTTTAATCTTTGAAGATTGCCTTCGAACTTTAATTATTGTAGGGTAGCTCATATGGTATAATATTGATATTTATAAAGTTACCAGATATTTATAAGTTTGTCTGAAATTTGCATGAAACCAAAGAATTTCTTTATGGTTACTAAGCAGCCACAAACAGTCGACATTAGTTGCAGAATTTTCGTGTCAAAAGATTCAGAAAATCAACATCTGTATTGCGTTACTTATAATAAAGCTGGGGTATGTGTTTATATTTGTACATGCTGTACTGGGCAGACTCTTTAACCTAAAGCTACCAAATTTGGCAGATGCATTTAGAGAATGTGCATCTAGAAACTATTTGTTTGAAATTTCAGGTCTAATTTTAATAAAAATCTTAAAATATTAGCCTTTTTTCTGTGGTAACATCAAAAAATACTATTTTACAAAACATATTTTTGCATATTAAAATAATGTATATTTTCAATGATATCTATCATTTTGCGCATTAATTTTCTGTTTTTATTTAATTTATTAAACCATTTTAAAAATAATTTTTAACAACATATTTCTCAAAAGTTCTAAAATTTAACCCGCACTTGTTATGTTTTCAAGAAAAACAGTTAACTTTCCTCAACTTGTTGCCATTACTCTAAAAAAGGCTCAAATTAAAGATTAGAACTCTAATGTCACTGCAACCTAAATCTAGAAAAAATTAATTTTAATACGTGCCTTTATGAAATAAAATGACTAGGTAAGTTTTAGGAAAATAAATGTAGGTATAAAGTTATGTGCAAAGTTAATTAATCTAGGCTTGACCTTTCCTAGATCCAAACCTTATCTGTATTATATCAATCGTTTAAAAATTCAATTAATTGGGGGAATACGGTGGTAGTCAAACATGATTAGTTTTAAAAAACCGGCTATTGACAAAAGAAAAACGAGATTTTGAATTTTAATTAATTAAAAATTCCTTGTTTATTAACAAATTCATATGAGTTTTTAAAATTAATGGATTTATCCAAAATACTCTGATTTACCAAATGAATGGTTTCAATGCGTTTGTATTGATTTTATTGTTGCTATTTAATTATTTCTTGTTTAATCGTTAATTAGATTCACACACACAAAAGACAAAGTTTTTTTTATGTTTTTAATTTCGTTATGTATATATAAATTTGTTTTTTTTTATTTCGCCATTTTTATTTTAGTACATTTTATAATAATATACTATTGATGAAACATTTTTTAATTATTATATTTTTACAATATATAATTTGTAATACATTTTTTACTATGCAATACTCGCCATTCTATATAAATCTTTAAACATTTAATAAATGCATGTAAGAGATATAAATAAGTAAGAGTAATAAATAGTATGTAAGAGTTCTAAATAAAGTACATAATAAAATCAGTTTGATAAGTTTATAGATTTAAAGGTAACCTTTTATCAAATGATATCATACAATAACATCGAATTTGAATTTAATATATCCTGAATTTATCGAGTATATTAAGCTGCCCAACTCCACTTTCCCATTTTCATGCGGATTCCATTATTTAGTATTGCTCTTTAACCTGGTTTAGAAGAAAGAGAATTTGAATACTCTATTTTTTATATTTATATTATTCCATTTTTAGAAAACAGTTTTAGCATTATTAACCAGATTTTAAAAAATAATCTAAACCAGAAAATTATTTTAATATTATTTATCAGTTTTGATTTCTTGAGTCATTTCTATTTAGACATTCAATATTAATTCTAGTTATTACAAATTAGTTACTCGCTACATTTATTTCTTGTCAAGATTCCACACATTTTTATTTCAATCTTTAAATGAAGAAAAAGTAAATATAGTAGTAAGCCTTATTTCCCTTTTTTTTCGTATTTCACAGATGCAAAATTTATAAGTGAAATCTTAAAATAATTGTGTTTAATTAAATTTAATGCTACTTCTCTTGTAGTTAATGTCATTTTTAAAAAACATGTTATTTTAATGTTATTTTTAAAAACCAGAATTAAAATGTGTGTATTTATTTTATCTTTTAATGTTTCAATTATATTAGGTTGCAGTATTTCCTTTATATTAGGTTGCAGTATTTCCTTCATATTATCTTGCATATTTCCTTCTCATTATCTTGCATATTTCCTTCATGTCATCTAGCAATATTTCCTTCATGTCATCTAGCAATATTTCCTTTATATTATCTAGAAATATTTCTTTTATATTATCTTGTAATATTCCCTTCATATTATCTTGCAATATTTTCTTTAAAAGATTTATCATTCACAATAAAAGTAGTTAAGAAGTTTTTTTCTTAGGATTTACCCACAAAAATGTAATCAAATCTCTCGACCTCCCCGTAAAAGAGAAATTCTACCTTTATAACAAAAATTCAAATTAGCCGTAAAACTTTATTTTCTAACTGAAAAGAATCAAAGATTTTTTTCCTCTATCTCTCACGTAACGATGAACGTGAGTTTGCAGGTGATAAAAGTGCACACTTGATGGAACTGTAAACTTCTAAGAAGTTCCCACAGAAAGCATCAAATTGACAAAAGACCGCACTTGATGAAACTGTGCGCTTCAAGAAGTTTTCTGAGCACTTCTGAGCGATCGATTTTAAACAGAGAACAGCGCTGAAACACCGCATTCTACATGAAGCTGCTTCGTATTGAAGAAATTATTCAGTATAATGAAAGTCAGCACTGATCTCTGTTTAAATCCAAGATATTCCAGAAATAGCTTTGTTGATAAGAGACAAGAAGTAAAAAAATTTTTAATGAAAGTGATAAGGCTTTTTTTGTTTCCATATAAATATACTATTCCGATATTAGAGTGAGTTGGAAGGAAAGATTGGATTACACAATTTAAAATACTAGATACTCTAAAAATGAATTAAAAATATAAAATGTGAAATTAATCCTTACTATTTTTACATTTATAAAGATACTAACTATTTCATAAAAATATTAAAATCAGTCCTAATTATTTCTTATGTTTTTTAATGGTTGAGTTATTATATACTAGCCGTCTTTGGCGACCAGTTGATAGGTCAATCTTAAAACTAATTACATCTTTAATAATTTATTATTTAACTCCTATTTTAATAGTTTTTTCATAAATAATATTTTAAAGTTACAAATTTTAATATCTATATAGTTCACTGATAATATTATAAAAGCCCTCAGGCTTAGCTTAATATGAACGCAAAGCGCATGCGTGAATTTTCAATGTCAGTTACGGTCATGCAAATGCTTGAATTATCTACAACAGTTAGGGCAAAACTATGCAGATCAGAATTTTTTCCTTTATTATGTTTTATTTTAATTCAAAACTACTTCAGAATGAATATGAAAGGTCGATTAATTAACAATGTTTAATTTTAAATGCATCAAACATTTAAAAAACCAAAGTCGTTTGATAAAATCTGTCGAAAACATTATAAACCAAACTTTGTTCGAATGGGGGGAAAACTGAAACCTTACTTACTTGGTAGTGGGAAAATGATAAAAAAATTAGTGTGAAAGTTAGTTTTTAAGTAATAATTACTACTATTATTAAAAAATAAAAGATTCCGAGGTGCACATTCCCGACCTCCTAGGTATACAAGTACCAAATTTGGTAGCTGTTGGTCAAATGGTTTGAACTATAAAAGGCCAACACACACACACATTTAGCTTTATTATAAGTATATACTCGTAGATAACTATAATACTTAACTCATAATGGCATTTTATTGCTTAAAAAAGAATTTAAGGACATAATTTAAGTATAAGAAGTACAGATCATGTACTAAATATAACTTATGTATGAATTATTGAGAGGAATTTGTCATAAACCAATTGTTCTTCGAGTATGCGGAGAAAGGTTTTGCTATAGCAATGTATGAACAACTTGAAAAATTTGTTGAAAATAAACTATTATGGTTTTAAACGTATTCAATATAATATGATAATAATTTCTAATAATAACTGTCTTAAATTATGCCATAATAGGAGTTATACCATAATGCCTTATGAGTCATAATGAATAATAAATTTTTAATTATATTTAAGTTTTCTTTGCTGTAAGACCAGCTTACTAATTTATTTAAAGCTTCAAAGTTTCAAGTTTTCTGCCTAATTTTCCATTTTGTATTCTGAATAATTTTTCATATTTAATTAACTTTGATATTAATAAGTTTTAATAAAATGAAACTCTTTAAAGTGTTAGAGCAAAATGCAATCGTAAAGATAAATTATATTATATTGTGTGTGTGTGTTTCAGTTTTTTATTTCCTTAAAATATCCAGACTTTGTTCATAATTCAAGTTATCTTAATTTGAATTAACAATTTACCTATACTACTCAGTCGCTTTATTTCGTATATTATATATATATATTTTAAAAATGGAAAAATTAAACTATATACATATGTGTGTGTGTATCTTTCTAATTTATAATGGAAATGGCTACTTATTATATAAACCTCTTTTAAAATTGTTTCAGTATATATATATATATAGTTTAATTTTTCCATTTTTAAAAAAAATATTTTTTTTATCCTATCAAGTTCAAGTACATTTTTTAAAACTTGTAGTGGATGGCAATTCATGTTAATACAGTTTTTTTCAAATATTAATTCATTAATTTTTTATTAATTAATCAAAAACTAACTGTGCCGGCTTTATGATTGTCCTTTATAGTAGTTGCAATTGTTAGGTTGAGATAGCCTGGTGGGTAGGGTGATGCGGCCGCATCCACTGGGTGGCGAGTTCGAACCTGGTCGCAAACGTCTCCATATCGGAAGTTATACCACTGGGCGTATTCAGCCAAAGGTGATCGTTATTCAACTGCTCAGGGGTCTATACCCTCTGAAGCCTCTTCAACCCTTCTTCCGTTGTAAAGCGAAACGCGAGAAAAAAAAATTGTAAGTATTTAATAAAAAATAACTAAAAAAAATGTGTCCTAACTTCCTAAATTTTCCTAATATCCAAAGTAGGTGATTAATTTTTTTTATATTACTTGCTGAAAATGAAATTCAGAAGACATTGTATTTAGTTTCTGTATTCTTATCCTTTCTAATGCAAAATGAAATGAGATTCAGGTTACACGTTTAATGGATTAAATAAAATATTTAAGGAAGGATTTATTTGTTTGAAAAGCGCATATTCAAGATGTTTGTGAATTCCAAGCGTTGGCATGTTTACATATTCCATTTCCAAAACTTAATCCGTCGATACCTGCAGTTTTTGCATAATATTCCTCTTTCTGCATCCACACTGACAGATTTCGAAAATAGCATTTCAGATGGATGCTAAACTTTAAAAGGAATTAGTTTTGGAACCTCTTTTTTTGAAATCATTATTTTAGAGATGAGAAAATATGTTTAAGACAAGTGACGACATGAATTATTGATGAAAGTATAGAGTTAAGGGGGAAATATTGAAAAAAAAAGTTGAATATATTTTAAAAGGAGAGTGAGAATGTTGCATTTGCAAATTCCATTCTGCTTCCCTGTAGCGGGAACTTAAAAATAATAAATTGGAAAAGGTGATGCAAAATGCAAGGATGTTTGGTTTGAAAAAGTTAAAATTAAAAGTGGTGTCTGGAATGCAAAAACAGACTGGAGCTCCAGCAATAGAACAATAAAGTGGGTGAAAAACACTTTCAACATTTTAAAATTCCTCTAAAATTTCTTTAGTTTTGCTATGCTATTAATAGAAGTATGCATCCCCCTCCCCTAGGATCATTAAAATAAAAAAAATAAAAAATGTAAGCCGAGTTTTTTAAAAAAAATGTTTTCATTTGTGTGCTACAAAACAAAATGCCGGGAATTATGAACACATCAAAAATTTCCAATTATTTAAAATCAGTATTTACTTATATTAATTATGAACCGATATAATGAAAATAAATATCATTAAAATTACAGCGTGAGGTTGTAGCTTAGTTTCACAACTTTATTGCTTATTCAAATCAGGTTACTTATTTACTTGAATATATTTTCGAAAGAATAAATTGTTACGAAAACTATTTTATTATATATTTACGATTTAGAGTGAAAAAAATCTAATTTTTTAAAGAATAAAACAAGAATCAGAATCAGAATTTAAATTGAATAAAATAATTTAAGAATATTTTTATAAAAATAACTTCATTTCGCATTTTTTCAAAATTTAACCACCCTAAATATAAAGATTTATTTCCAAATTTTAATTTTAAAAAATTGACCAGCTAATTAAAAAACAGATTAAGATAAGATAATTAGGTCTTCTGAAAGTGTTATGAATATTGTCCTGGATTCTGTTTACCAATTTTAATATAATTTTGAGTTTGCTTTAACACTATATATTTTATACCAAGACCTTAGTGTTCTTGATTTATTTATTTTTCTACTGGAACGCATGATTGATTATGAGAAAAGTTATATTCCATCCACAGTAAATTCGAAAACTAAAAGCATTCGTGAATATGTAATATCTTTATAGAAAATGTTCAATAATTGCAATCTAATCACATAGATAATTTTATGTTGTAAAAAATTCCTATAAAGAAACTTGATATAAAATAAATTGTTTAATAGCTGTGTTTTTCTGTTATTTTCTGTCTGTTTATTTTTTATTAATAAATATCTCACTTCAATAAATGACACTTGCATCAAAATTCGCAAATAACACATACAAATCAAACTTTTGTTCAATTAAATGTAATTAATTTTTCAATATGACATAATATTTCACAACTGTGCTCGTAAATGAGGATTCATACCATTTGTTTCACTTTTAAAATTCTTTAAAGAAGAAGCGGTAATTAAGATTCGATACAGTATTCTTCTGCTGCATTGATTATTTTTACTCATTTTTAGTTTTATTAATTTATTTCAGCTAAAAAAATTTAATAAAGTTTCTGCTTAAATTTGATGAATAATTAAATAAGTAGATAATTTTATTTATATAACTAAACATTTATGCGAAAGAGAAAGGTGTAGGGTATATCTTACTATCGTAAAAATACTACAAAACATTTGCATTCCACCTCTTAACAATCTGCAATCCATTTTCAGTTATGATATGCTTTAAAATAAAAATAAAGGAATAAAATGCATAAATTGAAATTCTAAAGAATTTGTACAAGAAAGATAAACTATCTTGCTTTTTTCTATTAAATTCATTATGAATTTAAATCTCCATCCAGTGTTTTTAAAATAATTTTATTCTACTACCGATCTTACTATCGAAAATCGAAATTAAATTCATAGAACGTACTTTAAAACAATTTATTATTTTTTTAGATCTCGACTGCAGTGTTTAAGGCTTCCAAACAAATGTAATTATATTTTAGAATGAATGAAGTACACATTTTGTCCCTATTTCTAAATAGGAAAATGAAAAGTATTTCTATATAAATATTAAAATAAAAATATGAAGTTATGTTTATGAATGAAATAGAAGATTTCATACATAATTTAGAGCTATATATTTTTATTTTATAAATACATTTAAAGCAGTTTCATGATTTTAGTAGTAACTGTAAATGACATTTTAATTAACGATTGCGAAATGATATATAATCGAACACAAAGATTTTCCTATGTTTGAAATTACCAAAAGAGTAAGTAGAAAATGAAAAAAGAATCATTTAAGTAATGGATGTTTTTAATGAAAAAATGTTTAATCATTTTAATCTTTTTGTTAAATCAAAATGAAATAACGATTTTACAAAATTATCACTAGCTGGCATATCTAGGATAAATCGGTTCGCTTAAAGGTTCTGGATAATTAAGTGAAAATTGTGTATTTATCTGTCGACTATTAACTAGCGAATTATGTTCTGGTTTTATTTCAAATATTTTATTTATTAGAATTATTGTCACAAGAAATCATTCAATCATTTTGTTGATTTATTAGACTTTCCAAAAAATTAATTTTCATTTAAATTTATCACGTAAAATGCAAGGATAAATATCTAAATCAAAAACTTACAATTAATTCTGCAATTAACTCCTGACGAAATTAAATATAAATTCAGTACAAATACAAATCATATGGCAATAGAAGGAAATAGAAATTATATAAGCATATAAAATGCAAGCATTTATAATGCTTATGGCATATCATATGAAGAAATTAAGTGAATTATAAAAAGAGAAAGATTGTAAAAAACATTAATAAAATATCTTATCGAAATGCATTCAGTGTTTTTAGTTATTTATCTTTATAATGCAAAAAAATCCTTTTGTATTATTATTTTCTTGATTAAATTTTAAAATAAAATTGATTTGAAGTAAAAAAGGGAATTTATTTCTTTAGAAGTGAAGATTAATGAAAAAGAAAAATAATTTTCATTTATGATTTAAAATCTTTTTCGATTATAAGTTAAAAGAAAATGTGGCTCTTTTATTTAACTTTTTTATTTTTTTTTTATTTTTTTAAAGAAAATTCTTTAGAATATCAGTAAGTAAAACCCTTCTTAATGAAAAAACTTCGCTGACTAATAAAGGGAAATGACTTAAAAGTTTTGGAGTTCCAGTTGCTGTTAATACCGCTAAAAGAGACGAAAGATTCCAGCATTTGTCACAACTTCTCTTCTGCAAACGATTTACTACGTCGAGACGGGTGAAATTCCTCGAAAAGTGGATCGAAGCCGACACGAATTAACGGTACGAATCGCCGTGGGAAACGACTGCAACTTTGAACAGGTGATCTTGGTGCAAAGCCATTATCGTAGTGCTTCCCTTTTAACCGAAACACATGCGGGTAAAAGGAAGAAAGAGAAAAAAAAATATTAAAATATTTGAAAAAATCAGATTTCGGATAAACTACTTGGGCAGCATTAATGGGCAGAAAAGGGAAATAACAGTGGAAGCAATCCATTTTATGCGTTAAGATAAAAAAAGAATTAAAAACTAATGTTAATTACGGTTTTCGTGTTTGAAACCACTACAGTATAAAAAACTTGGGATAATGTCGAAAGCCTGTACTTAAAGGTTAATTGCAGAAGTAATATTAAGCGTTTAGTTAGACTTAAAACTTCTCTAATTTATTTGATTTATTTTATTTTGTCTTTTAAACCTATATAGCACAGGCTTATATTTTGAAACTTTTTAATAACTTTTGTATTGTTTACAGATATCTGGAGCTGGCATACTTTATTTTTTTATAGTTTCTTTCCTTACTTTCCTATTTTCTTTGATTTTAGCAGGAATTATCTTGAACATGAGAATTACATAACGTGAAATAAATTCCGACAATGTTAATAAATTGGCTGTTGTCCAACTGGTTAACTTTAAATATTGGAAAATTTAATCTGTATTTTTTTCAAAATATAAAAATTGAATTTTGGTGTTAAAGAATTAAGGCACATCTCCGAGATTTTAGACAAGTATAATAACCTTTATGAAAATATTATAATAATCGTTATGAACAAATATGAACATACTATAAGATAAATAATGATTAAATACGAGTTAATATGAGATACCATAAGAAAAATGAAAGGAAAATATCTAAACTATTTTTTGCTCCTGCATCGCTTATCTTACACATTATAATGAATTTTATTATAGGTAATTTTGCATTACTTTTTTTAATATAAAGGGGGTGATTCAAAGGAATAGTGATAATATTTTTTTTTCTTTTCCTTTGGCAATCTGAAAACATCTTTATTCCATAAGTTTCTGATTTTAGGAAACATGATTATGGAAATAAAGAAATTCTATATTCAAAATTTTTAGACAGTTTTTAATTAAATATATTTATTGAATATAAAACTTTTTAAATGTATGTGATAAATACAAAACTAATTAAATATATTTAATGAAAATAAATCTCTCTTGCTAAATCTTTGATTGTATGGTTACAGAAAACGTGGAAAGTGTTAAAGAACTTAGTTGACTCACATTTTCAAGCACATTCGAATAATGATATACAGAAAATTATTTCTTATTCAATTATCATTTCAGCATTTGATGTTGATTATGAAAGAATTCAAATTTACAATTTGTAATTAAATAAAAAATAAATTTTAAGATACATTACTAATTTAAAGATAAAACAAAAAAGATTAAATCATAGTTTTTTTTAATTTATGGCGTTGTTAATAGATTTACTTTTTAAATAATTTTTCTCCTTTTGGCATTTACTTTTGCATACTTTTGAAAACAATTTCAAATTAAATTAATTGAATCGCTTCAATAAATACATTCTATTTGAATTTCAAGATTATATATAATTAATAAAGATTGGCAAAACATTCCTCACTAAATTTTTATCAAATGTATTTGACACCTTTCTAATGGTATTATTGAGCTGAAATTGGATCTGTCATCACAATAAATATTTCAGTCAATGTTGCAGCTAAAGTTTAATTAATTAAACATCTTAAAACTAAACTTTAAATGACATCAAATTAATCGATATTAATAACCAGACTTTTTTTTATGAAAAAAAATTATCAATTCGGGTAATATTGGTTACGTGGGAAATATTTAAAACCTCATTTTGTAATACTATAGCAATTACAAATTTTATATACAAATATAAATTTCATATCATCAAAATGTTTTGCCTCGGCTTGATTATTAAATTTATTTCTCAATTAATAATTTCTATCTAGAATTGCAAGATAAGATAAAGCCAAATTATTAGAAAAGTTGTTCTAGATGACAGAGAAAAGTCGTTAAATTATAAAATAAAATTTATATCAGAGATACTTGATAGAAATGAAGGAAATTAACCCTAAAGTTGTCCTGTAAACCTAAACCATATACTTTCAATTTCAAGATGGACATTTAAAAATCAAAAATTATTATTATGCAGTGAATGAGAAACTTAATTTTCTTAAATAGTAAAAGCTTCATTCTCCTAAACAGTAAATATTTCCTAACTGAATAATGGATTAACTGTATACTTTTTTTATTCGATACCAATTATTTCGAGCCTGGAAATATTGGGTCGTTCGGAAAGTAATTTCGTTTTTTCCCGTCAGA
Source organism: Argiope argentata (assembly GCA_026289955.1). Taxonomy (NCBI): domain Eukaryota; kingdom Metazoa; phylum Arthropoda; class Arachnida; order Araneae; family Araneidae; genus Argiope; species Argiope argentata. The sequence goes on along the minus strand of JAOUZG010050597.1, from coordinate 360,100 downwards.
GGACTTAATTACGTTTTTTCGAAACCAACTTCACACTTAAGCCGCATAACCATTATATGTCTTGAGAGCTGATATTGCAAGGCTTGTGTGTGAAAAAGTTCTATTAATTCTACACAGTAGTTTTTGGTTGGTGCCCTTTTAAATATGGAGAGCAATAAGCAGCATTTTCGTCATATTTTACTTTTTTACTTCAGAAAAGGTAAAAATGCTGTCCAAGCGAGAAAAAAATTGACGGATGTGTATGGAGAAGGCGTGTTAACAGTACGCCAGTGCCAGAACTGGTTTGCAAAATTTCGATCCGGCAATTTTGATGTCGAAGATGCACCACGGTCTGGAAGGCCGGTCGAAGCTGACAAAGATGCGATAAAGGCATTAGTTGATGCAAATCGGCGAATAACCACACGAGAGATCGATGAGAGATTAAATTTGTCGAATTCGACTGTTTATGGCCATTTGAAAGGCATTTTGGAAAGGAAATTTGTGTTGTCGCGTTGACGCGTGTGATTCGCTCCTCAAACGTCAAGAAAATGATCCATTTTTGAAGCGGATTATTACTGGGGACGAAAAATGGGTTGTATACAACAATGTTAAACGCAAGAGGTCATGGAGCAGAAAAGATGAACCGGCTCAAAGCGTGTCAAAAGCCAACATTCACCAAAAAAAGGTGATGCTCTCCGTTTGGTGGGATGTCAAAGGAATCGTTTTTTTGAGCTTTTGCCGGACAATACAACGATTAATTCAGAAGTCTATTGTGATCAACTGGACAAATTGAATGATTCACTTAAAGAGAAGATTCACTTAAAGAGAATTAATCAACAGGAAGGGTGTAGTGTTCCACCAGGATAATGCGAGACCTCACACAAGTTTGGTCACTCGCCAAAAACTTTTACAACTTGAATGGGACGTACTGCAACATCTACCATATTCTCCAGATCTGGCGCCTTCCGACTACTATTTGTTCCGGTCCCTGCAAAATTTTTTGGATGGCAAAATCTTTACCTCAAATGAAGATGTCAAAAACCACCTTAACCAGTTTTTTGCCAGCAAGGACCAAAACTTTTAGGAGAGGGGAATTATGTTACTGCCAGAAAGATGGCAAAAGGTGTTGGACCAGAATGGCCAATATATAATTTAATAAAATATTTATTCATTATACGAAAACTGTCTTTCATGTTCCCCCAAAAAAACGAAATGACTTTCCGAACAACCCAATACCTTAAATATAGAAACGAGAATATCCTAGTAGGCAGGTTAGTTCACGCCTTTCGAGGATGTAATTTTCCGAATCTTCTCACGACTGTCTGGTTCTTTTACTGATTTGCTGGTTGATGAAATAAACACAGTCTTCTTCTAATATAACGACTTTTACTTGACACGAATACACTACGCCATACAGCAGCACACTATAACAAACAAAAGCCCGCAAATAGTATTCGACAGACGGAATTCAGCAAAAGGAAGGAATAGACATAGTTTCAGTTAAAAACCTCTCTAAACGTCTGCAATTCTCCCCTGTTTCATCACTTTAGCTGTATCCAATTCTCGATTCACTACTATACGGAAGGATACTCCCCACTGAATTCAATTCTGCGTCCACAGTAAACACTAGGACTCGTCACACAGCTCAGTTCAGCAATCATTTCTGCTCCACTAAACGCTGTTCTTCGCTGGATTATTCTACCTTTGCTTTGTTATCCTCTCGACGATTCCAAACATGACTGACTGACTGACTTCAGCTTGAGACTGCCAAATTTTTGTAGTTTTCAGGAAGTAAATGGATGTCTTGCACGATTCCTATTGGCTGGATCGATAAAATTCACGAAGTTTTCAGCACTATTTTTTGTCACTAAATGATCGTCAAGCTCTGAGATCACTAACGAGGCTCTCGATCATTACCCAAAAGAGCTGATCGTAAAACAGACTTTCTCTGATTGGACCATCTATGCTAGAAAACAGCATTACAAGTTTGTAGCTGTATAGCAAGGCTATGGTTAAGAGTTACTTTTCCTTCCATGATGAGATTTATTAAAGGAATTAATGGGCAGATGATAGCCAATTGAAATCAACCTTAATTCCCTCACTCGCTACTGTAGTAAACATAGATTATTAGAGTAATCCGTAAATTTCCTAGTAGCAGCTGTATGGTCCTAAATTCTTGATCATGGTTTTGAGGCGTCTTCATAAGCCAAATAATATCTACAATACTCAACTATTTTTTAGTATTATGATTATGTTGCACGGTTACATACCCTTGCTTCGCAGGTTTGACTTCAACCTTCATTTTCAACAAATTCTTCTTAACTCGGGATTCCTGAGCACAAATACTTGAATTATTTCAGACATCCAGGATAACATATGTAGAATTTTACAATATCCAGGATAACTATGCCGGGATTCAACAAGCAGACAAAATGACGAATGCAATCAATTTCAATTTATAAGTATATATAACACAAGCACATCTCATGTTCAGAAACTATTTATCAAATGAATTATTTAGAATGTTAATATTAATTCCTTGTAAGAGAAATTTTTCTGAAATTGTTATTTCCTGCAATTATTTTTCAGATAGTCTATAGAACGTACTAGAATATTTGGGTTTTGCAAAACGAATGTTAGCAATATCTCATTTAACAGATCTGATAAGATTTCTCCTGTTAGTTGATTTAGATTAACTGATGAAGGTGGTTGTAAACATTCTAATGTACATTGGTTGAGCGCTTAAAAAGGATATATAATATTTGCTAGAAATGAGTTTCTCTTAATTCATAGGCTCATGAACACTCAAATCAAAACTATATTTTAAAACATAAAATAAAACAAATAGTCAACCACTACGCAACACCAAAAGTACATTGGAAGAAAATTTTAGCATAAACCTTGAATTTGGTCTCTAAAGGAAGAATATAAGGAATCATAAAAATAAAAGGAAATAATAAATTTTCAGACCTAAGTTCATTGATTTTTATTATTTATTCTTTCTCAGTTTTAGACTTAAAATGATAAACTGAACGCTTAATGCTAAAGCAGAATTTAGTATATCGCATTCGATAATGAGGCAACTAAATGGGGGAAGCTGTCTAGCGGTACAAACCACAGCGGCTAATTATATATAAATCAATCTTTCTATTTCTAAAATATAATACAAATCTCCTATATAGAAATAAACACTATATAGCCTCCCTGATAAGGTAAGAACAGGTCTCTCTTTATCAAAAGTAAAATTATTCTACAAATATTAACAGCTCTTTTATATCTTTTACATATTTTTTCTTTATCTTTTGTTTTACTGGAAAACATAAATTTTGATTTCACCCAATGTCTCATAATATACAAGATTTTCTACTCTATTAAAAAGTTTACTCTAGAATAATTTTGTACCAAGATAGCACAATGAAAAACTGAAACGGGAGGAACACAAATAAAGTGAATTAAAACAGTTTTCTTTTATTTAATCTTGATAGATATTATGACTTATTGATATAGGCAAGTAAAACCGGAAAACTCTGTTTTGTAGTTTTTTTCTTCCTCAAATGGCTCTTCCTATCCCTGATTCCGTTTTTACCTCCTCTCTCCATCTCTTCCTCCCAGGCATATCTTCCTTTTTCCAAATGATTTTTCCAAGAAGGAATAAAAACCATTTATCGTAGAAGTAAAAGTTTACAATTTCTTTAGAATAAATTTTTATCAGCATAATTTCTGCTTTAAAGGTGAAACTTAATAAGGACAATTAAATATCATTATCCTTCAATTTAATAACATTTTGAATTATCATTTTTAATCATAAAAAGTATTTTTGCAATTTTTTTCTACATTAAAAAAAACTAAATTTCATGAGGACATAATCTTATAGAATATCCCCATCATCAAAACTTAGCTTGTGATAAGGTTTTAAGGATATCGTTTGATTCTTTCCTTAAAAAATCAAATAATTCCTTCTTTTTTTTAAAAAAAATATTTATTGCATTATTCCTTGAATATCTTTTAAATTTAATCAGTTCAAAGAAATAAGAATATAGATGGAAGGAAATACAAATCTATATCAAAACTGAAAATTTGAGATATGAAATTTTACAGTTAATGTCAAATTATCTATGATTAAAATATCTAAATAATGTAAAATTTACGCTGCATCCATATAAAAAAATTCATGAACAAAACTTATACATGGGTGGAATTCGAATAATTATTTAAGATTATAAACAGCATGTATGTAGCATTTTCATATAAAACTGACCATGTTTATCTACAATTTGGTTTCACTTTAATAATTTTTATGAAACATTTCAGTTCTTTTTAATAGAATGTTTTTAATCTTGAGGTTTTGAGATAGGCATATAAATACCTCTATTTGGATAATTTCCCACCATTCCATTTAATGTGACTAGCATTTTTCTAATTCTCTCTATATATATTTATAAAAAAAATTTCAGGAAAAAAGTAGTATGAAAATAGAAACACTTTTAAAACTCCTCAGCATTGCTTGCTTTTGGGAAATTTTAAGCGTTAAGTCAAAATGTTTATTTAAGTATGTATGTATGCATTAAGAGATAAATTGTGTATTAGTATTAAGTATGTATGTATACATTAAGGGATTAATTGTGTATTAGTATTAAGTATGTATATATTAAAGGACTAGTTATATACAATTATTAAGTAAAAATGTATGCATTAAAGGACTAAGTCTGCATTATTATTAAGTAAGAATATATTCATTAAAGGACTAGTTATGTATTAATATTAAGTATCTATCAAACGACTAGTTATTTATTAGTATTAGGTATTTATGCATGTTTTTATTAAGGACTAGTTATGTATTTATATGTACGTTTGTATGTATTAAAGGGCTAGTTATGTATTAGTATTATTTTTGTATTAAGGGATTGATTGTATATTAGTATTAAGTATGTATGCGTTAAAGGACTAATTGTGTATTAATATTAAATACTAAGGAGCTAATAAGTTGAATATTCCTATTTTTATTAAAAACATGGGAAAAACGAAATGGAATATTAGTTGTAACAATAAAAATTATTTGAATTTCATTTATGTAATTAAATATACCGTTAGAAGTTGTGATTGAAAGCTTTATTTAAATTACAATATTTATACAATTTTAAAAGAAATGTGTCAAAAATTTGATCTTCCGGTAACTTAATATTTTTTTAAAACTTTATCATGTTATCAAATTATTCTTGTATTGAAATATCTTTGTAGATTATCGTGTAAAATCACCAAACTTTTATTCTATATTTAATTAATTTTTTTTTCTAGAATCGCCCAGAAATATTCATTTCCTCTTTTCAAAATATATATGTTTCAGGTTTGGCAACTTTAAGTCAAACTTTATAGCAAGTATAGAGCCAATGTTCTCATTTTTATTTTTATTATTAGTACATATATCAAATTGCGGAAATGATTAAATATGTAAGTACAATTTTGAAGGAATTTTAAATTTAATTAATTCATTTGATTTTACTTTTTTTCAAAAAACATTAATTCATACCTCAAAAAACAGAGCTATCAATAAGTATATAATTAATTCAAAATAGCTTAAATTATACTCTGTTTATAATTCTAATCAAAATATTTTCTCATTTAAGGATGATAAAAGGAAATAATTATATTGTTAAGTTTTTAGCGTAGCGGGTTCGGATTGAATGGACTTTATTTGAGTACAGCACAAACTAATTTATTTAAGGCTATTTACAGGTATTTATAGGATAACTTGATAAAGAAAAACTTCAGAAAACATAATCCAGCAGTAATCAGTCACTTACAGCGTAAATACAAGCCTTACGCACAATAAACACAGTCTGCAAAACAGCTATCGTATAGCACAGCAAACAGTAACTCACAGCGAGCTCAATAACACAACGTTATCATCAAACGCAAAAAACAGCTCACTAATCCGCTAGTCTAGCGAGAGGCTTTTCTTCCTTGAGAGAGGAACTAACTAACTGACTGACTGGAACAGGAACAGGATGGGTTGCAGGGGTACCCAGCCCCGGTAGGGGCTTAACCCCGGTGATGGCAAGTTTTCAAGAGCATGGCATTCTATGAATTGCCGTGGACAAGAGGATTTAACTTACTGTCTCCGGCTACTCGTCCCTTATATAGCCGAGGAAGCACGTGCCCCGAAACTTGCGAAACTTCTCAAAACAACGCGCGCAATCCAGTGGCTACTAGACTATTCTTTTCGCCAAACCAATCAAGCGGGCGTGAGGCTCCTCGCCAAACGTCGCCATCTTTTACGCTTTTTCGTGCCACTCTCCCACTTGTAACAGTATGTAAACTATACTTAAATAGTTATACATTTTTAACACGAATTTTAGAATATGCTTTTTTGAATGAATAAATCATAGTGATAATTTCATTCGAAAACGATATTACAAGTTGTAACATATCTTATTCGCTAGATCTTGTTATAAAAGGAGACAATTATTGACTGTAATATTTTATATTCACTTCAAAATTAAACAAGATTGTTACATTACACCACTTTTGGAAGTAAAAATTATTCTTTTTAAGGCCGAATATTTTAGGGCCTTTTCCAATTTTAGGTCTCAATTTATGATATCAAATATTTTTATTCGAACCGAATAACTGTACATTTTTGCTATTTTCGGTAGTGACACTAAAATATAAATAAAGTAGCATATTTCAAACTAATTGCAAAAAGAAATTAATGTTTATTTTGATTTTGGCTCTATGTCAAATAGTAAAATATACATGTAACCATTTTTATTTATTTATGAATAACTATGTTTATGGCATTGATAGTTGAAGTGATATTAAAACATATATATTTGGCTGATTTAATGTAATCTTTGCTTTTTAAATTAAAATAAAATATTTTCACAATAGAATATTTACTAAAATTTAAATTTTTTAAAAGTATTTTTAAGCAAAATATATCCAGAAACAGAAATTCGGTGACCTTCTTATGATTTTCATAAAAATTCCATGATAAACCAAAATAATTTTTGTATAAAGAAAAATGAATTTCTATTTTAAAGAATTAAAAAGTAATTCCAAAAAAAAAAACTTTAGATGTGTTTTCAAATTCTACCAAACATTAAAAGTTTGATAGATTCTTAAAATACAGGAAAAGGACAGTTATTTAAACAAAGATTCTTGAATTTTGGAGAATTACCACCCGCATTACAGAAATTAGAGGCTTTACTTTCTCATAGTTAAATTATAAATGTTTTTGTAATTTATGAAAGAAAGCACAAAATATTGAAAAAATATCATTACATCACTACCACAGAATTACCAGTCTTACCCAATTGAAAACTATTTCATTTCTTTTATTTAACATCCCCCAAAAAAAGTAAACCTACAAGGTTAAAAAAAATTTTAAAAAAATTATCGCTATAAAATTAAATAGATATTTAAACGTTCAATTAATCAATTGAAAAAATTTTGTTCTCATTTTGATAAGTATGTTACAATACTTATCTTCACAGTTTTTTCAGGATAAAGGAATACGATTTTGATAAAAGGTTAATGTTGAAGTCCCTAATACATTTAGTCGATATTTGATTATTATATTTAAATTTTTTAATATAATAATAAAATAGATTATATTTAATAAATTATATTTAAATATAGATTATATTTATCAATATAGATTATATTTAAATATTTTAACAATATTCAAATTAAGGTTCAAATTCGTGTTAAGTAAAGATTTAAAAGTTATTCAAATTGAAATAAAAACTCTTGAAATTATTACCCTTCAAATTATTTTTTTCGTAATTTCTGCCATTTTTTTGCAAGAATTTCAAAGGTAAATAATTTTTTTATATGTCAGAGACCATAAAAACTTAGTCTTTTAAATCTGTATTTCCTTAGCTATAATTAATCTATAGTATCATTCCGACACTGAAGTTTATTTTATAAACAAGAAAAAAAATTATAATTCAGATTTTCATAATTTTATTATTGTTTTTAAGCTTATAAATAAATTGTACGATTATATTTTCCAGAATCGAAAGCCAATATTCAATTATGTAAAACTAACTAATATAAACACCATGATATTTAAAATATATGTATTACGTTACTAGTCGCCTGAAAAATTGAATGAATTGAATGTGTTTTATACTGTTCATTAATAAAAAGCCATTTCATAAAATAAATTTAAATAAAATATTAACTCACAAATGCTGCTATATGATTTCTCAAAAGTATTTAGGTTTGATCAAAGTGAATTCATATTCTGCATCCACCAGCAAATAATCGTGGGAATATTTTATTCGTATGAAATTACAAATATCTTTCCATAAATACTGATTAGAAAAATCGTTTTAAACTCTGAAAAAAAATTAGAGTTAAAAATATCTTTCTTCTAAAGAAGTGAAGTTTTCTCCGAAAGTAGTCCTCCAGAGAAATGGAATTTAAAAGAAAAAGAGAAAGAAAATCCATTGTTTTATATAACAATCTGTAAGAATAAACATTTTATTTTTATTTTGTATCGACGTATCGTATTTCTCGTCGAATTCGTAAAAAAATATCTTAAATGAATAGAAAAACGGAATAACTCTTCCTTGCCCGAAACGATCTTGGCGAGTGACTTTAAATCTTATAAACAAGTAGTTTAGAGAAAACTTTGAAAGAAAACATTCGACACTGTGGGATTTGGTTTAAGATGACTTTTAAAGGCATTTTATTTAGAAAGGTCAACTTAGGAGTCCTTGAAAGAAGAGCATTTATAAAATAGCAAAGAACCACAAGTTTTGTTTACTAAGTCAAATATAAAGATATACTTCATCTGTATTAATATCAAAGTTTCTACAATCTGATTAAATATTTTTCTTACATATCAAATAAATATTTCTTTCCAAAAATATATGCAAAAAATGAAAAATTTCCAAAAATTTTAAAAAGAAAATTAATTTTTTTATGAAACGCAAAAGCAAACTGTAAAAGTAAGCAAATATGATTCCTATCGAATGCCACACATTTGTTTGACTAAGTTGATATGAATCTTCAATTGATCAAAAAAAAATCTTGAAGAAAGACATTTTTTAAGACTTTTTCACTGAAACGTCAAAGATTGGGAAAAACATCAAGCAAATATGATATTGATAATTTCATCGGTTTGAGTATCCAAAAATTTATATGTCTCCAATTATATTAGTTTACTTGCCTTACATCACTAATGAAAATATTTATATATAAAAGGGTTTTTTTGGAAGTTAAAGGGAAATTTTACATTTTTTTTTCTTTTCAGAAGTTACTACAGGGTGCAGAGAAAAAAGCGGAATATCAATTTTTTTATATATAACTTCATTAAAAATAAATTTTAAAATTGTAACAAATAATAATGAGTAGGTGCTTTTACTAATGATTCAATTTGTTTCATTTCAAAGTGGAAGTTTTTTTAGAGATGTAGATGAACAAACATTTATTGAGATTTTCAGCAATAGACTTCAAGTCTTGTGCCTTTAATTTACCCCCATTTCCGTTGAAGTGATTGCTTCAACGAGTCCAAACTTTTATGTGGTTTAGTAAAAACCTTAACTTTCAAAATGGACATGGGATTGAGATTCGGTGAATATTGTATCCAATCTCCAGATGATAGTTTGTCCATCATCTTTGCAACACTCTTGACTCTTTTTGGGCTCGTGAGCTGGTGTAGAGGCTCAGAGAAGTTCGTTTCGGCCCATGGAAATACAACAACGCTTTGAATGTCTGGTTAATGCTTTTTTTATCATGTCCAAAAATGATGTTTTCTTTAGGGTTTTTTTTGAATAATTGAAGGCAATGATTAATTGAAGCTCGAAAACGCATAGGCAATGCATAAAGCATAAATACCAATAATTATCAACATCTTTTAATCGCATACAATTTTTACCTATATTTGTCAGTATGGAATTATTATTATGTATGCGTCTTTGACAGCCGATGCTTTATTCTCCCAAACACTGTCGGCCAGCTAGAAAAATTAAAAACTTTTTTAAATTATCATTAGAGAGAGAGAGAAAATAATAATGTTCTCACATAATAACTCAAAAATTCATTTTATTTGAATTTTTACTTATTTTAACAGTTTTAGCCTATAAGCAACGGGTACCTTCACACACGGTTTATTTAAGTTCTCTTTATTTCTGAAGCAAAAATTTAAAAAAAAAATGTCATCCCTTGTTTTTTTGACTTTTCGCTGATTTGAGGCAGAAAGTTTGGAGCTAATTAACATATGACTGACTTTATCAAGAAGTATTTATTTAATTTTTTACTATCTCGAGGAACAACTTTTGGAATAACTGACACACACTTTAAGAAAAAAAATACACAAATAATTAAGTTTTTCGCCTCAAAGATTGCTTTCTTTCAAACAAAACAAACATTCGTAAAAAATAAGTATTCAATTAACTGTCTGGTCGGAGGGTACAATGGAATGATTTCTGAATTGCAAAAACTCTTAAATAAGACTTTTTAAGAATCATAGTTTTCTTCCAGAACAATAAATAAGATGAATTCCTTTGTATTTGTTCATGGCCTGAATAAAGATAAGATAAAAAAAATTTATATCTCTCGGATAGGTTTTACATGTACAAAGATCTCCGTAGTTTTCAATTTGAGAAAAATCCATTCTCTTCGTTTATAAGATCTGAAATGTATTATTAATTAAGTTTCTGAAGGGAATATATGCATATATCTGAATGTATGTGTTATCTGTATGTATCCGAGGAAAAAGCAAGAATAAATGGGTATAATTTAATATGTGCATCCAAAAATTACTATTGAAAACTTTTCTTGCCTTTCTTAATGCAATATAGCGTTGTTGCTTTTTAGATAATAAATTTAATAAAATGACCTAGCATTATCAACTGTGATTGCTACTTATTAAAATAAAATTAAGGTAGCATTTTATTCGAGAAATTTATAACTTTATATTATTAACATTTCATTAAAAATTAGTTATGTTAAATAACTTTAAAAAATAATTTTTGAAACAAATTTTAATAAATAAAAAATTAGATTTATATTGAACCTTTTATCAACTACAGTTAACATCGAAAAACTATGAATAAATATCTGCTGAAGTTAAACATGTATAACAAAATATCCGATTACTAATAGTACAAATATAGCAAACTCAAAAATGTTTCAAATGTAATAGTGCATATTTGATGCATGAATCATATTATATGCATACATCTTTATAGATCAAGTTAATGACTTTTCTTAGTTTTAAGTTAGTAAGATTTATAGTTTATTTTATGTGAACGGTAGAAACAGTGATCACATCCAGTTTTAGTCCCAAACTTTTACTAACGTAGATATGAGACACAGCACACGCTTAAAGCAGAAATACGAAATTTAACAGAAGTACCCATTATCTTTCGATTTTGTCAGTCTTCGTCTTAGACTTATTTCTACTCTCTCGCTTCATCAGTCCTCGATTTCGACTGACCTCATATCCCTTGCTTTGTCAGTTCCAGAATTACCTGTTATCCTCCTAGGATTCGTCTCTTAACATTCCTCCTTTATTCTGCAATCCATCTCTTATCGACTTTTCTCCTCGTTCAACCCTTTTCCCTCCACCTTCTGGAGTACCTCTACAAGAAGGATTGATAAGTGTGGTGAGAAGGGTTGCCAAAATTGGTAGGCCTTACGAAGTGCTTCATGCAAAGAAGTTTTAATTGATTATTAAAAAAATACTATTAAATGTTTGAAAATCAAAAATATAAATAAATAGAATGTTTGTGTCTCCATTTCCTTAGAAATACTTCTCTTAAAGAAACTATTTAAGATACATAGTATTATACAAATTATTTCATATATATATTTATAGGAAATAATATCATAGGACAAACTTTTTTTCCTTGCGAATTTATAAATCTCTCGAGGGATAAGTTTTCTTTTTCTTTAAATAATACAATTTAAATGATAAAAATTCTTTTTTCAAAATCCTTATTTTAATCAAATGGGTCAATAAAAATGCTTATTCTGTATTTTGAACAGTTAAACGACACAGACATGGAAAAAAACCGAAATCAAAGAATCAACTCAAGAGAAAAATCGATAGCCGGTTGTCCAGTCAGACAGCTTTCCAAACTAAAGTTATCCCGACTGAAACTTCATTTGAAAGTCATGATAGTGGACTGAAGTCCGAGCACGTTCCGATAGCAGGACTGAATTGTATATTTCAAACGTTAAATTGCATCGCAAGAAACAGAGTTTGTAGAGGCTTCTTTTTTGGTCAAATTCTGAGTTTCCAGAAATATTTTCATTGAATTCATAGATTCCATGAAGTGAAATAAATAAGTCAAAGTTTTTTGATCTGATGTCACGATTTTTAAAACGCTGAAGCTGCAAGTTGTACAACTTACTTAAATACATTAGTAAATGGTACAGTTTTTTTTTTCAACCAGAACTTTAGAATGTAGTTTAGTACTATTTTATTATTTTAATAAATACTTTAACTAATAATGTTTAAAAAAAGAATTACTAGTCAAATACTTTTACTATTTTTATGCTCGAATAAAATTTTTTGAATCTCCAAAGTTACCTCACAATGTTAGATACAAGAACAATTTTTAACTGTCTTAGGAAATATTATTCAGAAATGTAAGAAAATAAGCGAATGAAAACTGATGTGTTTTTGCATTAATATCTTCTATAAAATTTTCAAAAGTTGCGCATAAAATCCATCATTTTTTATAATGTTTTCAGGTGTCAGTCTAATTATCATTATCTATGTCAATATGATAATTTAATAATGTCACAAGCTAGATAAACGAAATTTGCCAAAAAATATTATGAATTGAGATCTGAATAAAATTTAGAACAACTCCGTGAAGTGGTTGATTTTATTTTCATCTGTATAATTGTTCATATGTGAAGAAGACATCTAATCTATACCGATGTAGATAAATGAATTTAATAAATGGTTTTTGTAGCAAAATTTTTAAAATTTAGTTTTATAATAAAAAGGATCCAATTGTAGGTAGTCAGTTTGCTTGTTCATGTATATTTAAACATAGTTATAACTCTAGCTTTAACATAATTATTTATAAATTATTAATGCTATATAAATGAAAATTGGCAAATGGACATTACATCAAAGTTGTAGATTTACGTCAAAATCTGTACCCATCCACGGGGAAAGTGCAAAATATATATTCGACCATTTTCGTTGTTTGAGAGAAGCTATGCAAGATCTCAAGCAACAATATTGATTAATACGCCTTTAAACATGAAAGTGCCTAACTGTTACAAGAATCTGATCGATTCTTTGCGATTCATTATGATTAGAGACATTATAAATAATCTTTCCTGGCAAATTTATAAAAACCTTTCATGACAAAAAAAATGTATTTTTAATTTTTTATAAGCTCATTTTATGATCTTACCTTTATGAGTTTTTTTAAATCTAGGAAAATTGTTTCTAAAAATCAATTGAATGAATCAATTTCAAATGAATCACGCTAATTCAAGAAGCAAAGCATATATTCATTTTCTCGCTAATGACTTAATTAAGACTTTTTCCAGTTCAAAAGAATACTCATTTTTATGCAAACTTTCTTAATGTTAATCAATTAGCTCAAGCAATTAAGGGAAAATTAAGGTTTATATGTAACAACTTTTTTTAAATAATACTCTTTGATATTTTTTTAAATTCAAGATCACTGGAATATTTGTTCACTTAATTGAAATAAAATAATTAATAGTCAAAATATATATCTTACACAAGTTCTGAAAAAACCGTGAAAAAAAAATTCATATATTAATTACTAGAGGGCTTTCTCCTACTTAATATATTTTTTAATTGCCACTTGATGTGCAATACGATCAAATTCTTCATCTTGTTTTTCTTAATATTTCAAAAATATTTACTTAATAAAGCTTCTCAAGGTGTGTGTGTTTTTTTGGCTTTTTTATGCTGTGTGTTTCTTTAATTCTTCAGTGAATTTAATTGCGTTAAGATTTTTATGGCTTTTTATATTTAAGTACGAATAGTATACATTTCTTTCATCATAAAAATAATATTTATTAAAATTTGCAATATTTTTTTATTACAAGCAAATATAAAAATTGGATAGTTTAAAAAAATAACTACTAAATTAAAAAAAATTAAACCATAATATTTTTTGTATGTTCAGAGTAATTCTAGAACTAAGATAGAGATTTTGTAGGGTTCTAGTATAACATCTACTGTATTTCCTTAATATAGCTAGCACTATGTAAATGAATGCAGAGACGGAAATGTCTCATTGAGGAATGAACAGAAATAGCGAAATATGAAGAAAAAAAATGGTTCTTAAAAATATAGTTTTCAAAAACCTCTTTGCTAAAATTATATCCTTTTCATCCTTATTAATATACCTTTATTGTCTTATCTATTCGATTATTTTAACATTTTTCTTTTATTCTATGATAATCATGTAACTTTTTAAAGGCGTTTATAATATTTTAGCTTATAATTTTTCTTACCCACTCGTTTCTGCATTTGGTAAGAGACAGTGAAAGAGTACTGAGTGGATCCGTTTCTGTCATCCTTGGCATTGTCGTCAATCTTCAAGATCATTTAGAAATCTGGCGATAATTTTAGTGATACAATTGGAGTATATCTTATATTGTAGGTTCTTGTCGATTTATCCATTATTATTCATAAATCTAAAGTTTGTTCTTAAACAATCTATATCCTAATATAGAGACTAATAAATCTGAGGCGCACAGACAAAAGTCAGATTATTTGCCATCTTCATTCAAAACATGCTGTTCATAACATGTCTGTCCCTTACAACTTTTCTTACATGTTCATGAGTTTCAAAGCATTAGTGAGAGTAGTGTAAAATTAAAATTTTCGAGTCACGCATGAATTAAATGCATGTATTTTTTGAAAAAAATTACTAATAAAATTTTGTTGAATTATTTTTAGTTTATTAATAATTATTGTATTTTTATTGTATTTGCTGTTTAAAAATTGCTATATAATGAAAATATTTTCATAATTTTCCCTCCATACAGCAGTGTTGCCGCTATTGGTGTTTCGTACTTCGCCGCCCTCTTGAAAAAATGAAACAGCTGTACTCTATTAAAATCATATTTTCAATACGGACAGTTTAATTTTTATTTAAATTACAATATAGAACCGATATCTCCTGTTGGTTACATGAAATTTTCATTTTGGTATTTTAGATAGTTTCGGTCAATTGATTAAATATATGATAGTTCCTTCTCAAATCAGAAGCCGGATTATTGACTCAAGAACAGCTGGAGGATAGTGAGGTAGGCATTAAACTAGTTAGCGACCACTAGTTATCACTAACTAGTCATTATTTGCAACCGCAGGTTACCCGCATTTTGCTGCGAGACCTGGATTCTCAGTTTCTAGTCTGGTTAAATAAAGGATTATTACTCTACTTACTAATTAAAAGTGTAAACAATGGAATTATGAAAACTGAAAATTAAATCAGCGAATGCGTCCTCGTAGAAATATGGAAAGTTTTTTCTAATAAATGTACTAACCCCTTTCCCAAGTACCAAATCGTAAATTTTTTTTCAACGTCATGAACGTTTGGAGAGTTCAGATTTTTATTTTCGCACATAGAAATTGTATGGTTTGTGATACAGCAAAGACAGCATGTATTTGTTAATTAATCTGATGGCAATGAGACAAATAATAAGGAATTATTGATTTCTAAATTAAATCTAGTATTTTACTGAATTTAGAGTTTAATTATTAGCGATTACTGGCAGACATTTGATTAATACACAAGTACCAAAAAAACTATATGCACTCATCCAATCGATTGAAAATAATAAGCGAAAAAAATAAACATAAAAACATATATGAAATGGCATTTATATTTTTTACTTAAAACTTTTATAATGTTTAAATTGAATTTGAAAACAATAATTGACATTTTATAGTGGGGATAATAGTTTCTAAGAAACCTTCTCACACATCCTTTACCGTAAATGTTACTATCCACCTCCACACAAAATTGTGGTCGGACACGACAGTTTGCATTTTTAAATTGAAACGTAAGAATTGTGAGTTCAGAAAACACGGGAAAAAACGATACTCCAATGTTAACTATTTGCTATTGGTAAACAAAAGTTACGAAAGATATATAGTTTGAGCGTATTTTGCCTTTTTTTAGAATATTGCGTGGTATTTTTGGTGGTTAAATTTTAGCGATTGATCAACGACATGCGGCTAGTAAAAAATAGCTGAAAATTTAAATATGTATTTTGAACACACGTTTTCTGATCGATTGTAACCAAAATTTGGATATGGAAAGAACTACAATTAATGTCAGACGACCAAATACGGAATTTAATTTATTTAATAAACGCAATTTTTAGTTATTGCCACTGTATGCATGCCAAAATCTCAGATCGACAAATACCAATTCTTGACGGATTTGGACATAAATTTGTTATGGACCTATTTTACAGATACGGAACCAACATTTTTAGTTCTATCCATACAATTCATTATATTTTATAATTATCGCGTTCATTCGCATTGGAACTGGCATGTTTCTTGAGAATGTGTTTCATTTAAAATTTGACGGAAATCGGCAAACTTTTTGTAGCGATTTAACCCTAGAATGCTAACCATTCGTCCCCTGGACGCACGCTTACGAAATAACTTTGAATATTCATCCTCTATTACGGTAAATGGGTCGTTCTATTCAGTACCTTTAACTGACCATGGGAACTACAGATGAAGACATTCCTTTTCCACCGAAATATTTCTGCTTGTAGTATATCCAGAACAATAGTCGTCTCAGAGACGAATGGTTATCTGTCCCGTTAGGATTAAGAAGGCATTTCTGTGTATGTTTGGAGATGTCGAAGCGTTTTCAAGGAGAAAATTTTTGTGGTTGGCCAAAAGCTATCAATGAATTATTGAAAGAATTAAGTGAGGAAGATAATTCTACTTCTGAGAATGAATCGGAAGATGAAGATTTTATTGAAGTTCTTCTTGCTCCATGGATGTAGAAGCGTCTCAACATATCAACTTTGCCCCGATCAACAAGGACTATTATAAGCGAACTTCTAAAACTGAATTGAAATATTCAACAACCTGAACAATCTGAAATTTAAAAAAGAAAAATTTGTGCATTTTGCCCATAGAATTTGCGCAGAATGACTCGCAATTTTTGTTATGTTGAAAGGCAATGCGCGGAAAATATCACGCATATATGTGTAAAGTTTGCTTCGAAAATAAATGAATAATATTTTTGCCCTACTTGACAATCAAGAGTTATGAAATCATCCGCAGGTAGCATGCTTTTATTTAAATTAGCATTAAAAATTGATTTTAAATACACTTCGCTAAGGAGACGAATGGTTATCATTCTTGTTAGTTTTTTAAAGGTTACATTTCTAGGGTTAACAGCCAAATTTTATCCACTAGACAAATGCACTCTCAAATTTCATCCACTGACTAAATGATTAGAAAGCACTTTTAAATAATTTAGTCAGTCATAGGGATAAATAGAGTAATATACATAATTTTAAAAACGAGCTTTCTACGGAATAGTATAAATTTGAAACTTGGGAAAACTGAAATTCGAAAATTTTAACGATTTCAATCATTTCTGTTTGCATATCTGAAAATAAAAATCAATAAATGAAACACACACACACACGTTTGTAAAATAATTGTAAATCGGAAAAAGTGTGAATGCCTTTATTAAAAACTTCTTTTTAAATATTTATCTGACTTTTTTCCTACAACTTTGATTCATCTGTTACAGTGTTATTCCACTTTTATTTAGGGATTCTCCACTTCATTTCTCTTGTCTCAAATCACATCAAATTTTAAATTCATAAACTCTGTATATTAAAAAAATAATGTAATCTTTTATGAAAAAAACCCCAAAATACTTATGCATTGGCTACTTTTGAACCAAAAAATTATATTCGCTTAGGATGAAGAGTTCAGTTAATTTTATTGAAAAGATAATGCATTTTTTTTTACAAATTCCTAAACTTTTTTCCTGTAACCTTTTGTTCCAGCTTTTTTGCTTGTGACGAAAGAATGATAAAAGTAAATCTTGTTAAATGGTGGACGCAAAAGAAAGAGGAAAATATAATAAAAGTTGGTAAAAAAACTTTATTTCATAAATTTTATGATTATTAGAACTAGAAGCATTTAAAATGCGTTCCATGATGTCATTAAGATTAGCTTTTTGTATCACATTGGGAAACCAAAAATTTCTCCCAACTAATCATTTCATCCTTTTCAATTTAGCAAAATATTCATCGTATAAAAACGACATGAATTAATCAATGAAATGGATTTACTATATAGTTCTTCCAAGAAAACTTATGAAAATATCTCATATTCAATTACTGAATTGAAAATATGAAAAGAAAATAATTTTAGATTAATAATTTATTCGAAATCATGATTGAAATTAATTATAATATGAATGATTACTTATTGAATATTGATCATCTCTAAATCTACCAATGTATTTGGAAAAATTTGATAAATATAAACAAAGCTTAAAGTAACCAAAAAGGTAATGAATGTTAATACTAGTATATAAAATTGCAACAAAATTTTAATATTTTTTGTCGTTAGTTTCATTGTAAGAAATGTTAATTTCAAACCCTAATGGCAATACAATGGATGCCAAATCATTAAATTTATCTTGGTAACAAATATAAAGGTTAGCAATTTACTGAAATTTTGCCCAAAACAAAAGATATGAGATCATGAAAGATGCAACTTCCTTTTAAAAAGTTTTTTTTTACATATGTTTATGATAGAAAAAACCTGAGAACAGAGCTTAAGCATATAATCAACTGCATTCTCTGGTGAATGAAGATCTACAGCAATGTCTTTCTGACAGCTTTATATTGTTATGGCTGTTTAATGAGAGCTTGTTAACGATGTAAAGTGCTATTTTGAGTGCACATCTTCTGTATTTCATTACTGCATTCCGAATTTCTGTGTAGAGTAAATAGTCGGTATCTTTTATTGAAACAGTTGGATTTTTCACTTTGCATCTATTAGACGGAATTTCCGTAACGATATTTATAAAAAAAGTGAATTAGGAGTATTTAACGAACGAAAATGGTCGTACAAGTTAATTCTTAAGAGACAAAATTATTCTAGAAATTAAATTCTAATTTTTATTTTTAAATAAAACTGTTAGTCACTTTATATTATATTGAGAAATCAGATAAGTTCAAAAATATTTGTACTAAAACCATCTCCATTTTTTCAAAAAAATTGAACAAATCAATCCTAAGATATATTATCAATTCCAAATTTTACCAATGGATATATTACTTGAAAAATTACGCAGTATATTTCATTGGAATCAAATGCTAATGGATATCTCAGTACTTTTTTAAGTTTCATAAAATTTCAGGAGAAAGGAGATACATATTGAAAAAAGAGGAATCCTTAAATGTACAAATATTTCAAAATTTTAATTTAAAATTAAGATTAATATTTTTACTGAAGGGCTTTAAAAACAGATAATTAATTAATTAATTTTAAAAAAAATACATGCACAAAAAATTATTCAAAGCATTAAAAAAGCAATGAAAATATAATAACTTCATACATAGATATTTTACCAAAATCTCAAGTATTGAGACAGAATTCAGTTTATAGAATGTAAATTCAGCTTATCATTGAATGCTAAACAAATTTCTTATCTAGCAGTAATGTAATCTCAACTGTTGTAATTCTCTGATGATGATGTTGAAAAAGATGGGAGAGGGCAGAGAGAGAGAGAGAGAGTATAGAAGACAAATAGGGAATAATTTTATCATAAATATTCTAACTTTTAAAATGTATATTTATTTTTTTCAATTCCTATTTTTAGTTCACACTTTCCCTTGTTCATCTTCAAAATACTTTATCTTTATCCAATCAAGTTCAAGTAATTTTTTTTAAACTTGTGGTGGATGATACTTGATATTAAAAGTTTTTGATAATGTTAATTTATTTAATAAATTGAATCAATTTTTTTAATATTTTAAATAGAATTTTAGCAGTTTGTAATGAAGTTTGAAATAAACATGCAGTAGCTCAATCGGTAAAATATAAGAATTTCAGTATAATTCACGTAAATGTGAAGAATGCGAGTTCAATTCTAGCCAAAATCAGTAATTTTTTGAAAAATTATTTATATTATTTGTAATTATTTAATCAAAAGAAAGAAATTAAAATAAAATTTTCTTCGTTAATTAAGCAGGAATTGATTTTGTTAAAAAACACATTACTATATTTAGATATATAAATCAATTATATTACTATAATAAACCAATTTTGTTGGTATAATTGGTTTATAAATTTGAATTAGATAATAATCCATAATAAAATAAATGCACATTCAACAATTTTTGTTTTATATTCCATTTTTAATCAAATATTGAAATATTACTGTAAATAAAAACCAAAAGATAACAAACGTATTAATGAATGATTTTGTTGATTTCAAAGTCTATTAAATTCAAATAATTTCAAAATAAATCAGGTTATGTTTAAGTAAATAGGCTCTATATTAATTTGTCGGTAATATTCTATTTACAACAAATGAATGCTTTTGCTATGAGGAATATACGTACGGAAGGATAGAGGATATAGATTTATCAACTGTTAGCCTACTAATACTTAATCAAGCTACTATTAAAACTGAGCAATTAATGGATGTAATATGATGCACAGCAAACTTCTTTTACTTACTAAAATTTAGTTCCCAAATTAACACTGATAACTGGGCCCTTCACTATTATAATAGAAAGTTGATTAAGGGGGGATTTAAGCCTCTACTTTTGGATACTTAAATTATATATATTACATTTTTGAATTATATATAATGTACATTTTATATAAAAGTGTCACGCATTATAAATTATGTATAATTTGTCTTTAACTCTATTATGGTTTTCATGCTATGACTTCATACAGGAGTAAGAACTACTGACTGCTCATTACCAAACACTACTGCTGAATTCTTAAACACTATCGAAGAATGTCCACTTGAGTGCAATAATACAATATGTTCCAAGTCCAACAAAGGTGGTCATTAAATGGACACCCATTTATTTCGTCTATAATGTCTATTGTTTAGGAAGTAGGGAATAAATCTTTGGTCTCTGGAGACCACCCGCATTAGGCCAGTGCTTGCTGAAATGTCCGAATCCACTTAAGGCTATCAGAGCAATTTCAGGGGAAGTGCAAGGTGTGCCAAAGTTTAATGGCGCATTTTAATGTGCTCTGGGAATAATTTGTTATCTCAAAAACGTTTATTTCTTTGGAAAAAGAACCACTTTCAAAGAATTACCCAATTTAATCTGAAGTCAAAAGTTCTGTTTCAAAACGTTCTATTAAAATACAGAAAACAATTCTTTTGTATGTTTTATGACCAAAACAATTTTAAGCTCCCTGCCAATGAAGATACGTTTGATTTCATAAATCACTAAAATAAAATTAAAAACTTGTATTCTTTCTTTCTTTTCATTTTCTATAACTTACGTAAAACTTCACTTTTTGTATTTGTTATACAATTTTTATGTACATAAATTTCTTTGTATTAAAGAATACAATGCAATATAATCTTTAAATGGTGGTTTCATTAACATGGGTCATATCTCTCATTATTGGACCACAAGTGAAAAATTGAAATTATACCGATTTGATTTTTATGTTCCTTTTATGAAAATGTACCTATTGAAGGTCACGATACGAACCTGTGGTGCTAGAGCCAGTAGCAGAGTAACATAGCCACTATACGAAAAGTCGACTTCGGTATCGCAGATGTTATCTGGCTTATGAAGCTAGCGCCAAAGTCTTCCCCCACCAGTGAGTCAGCTTAATGGCGAGTTGCTGCTTGCTTGTGGAATTGACTCTGGCGACATTGCTTTGCTTGCGTCAAGTGTGTCTAACGACTTTGCTTTGCGTCATGCGAGTTTTGACGATTTTGTTTGTTTTTGATGCGGGTAGATGGCGTCACGACTGTTGCGTGAGGTTGCATTGTCAAGGTCACTAATGTACCGATTGAAGGTCGCGATATGAACCTGTGACGCTAGCACCAGTAGCCGAGTAACATAGGCACTATACCAAAAGTCGACTTCGGTATCGTAAATGTTATCTGGCTTATGAAGCTAGTGCCACAAAAGTCATTATTTGGTGTCAACAGAATTATAAAACTATCGTTCGCCATAAATACATTTTAAAAATTTAATATTGCGACATTATTTAAGAATGTTTGAGAGTAAGATTGAGTAGTGAAGAATGTTTCACGTTATAACTCATTAATAAATAAATAATTCAATATTGCATTTAGCTCTTAATACGATAATAATCTATTTAGCGAAAAAAAGGTATTTAATAAATATTAATTATATAATATTATTTATATTTATTAAAAGAATTATAAAAGTGAATACCAGGTTATTAAAACTTGTTTACATACTTCTTCCTAAAATTGTAACCGAAGTTACCAACTCTGATCTTATTCACTTTCTACAATTAGCTCACACTCTCCCTATATTCAGTTCAAATTTTCAATCGTTAATAAAGCACGTTTTATTCAACCACTCAAGTTCAAGTAATTTTTTTTAACTTGTAGTAGATTACACGATGTTAATACAGGTTTTTCAAATATTAATTCCTTAATTTTTTATTAATTAATTAAAAATTAACTTTCTCGCCAAAGGTCTTTATTCCCCACCTCCAAATAAGTAACGAATTCATTTGTTTTCTCTCTCGTGCCAACGAGGTTAGGCTTAACATGAGTTCCACCGATTATTTTAAAGGATTTTAATTATTTTCCTAATGTTTGATGAATTTAAAATTGAGTTGTTACATAATCGATTTTTTCCGATTCATTTTGAAGTAATTTAGAATTAAACTAATACAGAATAAAGAAAATTTCGAAATTTCTAATCTGTATTGCGTTGTCCCAACTAATGCAGAAAATTCCCACATTTTGCGTCACCACATTTGGTTTTGTAAACTAAATGCTAGTATAATTGTTTATTAATTAAACGTACATTTAATTGTTAGGCTGGAACAGCTTGGTTGGATGTGCTTTGGATTCGCATCCTTAGGGCTGCGAGTTCAAACCTGCCAGACGGAGACTTACCATGTGTGGTGGACGTTGAATCTGTCGTGGTCACAAAGTTCTCCACGTGGAAAATAATACCACTAGAGGTACCGGGTCAGAGGTGATTGTTCTATTTTTCAGATATAAATTACGATCTATGGGTAAGTGAATGAAATACATTCATGAAATCCACCTCGTAAAAAGTATCTGTGATGTTTGAGTGCTAGAAGTCAAACTTCTGCCATTGGGTGATGAGGGGTTCATACCCTCAGAAACTATTTTACCCCTCCTTCTGTTGTAAAGCTGAACAATAGAACAACAATACTAATTTTTTTAATAAAAAGTCACTAAAATATTTTTCATAACTTCTTAAATTTTTCCTAATAACCTAAGCAGGAATTGATTTCAAAAAATTATTTTTGATATTATTGGTTATTATCCTTTATATTATGTATTTAATAATAAGTGACATTAATACGAAGGTTAATATATGAAACAATCTTTCATAATGTTATGATCTTCGTGGAATTCTATTCTTTAGTATTTTCCATCTACTCCTTTTCCTAAGATTTAAAAATTAATCACAAATAATTATGTAACATAATTAACTCTACAAAGATCTTGATTTTTTAAAAAAATATTTTTCTTCTTTTGAGTTAGTTTAAGATTATTTTCCCATCATCATTAATATCCTTGAAAAACACATGTTTTTTATATGTTACTTTAAAACCCAATTAAAGAATTGCAACTCAAAATAATTTCACATTTTTCTAGTTTAAAATGTTAAAGATTCAATCATTTTCTTTTGAGATAACTTTTAAAATACAAATTCTTTCATATAATCATGTCTTAAGGAGTTCTTATCTAAAATCTAGTCTAAGTCAGTTTAAAAGCAGAGATATCTTTTAAATGTCGAACGGCTTTATAGCTTGCAGCAGTTTGTGCCGTTTTGTAAAATTGGTTTCTTCTGGAAAAATGGTCCACTATTAATATCTGGTATCGATAGAAAGAAGTGTTTCAGCTATTTTCAGAATAATCGTGCATCCTTAAAATATTTGAAGAGAAGGCTAAACTATTTTTAGCATACTATTCTTGAAACACGAATAAAGTTCACGTATTTAACCCCCAGGCATTACTCGGAATTTACGAGCGTCAAGTTCAGACAATGATCAGTATTTATGTTGAATAATCGTTTATAAACGCTATTGAAAATGTTTGAATAGTGTTTCAGAAGAACTAGATAGTTTTTTTCCCTCTCCAAATTGGATGAATACATCGAGAATTCCAATTTTGGGGTAAATCTTCAAATTGTGACAATGTAAAGTTATTCATTATAAAGTAAATGCACACATGTTCTATATCCAACGAGATGATAGCAAAACCTATAAATCATAAAGGATTCAGATCAGAATGAATTATGTAATACAACCTTAAAATTGTTCACAAACTACAATTGTTTTTCTCAGCACAAAATATATTAAATCATGGTTGAAAGGGGGGAAAACCCCATTAAACTAAGAAAAGCATTAATATATCTGTCAAAATAGTTGTCATTTTGGATCTAGGTTAAATGGAATTGCAGTTTGTTAATTTAAATATTTAAGAGTCTTTTTTCTATATAATTACTTGTATAGCAAAGCTATTTCTATTCCTAAGATCAGAAAAAAGATGCAAAATTTTTATTTTAGAAAGGATATAAATTTCTTTTTTTTTTCTTCTTAACAATAAATGGAAATTCGACCATTCATAATAGTACAGCCGATATGTTCTTCATGCTACTGCGACTGTAATATGGAAAAAGAAAAGGCGTTTAGAATAGCAATATTGTATTTAACAGAAAGTCTCATTGCTTTTAGATATACTGATCTTCGTTTTGATTGATTATCTATAAAACCCACATTATTTTTACTATTCCTGCTATAAGAAAAGTTTCTCTTATTTATCTTGCTAAGAATCAAAGCTCATTCTATCCTGTTATTAATATTGGCATCTATTTCCATCTAAATTTCTAATATGAGTAGCATTTAATGAAAAACATATATTACTATTCATTAATCAATTATTGTGTGTGTGTGTGTGTGTGTGTGTGTGTGTGTGTGTGTGTGTGTGT
>JAOUZG010050597.1:315346-329877 GCA_026289955.1 Argiope argentata | reverse complement strand
GGTTAATGTAGTTACCTACTCATTCAAAGAGCGTCCAATTGAATTAGTGTTCAAATACTGACATTTAAGCCAACAATAATAGGTATAGTTTTATACTTCGAAATACTTTTTCGAATGGTACAAAAATTCTATTAATGTTGCTTGAATTTGCAAATGTAACAATAAAAGTGCTATGACATTGAATTTTTACTCAGTCATACAGTATTACGTACCACATCGTAATAAAGTTAAACAAACTCTTACCGCAGTAAAATTTTTTAAAAAAATATTGTACTCTTCCGGAAACTTTCAAACACGAAATTTCTATTAAAATCAAGCAAAAAATAATTAAAAATTGCCATTAATTTTTGTTTTTATTTACTTAATAATCATTTTTAAGCATAAACAGTGAAATTTAAAGAAATGCGAAATATAATGCCTCGTTAATGTATGGTAGTCAAATACTTGGACGATTAAAATTAGTTTTTTACAGCATTTTGTCAAGGAGGTAACAGAAAAGACTGAAAAATTCAATAAGAAAATTTTGAAGCTTCATTTCAAATTTTATACATGACGAAATATCTCAAACTCTCAAATCGTGTAGATAGAACAAAATTAAAATAGATTCTCCCAGAATTATCCATTCTTAGGATCAAAGTATTAGTATCCCAAGAGATGTTAATCCTAATTAATCAAATATAATGATGCTGTACACTAATTAACGACGAAAATCGTCTTCGTTAAACTGCTTAACTTTCTTCTCTAAGGACATGTGATACAACTGCCATTTCCTGAATGTCATTTTCAGTTACGTCATCATTTTCTATTCATAGAATGTTTGCTACAATACACAGCAATGGGTTGTCAGAGGGATTTATCTTTAACTTCACAATAGTTTTAGATTAGGGTAATAGTTATTCGCGTTATTGAGTCAACGTATTTGTTACTTTTGATCGTAGAATAATCCAACATTGTCACTGGGTTATTATTAAAAAAATAGTTTTCAACTTGCAATACAAAATTATCATACATCAGAAAATAATATGAAAAACTAAACTTCTACTGAGAGAATGTTATAAAATTGTTTCCTAAAAATTCGCCCAATTTCGCTCTGACATTTGATTAAAAGCACTATTGGAATCAAGCAAAACTTAAAAATACAGATGTCTTTCTTCAACATTTCAAAGACATAGAAAGATTTCAACAGATGCAATTCAGGTACTAATTTGTTCTTCTCTTACTGATATCATTTCAAAAAAAGAAAATTTGATTTTTCATATTAAACGCTTTTCGATTGAAATATAAGACATAAATATCAGCAACAATATTTTACAATTTCTGATTGAGATCCTATATTGGAAAATAATCAATATAAAACGTAAATCCTAAGCTGTTCTAGAATTATATCTATACCAAACGTAGATTAAAAACAATCTTCATTGAGGGTTCAAAATTATTTAAGTAACAACCTTTGGCAACCAGCTTAATCTCTCAGATTCTTTAATTTTAAGACAGTTAAACGATTAATATGAAAAAGTATTTGAAATTTCACCTTGTTATTCGAAACAAATGAAAAACATTACATTTAATAGAATTTGATATTAATCCCTTAGAATGGAATTTAAAGGATGTAAATGCTCTCAAATAATAGTGGATATGAAATTCTATTTCGCAGACTATATCCACAATTTTTTTGTATTATTTTAATTCTAATGTTGACAAAGATATACGAATTAATGTTTTTTCCAAACATAACATCAAAAATGCTAACTGTTTGTATTATTAAACTCAAAAATATTATAAATAAGGAAAAATACGGTACGGTACGGTTAGAAGGGTATTTTTGGGTTTTTAAGACGATGCAAATTCTATTTTTGTAAGATGACAGTTTCAAAAGATATGGTAAGCCATTTTCATAGAAGTCACATCGGCTGTACATCTACCGACGGTTAAGTTTATATTTGTGTTCGAATAAATTTTCTCATTTACTCGATTTTTTTTTGATATTTTTTTAAATTCCTACCATTAACCCACACTCTCCCTGTGTGTGTGTGTGTGTGTGTGTGTGTGTGTGTGTGTGTGTGTGTGTGTGTGTGTGTGTGTGTAACATATTCCATCTTAATTTTTTATTGAAAGCAGATTGCAGTGACGTAGACAAAATCATGGAAAAAACGCATGTCAACTTTTCTATTTCAGTTTTATTTTACCTCAAGAGGTACGCTGCGCAGCACAATAACAGGAGAGAGTTTACAAAGAGTAAAAAAGGACGAAACCTATATCTCTGGTATAATATTCTATGATTTTCTCATTATCCACAAACGTGTAGTTTTCTGACTGGAATTCTTATATATTTGACATTGACAAGAGCAAGGCAAGAATCTTCTAAAAGAATCTGTTTAAACCAGTGGTTTAGTATCCATCCACTCGCATGTGAAGTAATCATTGACTAATTCTATTTTTACTACTTCATTCGATTTATTAAATAGGAAAGGTGGAATGGATCAGGAAATAATAGAACATTTTAAAATGATGTTACTATGAAATAAAAGAAGATATCCAAATATCTAACTAATATCATTACATTTATATATCTTTTCAAGATTTTCAATCATTAAAAAATAATTTTTTTCATCCACTAAAGTTCAAATAATTTTTCAACATTTCTAATAATTTCTACATTTAACATTTCAACAGTTTTTTAAGATATTAATTCATTAATTAAATTTAATTCATTTCCAATACTTTAAAAATAGAGTTTTAGCAGTTTGTAATAAAAAATTGAAATCAACACATAGTTACTCAATAGGTAAAATACGAGAATTTCAGTATCTTTCACGTGAAGGGGAAGAATGTGAATTCAATTATTGCGGAAAATCAATAATTTTTTGATAAGTTATTTATATTAATGGTAATTATTTAACAAAAAGTAACTAAAAAAAATTTCGTTCTTGACCTTAATATTAATTGATTTTTAAAAAAATTTTACTTCTTTATATCTTGTTTGCCCTGACTAATGGACTTTAGAGAGATGTTGTATATTAACTCTTTATCTACTGACGGTACTTATAAGTACCATTTAAATCTGGATTATATTTTCGTAATACGACTATTTTTGTCCGATGGTATTCTAAAAAATACTGCGAATGTAACCAAAATAATAAGTTAATATAAGTTAAAAGTAGGAATGAAAAATAATTAATAATTAAATTAAGATGTTTCGATTAATTAAAATTATCTTTTGGGTTCTCTGGGATTATTTTGCAAGGAAACGTAATTACGGGCGCCAAAATGAGGTTGGACAACATAATTCAATAGATAAAGGGTTGCTCCAGCGATTAGTAAAGTTAGAAATTAGGCACAACTGTAAAATAAAATGTAAATAATCAGTGAAGTATATTTGTTTAGAATTGACTGTTGCAATGTTTTCCCTCGTAGATAAATAATAAAATCTATAACTGTGTCAAAAACCTTTGCATTTTATTTATAAAGTTAAATGTGCTTCAGAAATCTGGAATGGCAAAAGGAAATTTTAAAAAAAATTATAATGTTTACCGATGAAGCTTGTTTTATTTAATTTTGTTATCAGTGAGTATATTAATTTTTTAAAGCGGCTTTTCAATAAGAAAAGGGAAATATTTTATGGAAATTTTCTATGCCTAAAAGTAATTATAAAAGTATGAAATATTATTTAAAACTATACTAATACTAAAAAAGGGAAATATTTTATGGAAATTTATTTTAATACCGTAAAATAAATTTCAAAAAATGCAAAGAACTCGGCTTTTTTATATCCATTTATTCCTGATACTTGAAAACAATAAAAAACTTCTTTTAAATCCAGGGAATGTTAAATTATATAACAAATGTAAAATTGCATTGGATAAAGAATTACGTTCTTAAAATGACTATTGAGTAAGAATATTCTCTTGCCAAAGAGGCAACTAAAAAGTAAACAATATATTTTCATCTTAAAATATACCTAAGTTGTAGATTTATCTTTGAAAAAATCAGTTATACGAGAAAAGCAAAGCATAAAATTATGTAATAATTAGAAATTATTTTTCAATTTGATACTGTTAATAAATTCAAAAAGATTTCTATACAAATACCATGGTGAATTCCTGACATATCGAAAATTTTACATTTAAAAATCGTTGTGATCGGCACTGATGGAAGAAGCTTTGGATATTATATTTGCTGATGTCCAAAGTATATTGGAAAATATTTTTTTCAAAAAATATAGAAATATGGAAGTTTTGGAATTGATTCAGCGTAAAATTGAAAAAAAATCAGAATCTAGAACATAGCACAAAATATATTTGAAATATATTTGTATAATAATATTAACGGTTAACATTTTAATATTACAAGCCAAATTGTGTATTGTTAAATACGTCACATATTAGTAAAAATTTATGAATAATAATTATATTTTTAATATTATTTTACGTCTCATTCCTTTTATTTTTGCATATTTCTTTGAAAGATTCACCTTTATAGTTTCTGAAATCCGTTGTAATTGTATGCTTATTCTAAATTTTCTTTCATGATGTGTATTGTTTTTATTTTATCGATACAGTTAAAAGTTATTCAGATAGGACGTGTTTAAAAGCAGCTGCGTCATCCATCCTATTTGTTATGTCTCTTTGGGTTTCTGTTTATAAACTGCCCGCATATCAGCGATAAATCAATTCATCTGTAAAATTGTTATGCTTTCTTGCCATTAAGTCTTCAATGAATTATTTTTTATTCTTGATTCCTTCATCAAAGTAAAATTAAAATTTCAGATTGTTGTGAAAACTTAAGTAGTCTTATTTTATTTACTTGGAATAGATACTGCTTTCAATATATTTCTGCTTTTTATTAATAGTCTTAATAATATTCAGAATATTCATGCATTAAAAGCATTAAGGCATGAATTTTAAAAAATAGTCATGCAATTAAAATTCGCATTCAAATAGTAACTGCATACATTATTTAATAACTAGTTTGCACTCTATGTTACTCTTTTCTGTTATTCTGACTTATGGCACTTGCCAAGGACAAGCCCTGCTGATACATCTGTAGATTTCAGCCGAAATAAGCGTCTTGTAACAAATTGTAAATACTTCACTATGTTATTTTTTTTGTTTTATGTATGTGTTCAGTTTAAGATTGTGTAATATTATTCTGATTGTGTAATTTTATATTGAATTGCCATCCTATAACTAAAATTTATTTGTTTTTGTTTGATTTAGCTTGTACTGTATGATACCTAGTTAAATTATGAAGTTTGTTTTTGAATTTGTTTGTTTTTCCGTTAATAAAAGAGCTGTGATATGGAGCGAAGGATTTTCCTTGAAATGAACTGTAACTAATACATTTTTCGTGAATATATCACTCATCTGGGGATCTTTTGATCATTTGAAAAGGCGTCCTCAAAAAATAATTTCTAATACCGTTATTTACACGTCTCGTTTAAAGTAGCCCCAGCTAGGGAAAAGAGTACAACTTAAGCTACACAATTATCACATTTGTTTGCACATCCCCTTTTTACCGGGGGGGGGCACAGTCACACATCTCACAGATACCATGCGGAAAAAACATCCATGCCCTGACCGGGACTCGAACCCGGGACGCCCAGATCACGAGGAATACGCGCTACCTCTGTGCTAGGGCAACGGCACTTATTTATACCTAACGTATTATATATTAAAGCATGAAATTGTTAATTAAATAAGAGCACATCTAACAATATTAAAGACTAGATATTTACACATTCTAATTCCCAATTCATTAGTTGTGAAATTTCATATTACATTTTTTTTGTCAAATTTATAATTCCACTAATAACCTTAATGGATTATGTAATAATTTGTCATGAATAAATGTACACATAAAATAATAAAGTAGGGTTTTTGGTTCTTATTTTCCCCTTTAAATGATTAATCTTAACGTCTCATCTATCATTTGATTCATCGGCTCCTTTGAAAGGCTATAACAAATGCTTTTCTTCTAAAGAAAAATCAACAACTGATAAGATGAATTTACACAGAAAAAAGAAAGGTAATTCACAAAAATATAATAGTTAGATTGAAAAAAAGCTGATTAAATATTAGAGAATAGTATGCTTAATCACTCTGATTAACAAGCGTATTTCTTAGTATATTTATTAACTTGGTCGACAATATTTGTAAATTTCTCAAAAAAAATCGAATGAAAGGAATTCAGAAAAGTTTAAGGTAGAATTATTTTGATTGTCTGGAATCTATTCTGCTATTTACATGTATGAATCTTGAATGAAGTCAATTCAGAAAAAAATTACTATTATATTGATAAAAAAAATTAAAAAAATATCTTCAAACCTAGGCTTCTAATATTGTAAGAAATACCACGTGATTAAATATTTGATGAAATATAAACTGCTGAATTTCATGTTAAAAATCAAAAAAATATTATTGAAAATTATGAAAAATATATTTTTTTAAATAAAAAAAGTTGAATGATAATTGAATTTTTACCCTTCAAATAATTAGATACATTTAATTTTGAAATGGAATAAAAATATGTGCAACAATATTTTTTAAGTTATCAAGGACTATGTTTAAATTCGGTTTAGTTTTTAATTAAAACTAAATAACAATTTTAATAAATCGCCATTGGAATAAACTTTTTTATTTTAGAGTACATATTAACTAAATTTTATAGCACTAGGACTTAGTGGAACGCTATACTTAGTGGAACAGTAACATGTACACGCGCTTAAACACATAAATTATTTGTATAGAAGTATTTGCACTATTTATATTGGTATGATCAACATATTTCAAAATGATATAAGCTCAATGGGGAAATATACTTTATCACAATTTTTTTTAAATATGAATGAAATTATATACCAAACATACCTGATAATTTTTTTCTGGTTTCTATGCTAGCGAATTTATAAACCTACTGACATTACAAATTAGAGCAGACAACATTTGTTAGCATCTTCATATAAAAATTGAAAAACACAAACAAACTAATCAGCAAACTAGAAGAGATTCAACAATGAATTAATATTACGATTCCTTTAGATTATACATAGCAAGAAGTTTTCTTGCTTCTCTCTATATAATATCTCCCTCCGAAATTTCAATTTCAAGGTAAAATTCGTTTGGATTAAAAACTAATTTGGAAGCTCGATTAACTAACTAAACTGTACTGAAGCGTTAAATAACAAGCTTGGAATTTTCACAAAATTAGTTCCAAGAGCAGCATGCAAGAGAAAATTTAAAGATAACTTATTCCTGATAAGATCTGAAACTTGTCAAAGCATCTCTGAAAGATACACTCTAAGAATCTTTTCTTGTAACCACTGATTCTCGGTAAGCATTTAATTCTCCCATATTTATTGAAGCGTGCAACTGAAGAAGCTTAATTCATCATAGTACGAGATTCACAACTGTCAGGAGTAAGACACAGATGACACAGTAATCTGCAGATCATGTTTCTGCATAATGTATGAGGTTGCCGAAGCGTGAATTTTGAGTTTCAGATCTTCTTCTGCATTAATAGCATTGAGTAGCATTAAGATGTTAAGTCACGTTAAATGATTTCCGTTTCAATTAGTGGCATCTGTTTAAATTTAGATGCTTTAACTCAACTTGACATCTTTTCTTTCCTTAAATTATACATTTAACTAGAGGAAAATTCTCTAATTGATTTTTTTAACTTTATTAGGCACTGAATTTATAGTTTTTGCAAGTGCATTTAAGAAATGAATAAAATATTTTACATAATTATCTCATTATCAAGAAACATTATTTACAGTTTTAACTGATAATAAATTAATTTTCATTAAAATTCAATCAATTAAGGCACATAGAATGAAATGAATATCCGTAAATGTGATAAAGAAATATATTGTTTATAATGATTTGAGAAATTGAATAGAAGTTAAAAAGTGAAGAAAATGAAAAAAATGGATTTTTTAAATTCTTTTATTAGTCTATAAAATCTAAATTATTTTCCCCTTTTTTTCTCTTACTTTACTTCACACTATCCCTATATCTTAATCAAATCTTCAATACTTAGTAAAACGGCTTTTATTTTCATCCACATAAGTTGAAATACATTTTTTTAAAAATCTTGTAGTGGAGGGCACTTGATATTAATACATTTATTTTTCAACTATTAATTCATGATTCAAATTTAATTAATTTTTAGTATTTAAATAGAGTTTTATCAGTTTGTAATGAAAATTGAAATCAACAGGCAGTAGCTCAAATAATAAAATTCGAAGATTTCAGGGGGTTCAAGTGAAGGTAAAGAATGTGAGATCCATTCTTGCGAATATCCATAATGTTTTGACAATTTATATTAATTGTAAATATTTAATAAAAAGTAACTAAAAAAATTTGTTTATCTAAGAATTGACTTAATTTTTATGTTACTTATTTCTATAATATGCAGACATTGAAATAAAGTTTTAAAAGAAAAATTCAACTGAAAAGATTGCTTTATCTGAATAAAGAGAAGATGGAAATCATTTAAAAGAAAATTCCTATTTACTTAATTTAAAAATATAATTTGAGTAAAATTGTAATTTATTAAAAATATTTCTATCATTCTTTCTTTCTAAAGTTTTGTGTGCGTTTTCTATATTTTTGATGAATTTTTTTTTGCTTCGTTTTAGTTGAAAAGTACGTTTTGCAAAATTTATAAGTATTTCTTTACAGGAACGCAAAAAATAAAAGTGTTTTTCAAAACGTTCAACATTTCTTTTAAAATCGGCTTAA
This sequence comes from Argiope argentata, assembly GCA_026289955.1. NCBI lineage: Eukaryota > Metazoa > Arthropoda > Arachnida > Araneae > Araneidae > Argiope > Argiope argentata. The sequence goes on along the minus strand of JAOUZG010050597.1, from coordinate 321,136 downwards.
ATACGCCCTATTTCTTTGCTGAGGTTTCAAAAATAAAGATCATATAACAAGAGATTTTTTTGACTTTTCCTGAAAATGAATGTGTGGTGTTTTTTAAGAGCTATTTTTTTCCTTCTATTTAATCAGATATATCGTTATTTGTAAAGATAGAGACTGGCGTCAATTAAGTGCAGAGTGAATATCGGCAGGACATTTATTAGATTTAAGGAACTAATTAGAACTTCATCTCAAACTTTTTCATTGGAAACAGGAAAATTCATTATGGGATGCTATGCTAAAAGAAAAAAAAGCTAATATCAAGGGAAAAAAAGAAAACTTTAATAAAATATTTTAAAAAATCTAAAACCATTTCAGAACTTTATATGATTTGCAAAAATCTAAAAAAAAGTTGTGGAATTGTTTTAACTTAATTCCATGGGAAGTCAGAAATCTGTGCCCAATAAATTAAAAATTTTAATACTCCTCAATTTTTTTCAGTGTGTTTAAATAGTATTTTAATTAATTTTAGCCAAATTTTTATACTTCTTTAAATAACTTCCGTTTGAAGACAATTTTTGAGCAAAACTATGGTTTTAAAAAGCGTCTTGTTCAAGGTGAATTCTTATTCAAAATGTTTATTTACAAAATATGACGCTTCATTCAATGTAGATTCTGGCTTTATATGTTGAAATGACTTCAAAGCTGCAAATTCTCTTCTCGAGATATACTCTGATTTCCAGTGAATTTTAAAATAATAGAATGCCGAATGGAATAGAAGGTGAGTATATCTGTAATCCCAAGTCTTTTCCTTCATCTTTTCAAATCGCTTCACAATTCAGAGCCGAATATTAGGTTAGGAAAATCGTGTTGTAAGTCTCCCCTTGCCATCAATTTTTTCAGTAAAGTGATTCAGAAAGGGTAAAAACATTAACCATTTTAGGACCCCTTTGCTAGACATCCTACGTCAGGCTGTATTCCGTAAAACACAGCCAATTCGCTTTTTTATTCATATCCTAAATTTATAACATGTCATTAGTGTCACAATATAAAGCTTAATGGATGATATATGCAACTGTGGTTTATATTCCGCATTCTGTCTGTCTACTTTTTTAAAAAAATTCAAAATTTGTTTTAAAAAAATATATAAAATGATGTTAAGTAGATATATAAATGATTTTCTTCAATTTCAAGTAAGAAATAAGATTAAGTTAATTATTATTTATAACGTTATAAAAATGTTACATTTTTGTTTTCTTATTCTTATGATGAGATATTTTATGATTCTGATGATGAAGGATTAATAAATGAGTATTTCACACCTCCCCACACTTTGCAAGGTACCAAGAAGTCTTTACTGTATTATTTTCATACAATTTTTATAATGTTTGAAAGGAAGGGAAATTAATTTATGTTCTTATGTATTATCATTCCTATGTTTTATGTGTTATTTTTGAATCACATGAAATTATGGTTTATGATGGTGAATTTATGATTCTTTACTAAAAAAAATGAGAGAATTATTTCTGCAGAACGCCAGAAACCAGAAGCAAACGACTATATTACTTGTCATAGGTCTCTATAATCTTGTATGTTTGATATAATAACCTGGATGCATTAAATGCTCAATATCCTAATGAAGCCAACCAAGAGGGCCATTAGAATCTTCTGATGAGAATCGCTTAGGTGTTCGTAGATTATTGTACTCTTGATATCCTTCAAGAACATTAATACTTAAATATTAAATGTTTAAAAAACAATAGTTAAAAAATGTTGATACAATACATTATCATTTCTGATGGCGCCATCAGCTAATTGATTTAGGTATTCAAAAAGGGGTTTTAGGATTCTTTCCTCTCTCAACGTTAGTCCAATAAGCTGTTTAGAAATAAATTGGTTTTAGAGATCTGATGCTCCTTCAAAAGACTATTAATCGCGTTCCTTTTACTTCGGAAATGCTAACTATCTTTATGCTTCGCTTCTATCTGAGATATTCAAAAATCATTTTAACATCAGAAGATTCAAAAGTTTTATATCAAATGAACCCTTTATTTATGGATTGGAATTAGCAGCTGGACTAAGTATTATTAGAGCAACAGCACCTCTGTAGGCCTACTTGACTGCAAACATATCTTGCTTTTTAGTGCAAGCTCCAAGAGCTTGTGTTAGGGATTCTTGAAATACTTATATTTTATTATAGTGATAATAAATTTATTATATATTATTTATATATAAACAGATAACCCTTAAAATCTTAATATTTAATAATATGTCGTAGTTAAGTTTGCGAGTTCTATCTCATAAAATAAATTATTTTGATGTACAATGATGAACACGAAATAATTGTATTTCCCCTTTCTTGAAGAATTAAATTTCGGTATAATCATTTCTAATTTTGTTTTTAATTTAAGTTTTTAATCATGGAAATATGCAACATTTTGTTCGGTTTCAAAATTTGTATTTCTAATGCATTAATATTGAAATTCACCAGTTTCTAAATTAAAATGCCCAATAAAATATGGGGCAAATTCATTTGACAGTTTGAGTTTCACCTAATGAGATTAGTAGTTTTGAGTTCCGATTTCGATTTATTATTCTACTGAAATCTATTTTAAATACTTAATGCGCACATTATCATGTTGGAAAAATGCATCTATTCATTAAGTTTGTTAGAAAATTGGATGGGTATATACTACTCTTTTAGTCATACTTTAAATTCGCGAAGACTATTTCGAAATAATCCACATGTAGCTTTATCATGGGATGAGAGTATTTTCATAAACAAAAATTTGTAACTAAAACTGTGAAAAACTTTTCTTAGAAAAATTTTATAATATTTCTTGCTGGTTTTCTTCCTGGAAATTGAAACAAATACTATTTTAGGAAAGTTAAAATTCCCTAAAATAATTTACCTCAGAGTTCTTGACAGGAAGAACCTCTAGAGCATAACTTTAATGATATTAACTAAACTATATTTTTCTCCTTTAATATCTCCAACTTTTCTCTGTCTTAACTTTTCCGTGGAAAGGCGATTACATAAAACATTTTCACGGTCTTCACTTTTTCATCTCTTTTATACGAGAAAATTATATTTCTTGCAGGTTCTTGGGCAGAAAATGGGCAGTTATGCATGATTAATGAGGAAACATTTCTGGGAAGTCTATGAGTTCGTGAAAACTACTTTTTGAATCTTGTTCCTAATCGGGTAATTTATCACTATGGTTGAATGTGAATTGAATTTTATTTTATTCCTTACTTCTTATTGCTTTATAGTTCTGTTTATTTGTATAAATGCATATATTGATATTGTTCGTTTAATAATTACAATGTTTAGAAAACAGTTATTAGCTTCTCGTGTAGAATGCGGACAAAAAGGAAATATTGCAATCTTAAAACTATTCAAACTTAAGATTTTGATAGTTCTACGTACTTCATATGTCTTTGAAATCCGAGAACCCAATTTCCTGGATTTAAGTATCTCTATACATTGTAATACAAAACCCTTATTTGAGCCTTGCGGTTGAGGTTAGTTATATAAACGTCCCATACCAAAGCAACACTAGGGCCATTTTAGGAGAGAAATTGTAATTTTGAACCTCGGTCAGATGACGAGAACATCTAAGCTGGAACTCTCCTCTCTACACCACACCAATGAAAGAACGTTTGCTCCGGAAGGATTTAGTGTGCCAGACCGGCTTACACAACGGTTCTTCGGTGGATTCGGATCGTGAACCTGAAACCTTCCAGTTCAAAAGCCAAGACCTTACCACCAGGCTACCATGGCTAGTTTTGTGATTGAAATTTGATATTAGGTCTTTATTAAATATTTATAGATAATTATAAATTACATGCATTGAGAGTATACAGGCGCGATTATCAAGAAAGACGATGATTGCAAACCATAACAAATTAGATAGATCATAATTAGCGTAAAGATTAAGCATCTATTCACGGTAGATGCATACTATGAGATAGAATCTGGCTAGGATGTTATGATCTGTATATGTTTATACTTTTGCCGTATATGAAGGAAATAATTCAAAACACTCAGTGACTGAACTGAGTGACTTATGGCTACACTGGTAGTTCTGTATCGTATTTTGATTTCGACTGATCGAAAAAATTAACATTCAAAATGAATATTTTATTTTATAGTACTCATGTATTAGTCACGTGGCACCTGTTAATCGCCAAAGACCAATTGCTGACGATTTCTTTCATAATTTTTGTTCGCTAAAGCCTTGCAATTAATATAGAAGTATTGTCTTTTATCATGCTTCGAATCAAAAACATACAACTTTTATGACTGGTACTTTGGATATTTTAATTCGGGCCCTCAAGGTCTACAATTTCAGATGCGAGATGATAACGACAATTCTATTAGACAGTAAAGGAGAAAATTGCGAAAAGACTAATTTTTCTTTACTAATTTTTCTTTGAAAACATTAACATATTGATGAATTATCAACGAATAATGAATCTCATTTATGAGTATGAAGAATAAATTCATAAAATTTCTTAGAAAGACGCTGTGAGTTTCAAGATTAATAAACTAATCATCTTATTTTAAATTTATTTTCCAAATTACAACTAGAATTTCTCTAATAAAACAAATACATATATTTCCGATTAATAATCTTTTCTTCCATGATGAAGATATTTTTATATGCTCTCCCACTTACTTGGTGTTTTGTCTTTTTAATTTTATCCATGCAGTATCCACAAACAAAGTACGATAATTGAAAAAAATAATTCAAAATTATAAAAGAAATCGAAAAGACTAATTATATTTATCGATATAGATACCAAAATAACTCACAAGAAAGTAAAAGGCTAGTGAAGAAATGTTTCATATTGTTACACAAAAATTCTATGTCAAGATTTGAACCCATTCTATCCATTTAAAAATACTTTAGTAAAATATGATAAACATTTCTTGTCTAAAGTATGGTGTTATATTATTTACCATATTTATGAAAATTAATTATGATATAAAACTAATGATATTATTTAAAATAGGATGTTTACAAATTATAAGTTATTTTTAAATAATTGACATCAAATAAACATTTTGATATAAAAATTTTAATATATTTCTTATACATGAAAGAATAGTATATAATAAAACTCAAAAATTTAATTATTTTTCATGAAATAACTACAAGAAGTTTCATAATATTTACGTATAATGTTCAAATAAAATACATTCAGTAATTTAGATTTATGTAGTTTACAAATTCCTTATGAAAAATTCACTTTTCAATAAAATGCTGGCATTTAAATAAAAATATTTTCTTAAAAACGCTTCTAATATTTTAATGGAAAACTTTTTAAAGTAGCAATTTCGTTAAGAATAAATGTAAAAATTCCAATTTAACAAAACTTTTTCCTTAGAGTTAAAAAAAAATTAATTTTTCCAAGTTCGTAGTTTAATACGACACGGTACATCAAAAATTATTCCTTTCTTATGTTTAAAATTTTATGTTATTTTAATTTTATGTGAAATATTACTTTATAACTCTTCCCTTAATTTTTTAAAATAATTAAAAGATAAAAAAATAAAAAAATTAGTTTTTTTAAACTTTAAGGATTTTTTTTAATATTAAGATTTTTTCAAAATATTTCCCCCTTGTATATATTAATGTAGTATATAAAATTGGTATGGATTTCTTCCTATCAATAGTATTTATTTTTTTAAATTCTAATAAACACAAAAACATCTAAAAATTCAAACATTCTTATTTGGGGCATTAAAAAATATTTCATACCTTAAAAACTAATTCTGTATTAAGATTTATAAAATATATATTTCTC